>CM061141.1:169848778-169950778 GCA_030789695.1 Scilla litardierei
AAAATCATATTATTTATTAAAAAGATCCATATCTTCCATAGAATATAGAAAATAGCATCTATGTCAAAAATCCACAAAAATGTCCGTTGGAACCGGGGGAGAACGTCATCTTAAACTTAAAAAAATAAGAGAAGACAAAATAAGGCCAAAAACCTATCATTTAATAAAAAGATCATCATAAAGAACTGGAAAATAAGAGAAGACAAAATTAGGCACCAAAAATCATATCAAAAAATATGAAGATCCTTATGTTCCAAAAAATATACAAAATAGCCCCGAGCTCAGAAAAATATGCAAAAAATTTCGTTAGAAACAGGTGATCGCCATCTTCAACTTAAAAAAATAATAGAAGACGAAATTAGGCCATAAAAATAATTTCATTTAATATATAGTCCAGATCTTACAGAAAATGTAGAAAATATCCCAGAGCTCAGAAAAATCCGCATAAATATCCGTTGGAACCGGGAGATCGCCATCTTCATCTAAAATAAGAGAAGACAAAATTAGGCAACAAAAATCATATCATTTAATACAAACATCCATATATTCAATAAACTATTGAAAATATTTTCGAATTTAGAAAAATTCGTAAAATGCCCGTTGGAATTAGGAGATCGACATCTTCAACTAACAAAATCAGAGAAGACAAAATTAGGCTATAAAAATCATATCATTTAATCTAAAAATTCATATCTTACAAAAAATTTAGAAAATAGCCCGGAGATCAGAAAAATAATCAAAATTTGTTGTAACCCGTGATCTTCATCTGCAAAAGAAGAGAAGAATAAATTAGGCCTAAAAATCATAGCATTTGATGAAAGATCCATATCTTCCAAAAAATGTAGAAAATAGAATCTAGGTCAAAAGAATCCGCAAAAATCGCCCGTGGAACCGTGAGAACCCCATTTTCAATTGAAAAATAAGAGAAAATAACAATAGGCCAAAAATCATATCATTTAATAAAATGATCTATTTCTTCCATAAAATGAAGAAAAATCGCCCCATGCTAACAAAAATTAGTAAAATGTTTGCTGGAACCGATAGATCGCAATATTCAACTAAAAATAAGAGAAGAAAAACATAGATATAAAAATTATATCATTTAATAAAAAATTCATATCTTTCATAAAATGTAAAAAATAGTACCAAAATTCGAAAATTATGCAAAAATTTCAATTAGATCTGGGAGATGCCATTTTCAACTGAAAAAATAAGAAAAGATAAAATTAGGCCAAAAATCTTATCATTTAATAAAAAGATACATATCTTCTAGAAAATTGAGAAAATAGTCTCAAAGTCAAAATAATACGCAAAATGTCCGTTCGAATGGGAGATCGCAATCTTCAACTGAAAAATAAAAGAAGACAAAATTAGGCCAAAAGCATATAATTTAATAAAAAGATCCATAACTTTTCGAAAATGTCGAAAAATAGACCCAAGCTAAGAAAAATCCGCAAAAACGTCCCTTGGAACTGGGAGATCACCATCTTCATCTAAAAAAAATAAGAGATGACAAATTAGTTTATAAAAATCATATCATTTAATATAAAGATTAATATTATACCAAAAATATAGAAAATAGATCGGAGCTCAAAAAAATCCGCATAAATGTCCTTTGGAACCGGGAGATCGCCATCTTCAAATTAAAAAAAGAGAAGACAAAATTGGGCCAACAAATCATGTCATTTCATAAAAAGATACAAAACTTCCAGAAAATGTAGAAAAATCTGCAAAAATGTCCGTTGAAGCCGGGGAATTGCCATCTTCAACTAAAAAATAACAGAATACTAACGCAGGCTATAAAAATCGTATTATTTAATAAAACATTCTATATCTTCCATAAAATGTAAAAAAACACCGAGGTCAAAAAACCCAAATATGTCAGTTGGAACCGGAAGATTGCCATCTTCAACTAAAAATAAGAGAAGACAACATTAGGGTATAAAAATAACATCATTTAATAAAAGATACATAACTTCTCAAGATGTAGAAAATTGCCCGGAGCTCGAAAAAAGCGGCAAAAATATTCATTGAAACCGGTAGATCGCCATCTTCATCTGAAAAATATGAGAAGAAACAATTAGGTCAAAAAATCATTTCTTTAATAAAATATCCATAACTTCATGAAAATGTAGAAAAATAGCCCCGAGTTCAGAAAAATCGACAAAAATGTCCGTTAGAACCGGGGGATCGCCATCTTCCACTAAATAATTAGAAAAGACAAAATTAGGTTATAAATATGATATCATTTAATATAAAGATTCAGGACCGATGGCTACCTTGCTTAATTCTCTCAACTAACCCGGTATGCTGGGCGTGGGTCAGCCTTCCATACCCCACGGTTTGGTGCCTGACCACCCGACTTATGAGGCGGTGGAGAGTCCAGGTCACCAAAAAAATATAAAGATTCAAATCATACAGAAAATGTAGAAAATAGATCGTAGCTCAGAAAAATCCGAAAAATGTCTGTTGGAACCGGGAGATTGCCATCTTCAACTAAAAATAAAAGATGACTAAATTAGGTCAAGAATCATATCATTTAATAAAAAGATACATATCTGCCATAAAATATAGAAAATTGCATCGAACTTAGAAAAATCCGTACAAATGTCCGTTGGAACTGGGAGATCGCAATATTCAACTAAAAAGAGAGAAGACAAAACTAGGCCAAAAAATCATATCATTTAATAAAAAGACTCAAATCGACAAAAATATACGTTGGAACCAGAAGATCGCCATCTTCAACTGAATGTTAAGAGATGAAAAAATTAGGTTATAAAAATCATTTCATTTAATATGAAAATTCATATCATACAGAAAATGTAGAAATAGCTCGGAGTTCAGAAAAATCCGAAAAAATGTCTGTTGAAACCGGTTGATTGCCATCTTCAACTGAAAAAAAAAGAAGACAAACTTAAGCCAAAAATCGTATCATTTAATAAAAAATACGTATATGCCATAATATGTAGTCAATTGCACCGAGCTAAGAAAAATCCGCACAAATGACCGTTGGAACCAGGAGATTGCAATATTAAACTGAAAAAATTGAAAACAAAATTTGGTCAAAAATTCATATCATTTAATAAAAAGATTCGTATCTTCAAGAAAACGTAGAAAAGAGCCCAAAACTAAGAAAAAATTTGCAAAAATGTCCGTTGGAACCGGGAAATCGCTATCTTCAACTAAAAAAATAGGAGAAGACAAAATTAGGCTATAAAAATCTTGTCATTTAATAAAGAGATCCATATATTTAATAAAATATAGAAAATAGCCTGAAGCTCTAAAAATTCCGCACAAATATCTGTTGGAACTGGGAGATCGACATCATCAATTGAAGAATAAAATTGGAAATAAAGATCATATCAATTAATATAAAGATTCTTATTTTTCAGAAAGTGCACAAAATAGCCTCGAGCTCAGAAAAATCCGCAAAAATGTCCCTTGGAACCGAGAGATCGTCATCTTCAACCGAAATATAAGAGAAGACAAAATTAGGCCAAAATATCATATCATTTAAGAAAATGTTACATATCTTCCAAAAAGTGGAAAATAAATCGGAGCTCAAAAAAATCCGCAAAAATGTTCGTTGGAACCGGGAGATCGCCATCTTCAACCGAAATGTATGAGAAGACAAAATTAGGCCAAAATATCATTTCATTTAATAAAAAGATATATAAAATGTAGAAAATAGCACCAAGCTCAGAAAACGATATATAAAAATCTTATCAGTTGAAGATGGTGATTTACAGACATTTTTATAGATGAAGATGGCGATTTACTAGTTCCAAGCTGCAAAAAATCCGCAAAAATGTCCGTTGGAACCGGTAGATCGTCATTTTCAACTTAAAAATAAGAGAAGACAAATTTAGGCCAAAATCCTAAAATTTAATAAAAAGATGCATTTCTTCCAAAAAAAATATTAGAAAATAGCCCCGAGGTCAGAATAATCTACAAAAATACCCGTTGGAACTGGGAGATCTCCATCTTTAACAGAAAAAAGACAAAATTAGGCCAAAAAAATCATATCATTTCATAAAAAATACATATCTTATAGAAAATGTAGAAAATAGTCCCAAGCTATGAAAAGTCTTCAAAAATGTCCGTTGAAACCGGTAGATCGCCTCCTTCACCTTAAAAAAATAAGAGAAGAAAAATGTTGGCTTTAAAAATCTTCCATAAAATGTATAAAATAGCAACGAGCTAAGAAAAATCCGCAAAAATATTAATTGGAACCGGGAGATCGCCAATTCAACTGAAAAATAAGAGAATGCAAACTTAGGACAAAAATTAAATCATTTAATAAAAGATCCATATCTTCCAGAAAATTTAGAAATTAGCCCGAGGTAAGAATAATCCGCAAAAAATGTTTGATGGAATCGGGAGATTGCCATCTTCAACATAAAAATAAGAGAAGACAAACTTTGTCAAAAAAATCATATCATTTAATAAAAAGATCCATAACTTCCCGAAAATGTAGAAAAATAGACCCGAGCTCAGAAAAATCCGCCAAAATGTCCAATGAAACCGGGAGAACGCCATCTTCTACTTAAAAAAAGAGAAGACAAAATTAGTCTATAAAAATCATTTCCTTTTTAATATAAAGATCCATATCTTATAGAAAATGTAGAAAATAGGCAGGAGCTCAAACAAATCCGCACAAATGTAAATTGGAACCGGGAGATCGCCATCTTCAACTGGAAAAAAGAGAAGACAAAATTGGGCCAAAAAATCATATCATTTAATAAAAATATCCATATCTTCTAGGAGAGGAAGAAAAATAATCCCAAATAAAGAAAATCGGTAAAAATTTCTGTGGAAACAGGTAGATCGCCATTTTCAACTGAAAAAATTAGAATATAGCAATCCACAAAAAAGTCTGTTGGAACAAGGAGATCGTAAAAATATAGAAAATATAGAAAATAGAAAATCAATCATTTATTAAAAAGATCCTTATCTTTCATAAAATTTAGAAAATAAAATCGAGCTCATAAAAATCCACAAAAAGTCTGTTGGAACAGGGAGATCGTCATTTTCAACTGAAAAATAAGAAAAGATAAAATTAGGCCAAAAATTATATCATTTAATAAAATGATACTTATATTCCAGAAAATTTAGAAAATAGCCCCGAGGTCAGAATAATACGCAAAAAATGTCTGTTGGAACCGATAGAACGCCATATGCAACTGAAAAATAAGAGAATAAAAAATTAGACCATAAAAATCATATCATTTAATATAAAGATCCATATCTTCCAAAATAAGTAGAAAATAGTTTGGAGCTCAGAAAAATCCAAATTTTCGTTGGAATCGAGAGATCTCCATCTTCAACTAAAAAAATTAAGAGAAGACAAATATAGGCTATAAAAATAATACCATTTAATAAAAAGTTCTTTATCTTCCATAAATTTTAGAAAAAATCACCGAGCTCAAAAAAATCCGCAAAAATGTTCATTGGAACCATGGTCGCCACCTTCAGCTGAAAAATAAGAGAAGACAAAATCAGGCAATAAAAATCGTATCATTTAATATAAAGATTCATATCTTATATAAAATGTAGAAAATATCATGGAGCTCAAAAAATCCGTAAAAAATGTTCGTTAGAACTGGGAGATCATCATCTTCGTCTAAAAAACAGAGAAGACAAAAATTATGCCAAAAAATTACATCATTTCATAAAAGGATTCATATCTTCAAGAGAATGTAGAAAAATCGCCTCAAGTTAAGAAAAATCTGCAAAAATATTCATTGGAACCGGGAGATCGCCATCTTCAACTGAAGAAAATAAGAGAAGACAAACGTAGTCTATAAAAATCCTATCATTTATAAAAATGTAATAAATAGCACCGAGCTTATAAAAATATGCAAAAATGTCTGTTGGAACAGGAAGATCACCATCTTCAACTGAAAAATAAGAGAAGACTTTTGGGGCAAAAATCTTATCATTTAATAAAAAGATCCAAATCTTCCAGAAAATTTAGAAAATAATCCCGATGTCAGAATAAGGCAAAATGTCCGGTAGAAACGGGAGATCGCTACCTTCAACTAAAAAATAAAAGAAAACAAAATGAGGCCAAAAAGTCATATCATTTAATAAAAACATCCTTAACTTCTCGAAAATGTAGAAAAATAGCCCCGAGCTCAGAAAAACCCGCAAAAATGTCCCTTGGAACATGGAGATCGACATATTCAACTGAAAAATAAGATATGACAAAATTAGGTTATAAAAATCATATCATTTAATAAAAAGATTCATATTAAACAACAAATATAGAAAATATCCCTAGTTCAAAATAAATCTGCACAAATGTCCATTGGATCCAGGAGATCGCCATCTTCAAAGGAAAAAGAGAAGATAAAATTAGGCCAAAAAATCATAGCATTGCTTAAAAAGATACGTATCTTCCAGAAAATATAGAAAATTAGTCTCAAGCTAAAACAAATCTACAAAAATGTCTGTTGGAACTGGGAGATCGCCATCTTTAACTGAAAAAAATAAGAGAAGACAAACGTAAGCTACATAAATCATATTATTTAATTAAAAGCTCTATATCTTCCATAAAATGTAGAAACTAGCACCGAGCTCAAAAAATACGCAAAATGTCCTTTTGGAACCGGGAGATTGCCATCTTCAACTAAAAAAATAAGAGAATACAAACTTATGCTATAAAATCATATCATTTAATATTAAGATACAAAACTTATGCTATAAAATCATATCATTTAATATTAAGATACAAAACTTTTCAAAAATGTAGAAAATAGCCCTGAGCTCAGAAAAATCCGCAAAAATGTTTGTTGGAACTATGGGATCGAAATCTTCAACTGAATAATAAGAGAAGACAAAATTAGGTTATAAAAATCATATCATTTAATATAAGGATTCGTATTATACAGAAAATGTAGAAAATAGCTCGGAGCTCAGAAAAATCCGAAAAAATGTCCGTTGGAACCGAAAGATCGCCATCTGCAACTGAAAAATAAAAGAAGAAAAAATTAGGACAAAAAACATACCATTTAATGAAAAGAAACATTTCGACCATAAATGTAGAAAATAGCACCAAGCTCAGAAAAATCTGCATAAATGTCCGTTGGAACTAGGAGATCGCAATATTCAACTGAAAAAAGAGAAGACAAAATTAGGCCAAAAAATCATATCATTTCATAAAAAGATTCATATCTTCCAGAAAATGTAGAAAAAAGCCCAAAGCTAAGAAAAATCTGTAAAAATGTCTGTTGGAACCTGGAGATCGCCATCTTCAACTGAAAAATAAGAGAAGACAAAAATTAGGCTATAAAAATCTTGTCATTGTTCTAAACGGGCTTTTGGAGGCCCAACGGTGTATTGGGTATCCACCCATTATGTAACCCTATTACTATAAATACAGGGCTACCGGTTCCATAGCCACCAAGTTTACAACACGTTATCAGCACGCTCGAGACTGAGCCAAACCTCTGCTGACGGACGAAAGCGACGCGAACGGGCTTCCTTCACCGAACGTCGCTAGATCCGACGGGTAGGATCTAGAGGTAATTTTTAACATCTAGATCTAAATTTGTATGCGCATATGTATAGATCCAAATACTTGGATCGATGTCTTAATTAGTATAGATCGGATTTTTCCTAAGATCTGCATGCTAAATCAACCGTTTAATGTAAAATCGTCATTTTTATTGCTAAAAATCAACTTTTTACGATAAAAACGCCATTTTGAAGACTTAAAATAGATTTTTTTCCAATAAAAATCAGATTTTTATTATCTTCTTCCCCAAAAATCTCAAAACCCTAGGGGGATTTCTTCATCGCCACGTGGCCGGAAGCCGCGCACACGATAACCCCCCCATCTCGCGACGTTGCCACCGTCGCTCGCAGCGGAATGCGGAAACCTCCGCCGCCTATAGAGCCGCAGGCACAAACCGTCGCCTGCAGCGGCGGGCAGCCCCGTCACCTGCAGAGCGGCGGGCACAACCCGTCGCCTGCAGTGGCGGCAACCGCTGCCGCCTGCAGAAGGCTGGCAGAACCCACCGCTTGCAGCGGCGGGTGCCCCCACCGTCGCCAGCTGTGGCTGGCGGGCCCCGCCGCCTGCAGCGGCGCCCTCCCGTGTGCACGTGTGTCCGAAACCCTAGCCGCCAGAAGCGGTAACACACGTGACTAAAAACCCTAACTAGGGTTTGTCCACAAAAAAAATTTTCCGAATTATTTTTTAGATTTAATTACGTTAAAATCTGGATTAATTACACGTTTTTAATTCATCGCATTTTGTTTGGATTATCTGATTATCATACGTTTAATAATTAGGAAGATCCTGCGACCGCTCTGTCGTTAGTCCACTAACCTAACGGTGTATGACGTTGCCCAGTGGTCCAATAACTATTAAACGAAAATTTTTTCATTTCCATTATAAAATACCTGTGATGATTAATTGCCTGTAATGATTAAATTGCCTGTGATGATTAATTGTCTGCAATGTAATAAAATGTCTACTGCATTTTTTTGCGACGTATGGGTATATTTGTTGTGGTTTTGGATCGGCTAGCTATCACCATTATTTCCCTCGCATTTTTTTCTTTTTTTTGAGAGAAATTGTAGTGAGGATATTATTGTATAAATTCCAAGACCGGCGGACGTCCCACGAAGATGGAGATCTATTCCAGAAGAATATGAGCCCCACGTGGGTTCCCGAGTTGTATTTTCATTTTTATGGGATTGTATGGACTTTATTTAAAATGGTGATTAACCGATCCACACAACAAATATCTATGTCTGAAATGCTTAATTATTTGTTTTTGTTTAAAAATATCTAATTATTGCTCATTTTTAACATGCTAGAGATAATGGCTAAAATTTCGAGCGTCGACTTTGACGTATTGGATGCTACATGCAAAAATTATCTGAGCTGGCACTTGGATATAAAATTCCATCTGCGCTCACAGGGACTGAGCCATGCCATCGCTGTAGGCGATAAGGTTTCTGACATAGATAAAGCGAAAGCAATTATCTATATCAGACGCCATATCGATCGGACCCTGAAGGCCGAGTACCTCACGGTGGAAGACTCTTATGAGTTATGGACCGCCCTCGAGGATAGATATAAACATCAAAGATATATTATACTTCCCCAAGCGCGATATGAATGGGAGAACCTCCGTCTCCAAGACTTTAAGTCTATCGCCAACTCGGCACTTTTCAGTATCACCTCACGCCTGAAGTTGTGTGGTGAGAAAGTGACGGAGGAACCCATGTTAGAGAAGATGTATACATCATTCCACGAGAAGGATGTTATACTAATGCAGCAGTATCGTGAACGAAAGTTCACGAAATACTCGGAGCTTCTCTCATGCCTTCTGATGGCAGAGCAGAATAGAGACATCCTTCTGGGCACCCATAACTCATGCCCTATTGGCACTGCTCCTGCGCCTGAAGTGCATCACAGAAGAAGAGGACCAACTTCAAAGGAAAACCCCAGAAGGGCAGGGAAATGAAGAAGCAGGCTAGAGGACCCCCTTCCAAGAACCAATAATAAGAGAAAGAAGAAAAATGTGTGGAAGAGAAAAGACGACGGCCAGACATCTGTCCCCAGAAAAGACTGGGAAGATAAGTGCCACAGGCGTGGCATGACTGGACACTGGTCCAGGAATTGTCGGACTCCACGCCACCTACAGGACTCGTACAAAGCTAGCCAGAAGCAAGCTGAGACAAACCTGGTAGAACATGAAGACCTGGCACCAATTAGGTTTATCGCTGAGGACTTCTCAAACGATGACATGCTCGAATGAAGCATTATCTACTTCCTGCTATGCATTGTAATTTGAAAAACAATTTACTCTCTAGTTGTTTGATTTCTAGCATGTTGGATGAATTTTTAGACATTGAATAATTATTAGTAAATCTTTTTGTGCCTTATACTGCTATGTTTTCTCTCTCTTAAAGTTAGATGGATAATAAATGCCTAGTGGACAGTGCCTCTACGCACACGATCCTCCAAGACATTTGCTTTTTTCAAAGCATAGATAAATACGATGAACCATGAATACAATCTCCGGTCCATCAAGAATTATTGAAGGATCAGGGGAAGCACATTTTATGCTCCCCAACAAAACACAACTACTAATAAAAGATGCACTTTTCTCCCCTAGCTCTCATAGAAATCTGTTAAGCTTTAAAGATATCCGTTTAAACGGATACCACCTTGAGACGGTGAACAAACAAAACATAGAATTCTTGTATGTAACGTCTCATAAAAATGGTGCTAAAACCACTGTCGAGCATTTTGAGGGACTCCCATCGGGTCTCTACCATACAAAGATAAGAGCAATGGAAGCAAACACACTTGAGCACCAGAAGTGCGACAACCAACCAGAATTCCAACTCTGGCATAATAGACTCAGACACCCTGGAAGGAATATGATGCGTCGCATCATATCCCAATCCCATGGAATTAACTCGAAAAGCCTGAAGCTACTTCAAAAGGGTGCATCCCCTTGTCCCCCTTTTCACAAAGGGAAATTGATTACGAGACCATCCCCCCTGAAGGTGGACTCAGAGTCTCTGAGCTTCCTAGAGAGAATACATGGAGACATTTGCGGGCCTATTCACCCAGCAAGTGGCCCATTTCGGTACTACATGGTACTGATTGCCGCATCTTCCAAATAGTCGTATGTGTGACTCCTGTCCACCCGTAACGTAGCCTTTGCAAAGCTACTGGTACAAATCATAAAGTTGCAGGCACATTTTACAGACAACCAGGTCAAGAAATTGCGTCTGGATAACGCTGGGGAATTCACATCACAAGTCTTTCTAGACTGCTGCCAAGCAACCGGCATAGAAGTTGAACATCATGTAGCTCATGTTCACTCCCAGAACGGGTTAGCCGAATCTCTTATAAAGAGACTACAATGGATTACTCATCCATTGTTGATGCAATGCCAGTTGCTGGTGAATGCATGGGGACATGCCATCTTGCACGCTGCATCGCTGATAAGATTACGACCGTCAGGGAGTCAATCTTATTCTCCGATGCAACTTGCATATGTGAACCCACCTGATATCTCTCACCTGAGGATATTCGGATGCGCTGTCTATGTCCACATAGCACCACTGCATAGGACCAAGATGGGTCCTCAACGTCGACTGGGTATCTACATAGGATTCGATTCACCATCGATCATTAGATACCTGGAACCCCTAACGGGGGACGCCTTTAAGGCACGTCTAGCAGATTGTGAGTTTGACGAAAACACCTTTCCCAAACTAGGCATTAACACAGAGAAGCCAGAAGCTTCAAAGACCGTTTCATGGGATACCAAAACTTTATCCCATTTTGATCCGCATACAAACCAATGTGAAGACGAGATCCTGAAGATCCTTCAAATACAAAATACAGTTCACATTTTATCGGACAAATTCACTGACAACCAGAAGATTGTCAGATCACACGTCCCTGCTGCAAACACGCCAACTAGGATTGACATACCCAAAGATGGATGCAATCCACCTGCAGCAGACGCGGCCGTACCTCAACAAAAGAGAGGATGACCCCCAGGCTCAAAAGATAAAAACCCTCGAAAGAGGAAAAATCATGGAGCAATGATAACGATACCGCCACAGGATTCTGAGCTCATCCCAGATACCTCTCCCCTCCTAAAACCCCCTGAAGAGGAAAATATAGGAGAAATATCAGTAAACTATGTACGTACTGGGGAGGTACTGGACAGAAAAAGCACAATCATCGATGATAACTTCGCGCTCATTATTGCCAATCACGTCACTGAATACGACGATGTGACCGATCCACGCTCTCTAGCAGAATGTAAACGCAGAGAGGATTGGCCAAAGTGGAACGAGGGAATAGGAGTAGAGCTGGACTCACTCTCGAAGCGCAAAGTTTTTGGACCTGTAGTCCTAATACCAAAGGGTGTTAAACCTGTGGGATACAAATGGGTATTCGTGAGAAAAAGAAACAAAAATAATGAGATCGTCTGCTACAAAGCGCGCCTTGTTGCACAAGGCTTTTCCCAACGACCAAGAATAGACTATGATGATACATATTCCCCGGTCATGGATGCGATCACTTTTCGTTTCATTATTGGCCTATCTACTAAGGAAGGCATAGATATGCAGCTCATGGACGATGTGACTGCATACCTATATGGAAATATAGATAAGGATATCTATATGAGAATCCCAGACGGATTTAAACTACCGACAAAAATGACAGAAAGACCTCGGGACGTCTATTCTGTCAAACTCCAAAGATCACGGTATGGTCTAAAACAGTCGTGGAGAATGTGGTACAACAGACTCAGCGAATTCCTAGTGCAACAAGGATTCACAACTAATGAAGTCTGCCCTTGCATCTTCATAAGAGCAAAGGGAACATGATTCGTAATCATTGCCATCTACGTAGACGACCTGAACATCGTCGGATCTCCCGAAGAGATAGCTGAGATATCCAAGAGTCTCACACAGACTTTTGAGATGAAAGACCTTGGCAAAACTAAGTTCTGCCTAGGCTTACAAAGTGAACACCTAAGCGGAGGAATCCTATTGCACCAATCCAATACACAAAGAAGTTGCTGAAAAACTTCATTATGGACAAATGTCATCTGCTTAGTACACCAATGGTTGGTAGATCATTGGATGTTAATACGGACCCCTTCCGGCCGCTGGAAGAGGGGGATGAAGCACTGGGTCCTGAAGTACCCTACCTAATTGCAATTGGAGCACTCATATAACTGGCAAACTGCACGTGTCCCGACATAGCGTTCGCAGTTAACCTACTAGCCAGATACAGTTCAACACCCTTAAAGCACCACTGGAACGGAGTGAAGCACCTTCTGCGCTACCTCCAATGGTCTGTAGACCCGGGATTATACTTCAAGAAAGGTGTATCCTCCGACTTAGTCGGTTATGCAAATGCAGGATACAGGTCTGACCCACACACCGCAAAGTCCCAGACCGGTTTTGTATTCACATACGGTGGGACATCCATCTCATGAAGATCCGTGAAGCAGACTTCAACATCGACCTCATCCAACCACTCCAAGCTCATTGCGATCCACGAAGCTAGCAGAGAATGCTTTTGGCTTCGATCAGTCATCCACCACATCCTAGTGACTATCGGCCTGAAGACAGGAGATCTTGGACCAACCACCATGTACGAAGACAATGCTGCATGCATAGCTCAACTATGAGGTGGCTGCATCAAAGGTGACAGGACGAAGCACATTTACCCCAAGCTCTTCTGGACGCATGAACAACAAGTAGACAACCAGATCGACATCCAGTAGATCCAGTCTTGCAACAACCTGGCAGATCTATTTACTAAAGCTTTACCTCGCAGTACCTTTAGAAAACTTGTATTAGGAATTGGGATGAGACAGTTGAGAGATCTATCAGCCTGAAGCTTGTACATTTCAGGGGGAGTTAATGTTGGGCTGTACTCTTTTTCCATTGGCTATTGGTTTTTCCCACTAGGTTTTTCATAGCCAAATGTTTTAACGAGGCAACCACATCAACTCTGGATCCAGAAGTATCCACCTCTGATGATATCCATCGATCAGGAGAAGTTACAGAGACTTGTACTCTTTTTCCTTAGCCACTGGTTTTTCCCACTGGGTTTTCCATGGCAAAGGTTTTACCGAGGCAAGAACTCTTAACTTGGGATCCAGAAGTATCCATAGCCCCATGGTCAGATAAGCTCTATGAACTCTGAAGCGCTCATTATGGCTTAAAACAATGGATGGATAAGGGGAAGTGTTATAAACGGGCTTTTGGAGGCCCAACGGTGTATTGGGTATCCACCCATTATGTAACCCTATTACTATAAATACAGGGCTACGGGTTCCGTATCCACCAAGTTTATAACAGTCATTTAATAAAGAGATCTATATCTTTAATAAAATGTAGAAAATAGCAAGGAGATCAGAAAAATCCACAAAAATATCCGTTCGAACAGGAAGATTGCCATCTTTAACTGAAAAATTAGAACAAAAATAGGATATAAAAATCATGTCATTTAATATAAAGATTCTTATCTTCCAAAAAGTGTACAAAATAACACCGAGCTTAGAAAATTCTGCAAAAATGTCCTTTGGAACCGGGAGATCGCCATCTTCAAATAAAAAAAATAAAAGAAGATAAAATTTGGCCAAAATAGCATATCATTTAATAAAATGATACATATCTTCCAAAAATGTGGAAAATAGCCCGGAGCTCAAAAAATTCGCAAAAATGTCGGTTGAAACCGGGTGATCACCATCTTCCACTGGAATATTAGAGAAGAAAAAATTAGGCTAAAAATTATATCATTTAATAAAAAGATTCCATCTTTAACTGGAAAATTAGAGGAGACAAACTAAGGCTATAAAAATCTTATCAATTAATAAAAAGATAAATTTCTTTTATAAAATATAGAAAATAGCATTAGGCTCAGAAAATGATATATAGAAACCTTATCTGTTGAAGATGGCGATTTTTCGGTTACAACAGACATTTTTATAGATGAAGATGGCGATTTCCTAGTTCAAAATTTTGTCTTCTCTTATATTTCAGTTGAAGATGGCGTTTTCCCGGTTTTAACGGACACTTTTGGCCTAATTTTGTCTTCTCTGATATCATTTAATAAAATGTTCCATATCTTCCAGAATATGTGAAAAATAGTCCGAAGTTTAGAAAGATCCGCAAAAATGTTCGTTAGAACCAGAAGATCACTATCTTCAACCGAATATATGAGAAGACAAAATTAGGCTAAAAATGATATCGTTTAATAAAAAGATCGGCATCATCAACTGAAAAATAAGAGAAGAAAAAATTAGGCAACAAAAAATTGTATCAATCAATATAAAGATCCTTATCTTTCAGAAAATAAGATCCTTATCTTTCAAAAAATATATATAATAGCACCGAGCTCAGAAAAATATGCAAAAAATTTCGGTGAAACTGAGAGATCGCCATCTTCAACTGAAAAAATAAGAGAAGACAAAAAATTTACTATTAAAATCATATCATTTAATGTAAAGATCCAAATCTTACAGAAAATGTTGAAAATTGCCCGGACTCAGAAAAATCTGCAAAAAGTCCATTAGCACAAGGAGATCGCCATCTTTAAAGAAAAATAAAATAAGAGAATACAAAATTAGTCCAAAAATTATATCATTTAATAAAAAGATACATATCTTCCAGAAAATGTAGAAAAATAGTCGCGAACTCTGAAAAATCCGCAAAAATGTCTGTTGGAGCAAGGAGATCGCCAACTTTAACTGAAAAATAAGAGAAGACAAACTTATGCAGTAAAAATCATATCATTTAATAAAAAGATACTTATCTTCCATAATATTTAGAAAATAGCCCCGAGATCAGAAAAATTCACAAAAATTCCATTGGAAATGGGATATCACCATCTTCGATTGAAAAATATGAGAAGACAAACTTAGTCAATAAAAATCATATCATTTAATAAAATGAACCACATCTTCGATAAACTATTGAAAATATTCCCAAGCTCAGAAAATCTACAAAAATGTTTGTTGAAAACATGAATTTGCCATCTTCAAATAAAAAATAAGAGAAGACAAAATTAGGGCAAAAATTCATATCATTTAATAAAAAGTTCCACAACTTCCCAAAAATGTAGAAAAATAGTTCAGAAAAATCCGCAAAAATGTTTGTTGGAACCAGGGGATCGCCATCTTCAACTGAATAATAAGAGAAGACAAAATTAGGTTATAAAAATCATATCATTTAATATAAGGATTCGTATCATACAGAAAATCTAGAAAATAGCTCGTAACTCAGAAAAATCCGAAAAATGTCCGTTGGAACCAAGAGATCGCCATCTGCCATTGAAAAATAAAAGAAGACAAAATTAGGACAAAAAACATATTATTTAATGAAAAGATACATATCGACCATAAATGTAGAAAATAGCACCGAGCTCAGAAAAATCTGCATAAATGTCCGTTGGAACTGGGAGATCGCAATATTCAACTGAAAAAAGAGAAGACAAAATTAGCCCGAAAAATCATATCATTTCATAAAAAGATTCATATCTTCTAGAAAATGTAGAAAAAAGCCCAAAGCTAAGAAAAATCCTTAAAAATGTCCGTTAGAACCTGGAGATCGCCATCTTCAACTGAAAAATAAGAGAAGACAAAAGTTAGACTATAAAAATCTTGTCATTTAATAAAGAGATCTATATCTTTAATAAAATGTAGAAAATAGCAAGGAGATCAGAAAAATCCACAAAAATGTCCGTTCAAACAGGAAGATTGCCATCTTTAACTGAAAAATAAGAACAAAAAATAGGATATAAAAATCATATCATTTAATATAAAGATTCTTATCTTCCAGAAAGTGTACAAAATAACCCCGAGCTCAGAAAATTCTGTAAAAATATCCGTTGGAACCCGGAGATCGCCATCTTCAAATAAAAAAATAAAAGAAGATAAAATTAGGCCAAAATAGCATATCATTTAATAAAATGATACATATCTTCCAAAAATGTGGAAAATAGCCCGGAGCTCAAAATTTCACAAAATTGTCTGTTGGAACCGGGTGATCACCATCTTCAACTGGAATATTAGAGAAGAAAAAATTAGGCTAAAAATTATATCATTTAATAAAAAGATTACATCTTTAACTGGAAAATTAGAGGAGACAAACTAAGGCTATAAAAATCTTATCAATTATTAAAAAGATAAATTTCTTTCATAAAATACAGAAAATAGCTCCAAGCTCAGAAAATGATATATAGAAATCTTATCTATTGAAGATGGCGATTTTTCGGTTACAACAGACATTTTTATAGATGAAGATGGTGATTTCCCAGTTCCAAATTTCGTCTTCTCTTATATTTCAGTTGAAGATGGCGTTTTCCCCGGTTTCAACGGACATTTTGGCCTAATTTTGTCTTCTCTGATATAATTTAATAAAATGTTCCATATCTTCCAGAATATGTGAAAAATAGTCCACAGTTTAGAAAGATACGCAAAAATGTCCGTTAGAACCAGAAGATCACTATCTTCAACCGAATATATGAGAAGACAATATTAGGCCAAAAAATGATATCGTTTAATAAAAAGATCACCATCATCAACTGAAAAATAAGAGAAGACAAAATTAGGCAATAAAAATCATATCAATTAATAAAAGATCCTTATCTTTCAGAAAATATATATAATAGCACCGAGCTCAGAAAAATACGCAAAAAAATTCGGTTAAAAATACACAAAAAATTTCGGTGAAACCAAGAGATCGCCATTTTCAACTGAAAAAAATAAGAGAAGACAAAAAATATACTATAAAAAACATATCATTTAATATAAAGATCCAAATCTTACATAAAATGTAGAAAATTGCCCAGACTCAGAAAAATCTGCAAAAAGTCCGTTAAAACAGGGAGATATCCATCTTTAACAAAAAAAATAAGAGAATACAAAATTAGTCCAAAAATCATATCATTTAATAAAAAGATACATATCTTCCAGAAAAGGTAGAGAAATAGTCGCGAACTCAGAAAAATCCGTAAAAATGTCTGTTGGAGCAAGGAGATCGCCAACTTTAACTGAAAAATAAGAGAAGACAAACTTATGTAGTAAAAATCATATCATTTAATAAATTGATACATATCTTTCATAATATTTAGAAAATAGCCCTAAGATCAGAAAAATTCACAAAAATTCCATTGGAAACGGAATAGCGCCATCTTCGACTGAAAAACATGAGAAGACAAACTTAGTCAATAAAAATCATATCATTTAATAAAATGAACCACATCTTCAATAAACTATAGAAAATATTCCCAAGCTCAGAAAATCTACAAAAATGTTTGTTGGAAACCTGAATTTGCCATCTTCAAATAAAAAATAAGAGAGGACAAAATTATGGCAAAAATTCATATCATTTAATAAAAAGTTCCATAACTTCCCAAAAATGTAGAAAAATAGTTCTGAGCTCAGAAAAAGCCGAAAAGATGTCTGTTGGAACCATGAGATCGCCATATTCACCGGAAAAAAATAAGAGAAGACAAAATTTAGGTTACAAAAATCATATCATTTAATAAAAAATCCATATCTTCAATAAAAATTTAAAAATAGCTTTGAGCTTGGAAAAAAATCCGCAAAACGCCCATCGGGAGATCATCATCTTCAACTGAAAAATAAGAGAAGACAAAATTTGGCTATAAAAATAATATCATTTAATCTAAAGATCCATATCTTACAGAAAATGTAGAAAATATCCCGGAGCCAAGAAAAATCCACAAAAATGTCCGTTGGAACAGGAAGATCGCCATATTCATCTGAAAAGTAAGAGATGACAAATTTATGCCAAAAAATCCTATAATTTATTAAAAAGATTCATGTCTTTCAGAAAATGTAGAAAATAGCCTCGAGGTTTGAATAATCCGCCAATTTGTTTGTCCGAATCGAGAGATTGCCATTTTCAACTGAAAAAAATAAAAGAAGACAACGTTAGTTTATAAAACGCATATCATTTAATTAAATGATCTTTATCTTTAATAAACTATAGAAAATAGCCGTGAGTTTTGAAAAATCCGCAAAAATGTCCACTGGAACCTAGAGATCGTCATCTTCAACAGAAAAATAAGAGAAGAAAATTTAAGCTATAAAAATCATATCATTTAATATATAGATTCATATCTTTACATGAAAAATACATAAAAATGTTCGTTGGAACCGGAGATCGACATCTTCAATTGAAAAATAAGAGAAGATAAAATTAGGCCAAAAAATCATACCATCTAATAAAAAGATACATATATTCCAGAAAATGTATAAATGAGCTTTGCGCTCAGAAAAATTCACAAAATTGTATATTGGAACCAAGAGATGGCCATTTTCAACTGAAAAATAAGAGAAGACAAAATTAGGCCATAAAATCATATTATTTAATAAAATGATCCATATCTTCAATAAAATCTAGAAAATATCCCCGCGCTCAGTACAATCCACAAAAAATTCCGTTGGAATTGGGAGAATGACATATTCAACTTAAAAAATGGGAGAAGACAAAATTAGGCCAAAAAACCATATCATTTAATATAAAGATCTATTTCTTCAATAAAAGGTAGAAAATAGCTCGGAACACATGAAAATCATCAAAAATGTCCGTTGGAAC
This sequence comes from Scilla litardierei, assembly GCA_030789695.1. NCBI lineage: Eukaryota > Viridiplantae > Streptophyta > Magnoliopsida > Asparagales > Asparagaceae > Scilla > Scilla litardierei. The sequence goes on from CM061141.1 coordinate 169,867,913, forward strand.
AGGGAGATTGCCAAATTCAGCTGGAAAATAAGAGAAGACAAAATTTGGCCTTAAAATCATATCATGAAAAATAAATAACCATAAATTCCAGAAAATGTCGAAAATAACCCCAAGCTCAGAAAAATACGCAAAAATATCTTTGGGAACCAGGAGATCCCCATCTGCAATATGAAAATAAGAGAAAACAAGATTAGGCCAAAAAATCATATCATTTAATAAAATGATCCATATCTTCTAGAAAATGTGGAAATTAGCCTGGAGCTGAGAAAAATCCGCAAAAAGGAACGTTGAAATCGGGAGATCGCCATCTTCAACTGAAAAATCAGGGAAGACAAAATTAGGCCAAAAATCATATCATTTAATAAAAAGATTTATCTTTTAGAAAATATAGAAAATAACTAAGAGCTCAGAAAAATCAACAAAAATGTCTGTCGGAACCTGGAGATCGCCATCTTCAACTTAAAAATAAGAGAAGGCAAACTTAGGCTATAAAAATCATATTATTAAATATAAAGATTCATATCTTACAGAAAATTTAGAAAATGGCTCAGAGCTCAGGAAAATGATCAAAAATGTCTATTGTAATCACAATCTTCAATTGAAAAAAATAAGAGAAGACAAAATTAAGCCAAAAATCATATCATTTAATCAAACGATCCATATCTTCCAGAAAATGTAGAAAAATTGTCTCGAGCTAAGAAAAATATGCAAAAATGTTCGTTGGAACCAGGAGATCGTGCTCTTCAACTGAAAAAAATAAGAGAAGACAAACTTATGCTATAAAAATCATATCACTTAATGAAAAGATCCATTTCTTACATAAAATGTAGAAAATTGATCCGATCTCAAAAAAATCTGCAAAAATGTCCGTTCGAACTAGGTGATCGCTATTTTCAACTGAAAAAAAATAAGAGAAGATAAAATTATGCCAAAAATCATTTCATTTAATGAAAAGATTTGTCTTTAAGAAAATGTAGAAAATAGTCTCGTAGTGAGAAAAATCTGCAAAAATGCCTGTTGGAACCGGGAGATCGCCATTTACGACTGAAAAATAAGAGAAGACAATCTTAGTGTAGAAAAAACAAATCATTTAATAAAACGACCCATAAAATGTCTGTTGGAACCGGGAGATCGTCTTCTTCAACTGAAAAATAAGAGAACAAATTTAGGCTATAACAATCATATCATTTAATGAAAATATCCATGTCTCCAATAAAATGTAGAAAATAGCCCCGTGCTCAAAAAATTCCTAAAAATATATGTTGGAATCGGGAGATCGCCATTTTCAACTGTAAAATAAAAGAAGACAAAATTAGGCTATAAAAATTATAAGATGTAATATAAATAATCTTATCTTACAGAAAATGTAGAAAATAGTGCGGAGCTCATAAAATCCCACAAAAACGTCCTTGAAACCGACAGATCGCCATCTTTAACAAAAAAATAAGAGAAGACAAAATTAGGCAAAAAAATCATATCATTTAATAAAAATATCCATATCTTCGAGAAAATGTAGAAAATGAGCACCGAACTCAGAAAAATCCGCTAAAATGTCCATTGGAATCAAAAGATCACCATATTTAGCTAAAAAAGGAAGACAAAATTAGACTACAAAAAGCATATCATTTGATAAAAATATCCATTTATTCAAGAAAATGAAAAAAATAACACCGAGCTCAGAAAAATCAACAAAAATGTCCGTTGTAACAAGGAGATCGCCATCTTCAATTGAAAAATAGGGGAAGACAAAATTAGGTTATAAAAATCCTATAATTTAATATAAAGGTACATATCTTACAGAAAATATAGAAAATAACATATAGATCAGAAAATTCACAAAAAAGTCCGTTGGAACCGGAAGATCGCCATATTCAACAGAAAAATAAGAGAAGACAAACTTAGTCTATAAAAATCATATCATTTAATAAAATGATACACGTCTTCCATAAAATTTAGAAAATAGCCCCGAGATCAAAAAAACCGGCAAAAAATTCAGTTGGAAACATGATATCACCATCTTCAACTGAAAAATAAGAGAAGACAAACTTAGTTTATAAAAATCATATCATTGAATAAAATGAACCACATCTTCAATAAACTGTAGAAAATATTCCCGAGCGCAGAAAGATTTGCAAAAATATCTGTTTGAATCGGGAGTTTGCCATCTTCAAATAAAAAATAAGAGAAGATAAAATTAGGCCAAAAAATCATATCATTTAATAAAAAGAACCAAACTTCCTTAAAATGTAGAAAAATAGTTTCGAGCTCAGAAAAATCCAAAATGATGTTCGTTGGAACCTGGAGATCACCATGTTCAATAGAAAAAATAAGAGAAGACAAAATTAGGCTACAAAAATCATTTCATTTAATAAAAAGATCCACATATTCAATAAAATGTAAAAAATAGCATTGAGCTCAGAAAATTACGCAAAATGTCCGTTGAGAGATCATCATCTTCAACTAGGCCATAAATCATATCATTTAATAAAAAGATACAAATATTCCAGAAAATTTAGAAAATAGCCCCGAGGTCAGAATAATACGCAAAAAGTCAGTTGGAACCGAAAGACCGCTATCTTCAACTGAAAAATAAGAGATGACAAAATTAGGCTATAAAAACCTATCATTTAATATAAAGATCCATATTTTCCAGAATATGTAGAAAATATCCCTAGCTTAGAAAAATCTGCAAAAATGTTCGTTGGAACTGGGAGATCGTGATCTTCATCGGAAAAATAGAGATGACAAAATTAGGCCAAAAAAATCTTATCATTTCATAAAAGGATCCAGAAAAAGTAGAAAAACAACCTCAAGATAAGAAAAATCCGTAAATATTTCCATTGGAACCAGGAAGACCACCATCTTCAACAGAAAAATTAAGAGAAGACAAACTGTTAGATACAACGTGTAGTTGGAAACAACAATCGATGATTTCGCGTAACCAAGGCCACCGTCTTTGAAGAAACAAAGTCCAAGAGATCAAATTCCAAGCCCTATGACGTACTTCAAGATCTGAGAATTTCTTTCCACAAGAGCATCCAAATCGGCCCTTTCTTGTTTTTCAAACGAAGAGATCAAGCTCACGAATCAAACAAGTATTTATTCGGATTTTTCTGAGCTCGGTTCGATTTACTACAATTTTTGGAAGACGGGGTAGAAACATACTTTACTGCTGATTCTGCACAACAGAGACTTGATTTACGTACAGACCAGATTCGGGTAGATTTGCATATCGAACTTCAGAGGGCTATATCCTGAGATCCAGAAATTGGATTGAGACACTGTTTGTGCCAGCGTCATATTGACGACGCGCTGATCGACAGAGACGATGACACCGACACGAACTGAGCTTTTCTAAACTCTTATTACTTTATATTTGTGTACTTGGTGTATCGATCTTTGTAGGTTACTTATTCATTCTTTTCGGGTCTTGTCTAGTTGGGGCTAGACAAGAGGGTCTTGACGAGTTGGTGCTTGTCAAGAGAGAGCGTTACTAGATTAATAGTGTTTAGCACTTTGGTGAGTGCAGTACTGAACCGGGTGAGCAGAGAGTTGGGGCTCGGGGAGCTTAACGGTTGTACCCAGTAACATATTAACGCTAGTAATTGCTTTGGTGCTGGAGTAGGTCGTTGGGGCGACCGAACCATGGTAAATCTGATGTGCACTCTGTGTTTTCTTTTATTTAATTTGCATCTGATTATAACTGACTGTTATTGCTTGTGTGTTCACGAGAATTTTTATTAGCCTATTCACCCACCTCTAGGCTTAAATCCAGATCCAACAAGTGGTATCAGAGCAGGTTAGAAGATCTAGGCTAGATTAACCATGAATATCCCTGATTCAGCATTGGCTGAAGGACAGTCTATTGTCCGACCCCCTAAGTTTAATGGAGTATACTTTGCCTATTGGAAAGCGAGAATTAAAGTTACTTAGTGTCTATTGATTATGATGTGTGGGACATTGTTGAAAAAGGATATGAATGCCCCACTATTAAAATTGAAGATATTGAAATTCTAAAACCAAAAGAAAAATGGGATGTTGCTGATAAAAAAACTTTATTCATTGAACGGTAGATCTATGAATGCACTTATTTGCTCTTTGGATAAAGCTGAATTTAATCGTATCTCACAATGTTTAACTGCGTAAGAAACATGGCATACGCTGGAGGTGACGCATGAGGGAATGTCGCTGGTGAATGAGTCCAGACTTTCTTTGCTGAGTACAGAATATAAGAGCTTCCGCATGCTTCCATTAGAATCCATCAAAGAGATGTTTGCGAGGTTCACAGACATCGTCTACAAAGTCAAGCTCCCTTGGTAAGCCATACTCTAGTCTGGAGCAGATGAGGAAGATCTTGATAGCGTTGTTGAGCTCCTTCCATCCTAAAGTAGCATCCATTCAAGAAGCTAAAGATCAATCAAAGATGAGAGTGGATGACTTGATAGGTAACTTAATATCCCATGAGCTTGAACTATAGAGTATTGAATCAAGAGAGAAACCAAAGACCAAGGCTCCCAAACCACTAGCTCTTCAAGTTAAGGAAGATGACGATGCTGATCTTGGTTAGGAGCAAGCACTGATGGTCAGAAACTTAAGAAGATACATCAAGCCCGACCAAGGAAGAGCTGAGATGGCGCAAAGGTTTCGTCGATTTAACAAATATAATCCTGCTAGAAATTCCTCTGAACAGAATACTACTAATAAAATGGAATGTTTTAAATGCAAGAAGAAGTGACACTTCATGAGGAATTGCCCACAAGAAAAGAATAACGTCGCTGAAAAGAAAGGAAAATCTTTAGTAATAATGTGGGATATGGATAGCGAAGATGAAACTCAGGAGGAGACTGCACACTCCTCACTCTGCTTAATGGAAAAGCACGACGAGGTAAAATCTTGCACTAAAGTTGAACTTTGGAATATTTGTGAGGGAATGCAAGATAAAATTGATGAGCTAGATCTACTTTAGATTGCTATAGGAATGGAAACTTTAAATTGCAACAAGAAAATTGTGACATGTCTAAAGAGATTGATAATCTGAAAGAAAAAGTTGTTACATGTAAGTCTACCATCACCATGTTGAAAAAGAAAAAATCTAGCTTGCATGAAAAAGTTGAATGTCTTATTTGTCCCACTTTATTAAAAGAAAATAGCATGTATAAAGAAAAACTGATTAAGCTAGAAACTGAAAATAAAGAGCTTATTGAAAAGATGTGCATGCTAAATAATGAGCTTAAAGAAAAAATAATTGATTTTGAAAAGAAAGCTGAAAACATGAAAAAGAATGAAGAGGACAATAAGAAAGATTTCATTAGTAAATGCACTTTGCCTGTGTACGAAAATACTAGTTTGAAATCTAAAGTCACGAACATAGAATTGACCATTAAGAAATTTGGTGTGGAAAAACAATCATTGGATATAATTCTTGGAAACCAAATATATGGGAATAATATGCGTGGACTTGAATATGATTTGAAACGGGTTGAAAAGTCAAAATATAGAAAAGTTCACACTGAGATAACAAAAGCTAGAAATATTCTTACAAAGTGCTTTACACGTGGTTGTGTTGGTCATACTTCTCGTTATTGCAAATATATGAACCAAAACATAATGTTTAAACAAATTTAGGTTCCTAAGGGTTTGATGACTAACGTGAGTGGACCTTGTTGGATTCCAAGGTCACATAACATCTTCCGTGTAGGTAATATCGAGTGGCGAGGAACTATGGATTGGACGTCGCATTTCATTAAAAAGTTCCTTAGCCAAACGACATCGCGAAGGTATGTTTTCTTGATTAAGCGTAATGGATACATTTGTTTTGTTTGTGTGCTTGATTTGATTCTGTTTGTGTGCTAGTTCATTTGTGAGAATGCTTTAGTTCTTTATAAACACAAAACAAAAAAATGAAAATACAAAAAGCTACAAAAATTGTGCTTAATGTGTATCTTCTTTTGAATCATTAAATTGGTTTTAATGAATGAGATTCATATCCATGTAGAAATTGATGTATTATTGTTATAGCTACATGTGCATGTTTGTTTTTCTAAATAACCATGACATGTTCGATTTATACACATACACTTTCACTTCCACAAGCATTAAATGTTGTTGTACAATTGGAGATATATTTTATCAAATATTGGAAAGTGAATGTAGGATGAAAAATAACTGAAAATTTTAAGGATATTATTGCGGGTCAGATCCGCACACAATGAATTTGTATTAATGTGGGGAATCAAGGGCACGATGATTACAAGTATTTGGTTGATGACAAGGCTAATCGCGACTTGAGGGCGATTCGTAGATAAGGATGTCGAGTTTGCCCATCTTCTGGTGGAACTAGCTGGCTGATTGATGAAGGTCGCTCGTCAGTTGGCGAGGGTTGCGGCAGATCGCTAGTTTGCTGGTGGCTGGGGCGAAGTTCATGCAAGACGAGCAACTCGTCAGAAAGGCTGGGCCGGCTATCAGACTGTAGCCCCTCAGATGCTTAAATCAGTTGATGACTTGAGGAGAAAGTCGGACACATTTGGCGATCTTAGAGGCAAATCGATGCTTGCGTGTCAAACTACTGTGGAAGGCCCGAATATGTGGAGGATATCCGACCTTGAATGTATGTAGATGTGTTAGGGGTTTCTTACAGATTTGACCAACCAACCAGCCCCTCTCCTCGTTGGAGTAAAGGAGGTATTTATAGGCCTGAGAGGCGGTTGATTGCCACCCTGTCAGATGTCGAATCAACCCAGCTGGCACTCGAGTGGTGAAACGATAAGGTGGCGAGCAGTGTCAGAGATATTTTACGCATTGATGGTGTAAGGTGGTGTCAGGTGCACTTTTGTCTGTCTGTCAGAGCCGTAAATGTCAGGCGCGCTTTTGGCAGGCTTTCAGGCTGCGAAGCGGCCAGGTGCGCCTTTGCCAGACTTTGTCTGTAGTGAAACTGGCAGTGATGTTAGTGGCATGTCACCTCCCTTATCGGGAAAACTGCTTCGGGGCAGAGAGGTAGACGAGTTGCCTCCGGGGTGAGCTACTCTGGGGCGAGCTAGCGTAGAACATGTACGATCAACCGGAGGGCTCTTCTCTTTGATTCGGTTGACGAGCTTGCCACTCTGCTTGGACGAGCTTCCCTAAGACTTGGCGAGCTCCTCTTCACCTTGGCGAACTGGTCCTCATTGATGAGGATTGTTGTTGGGTTATTTGAGTGGGCCTTTATCCACTAGGCCGGCCTTTAGGGCGTAAAAATTACCCCCAGCATTTGGTGTGGACGATCTTTGGCCAGAAGAGGCACTGAATGTTGAGTAGACACATTAGAAATATTTTAAGAGAATCTCTTTCTACCTTTTGTTTGGTAGCGAGCTTCGTAAGCCTAGGTGACCTATCGAGGCGCAGCTCGTAATCTTGCCTCGGAGTTCGAGCATGGTGAAATAGCACACCCCTAGTGATCATGTCGATCTCGATCTAGGGTTTTTCATATCACCAAAACACATTAAGTGCATGATTTGAAACATATTGACATACGTCGGAGATAGTGTGAAGACCTGCTTGGGTGGGGACGCAGTCCGGAAACCTTCCCCGGACCCATGGGCGTCCTTCTGAGGGAGGATGACCTTCGCTGAGGACAACCTTCACATGAGGACGCCTTCTCAGAGGTGCAGTTCTGAAGCCCGCCCTGGGTCTCTAACAGGAAAGGGTCGAGTTACGTAGCCTGCCCCAAGCCCTTGGCGATCTTTCGGGGACGCAGCGCAGAAGCCAGCTCTGGATCATTGCTTACAGCAAAGCAACTTGCTTTTTGCGATTAGGCCGACCCTGACATGTGGCTTTTCTCACAAGGAAAGTTTGAAGAGGACGTGAGTCGAAACTTAACGGTAGGTGAGAGAGAAGGAAGACCTGTTCGGGTGGGGCGCAGTCCGGAAACCTGCCCCGGACCCATGGTCGACCTGTCGGAGGAGGATGACATTCGTCGAGGACAATCTTCACCCGAGGATGTCCTCTGGGGGTGCAGTTTCGAAGTCCTCCTTGGGACTCTGACATGGAAGGGTCGAGTTACGCAGCCTACCCCAAGCCCTTGGCGACCTTTCGGGGGTGCAGCTCGGAAGCCTGCCCCGGATTTTTTCTACGAGGTAGCTCGCTCTCTTCTTCGGTTTGGATAGCGAGGACCGACCTGCTATGGATAGTCAGGCTGTGACATGCCCAGGAGGGCTTCGAGAGGGTGAGTCGGGGGTGTGGCCCTTTCAGCACCCCTGGGGGGTCCTATGCCCCATGCGACTTTTGGGGGCACAGCCCGTAAGCCTGTCCTGGATCTTGGTAGGGGAGGGTTGAGGTGTGTAGCTCGCGCCAAGCCCTTGGAGACCCTTCAGGCTTGCAACTCAGAGACCTGCACTGGAGGTGTGGTTTATGGCGAGTCAGCTCGCCTCCAAGGATCGGGCTGATCTTGACCTGTGATTTCTCGCACACAAGAGAAAACTTGAAGAGTGTGTAAGTCGAAACGTAACGGTACAAATCGGAGATAGAATAAAACCTGGGGTACATAGTCGACCCGATCTCGACTTGTGATGTCTCGTACACTAGAGAAAACTCTAAAAGTGTGTAAGTCGAAACGTAACGACACATGTCGGAGATAGAATAAAACCTGGGGCGCATAGTCGACCCGATCTCGACCTGTGATTTCTCGCACACAAGAGAAAACTCGAAAAGTGTGTAAGTCGAAATGTAATGATGCAAGTCATAGATAGAATAAAACCTGGTTGGGTGGGGGCGCAGTCTGGAAACCTGCCCTGGACCCATGGGCGACCTGTCGGGGGGAGGATGACCTCCGTCGAGGACAACCTTCATCTGAGGATGCCCTCTTGGGGGTGTAATTCCAAAGCTCGCACTGGGTCTATGACAGGGAAGGGTCGAGTTATGCAGCCTGTCCCAAGCCCTTGGGGACCTTTCGGGGGCGCAGCTCGGAAGCCTGCCCCGGATCTTTGCTTGCAACAAGGTAGCTCGCTCTTTGCGATTAGGCCGACCCTGATCTGGGGCTTCTTCTCACAAGAAAAGTCTGAAAAAGACGTGAGTCAAAACTTATCGGTAGGTGAGAGCAAAGGAAAACTTGTATTTTCGCGTCCCAGGTCGTCCTGCGAGAGCTTGAGCCCCAGGGCGCGTAGTCGGCCTACTTGAAGGAGCTTCGATTTTGGGTTGGAGCTTTATGGGAGTGCTTGTTGAACAACAACTTCTTCATCGAGTCGCTATGTTGAGCTGCTTCGACGTCCGCATCGAGATGTCTTTGGTTGGCCGTTGTCTCTTTATTGGGCTCCTTTTGCCGAGCGGCTGCTTCTTCTTCGATCTGGGGGTAAGGGCTGTGCCTCACGCGCTAGGGATAAGGGGACAGTGGATGCCCCAGACCCACCCGTACCCAATCCTTCGTCATTTTTGTAAGGGCTTCAAAGCCTTGGTGGATAGCACTGGCTACGTCATGAATAGCCTTCACCGTCCCCGCAGGGGCACGTCCGTCGGGGGAATCCCTCCGAGAGGGCATGGATCGTCTCTCATGGGGTGTTTGCCACGGTTAGGAAAGGGTCGAAGTGTATTGGATTAGACATGGGTGTGACCCTAAGTTCCCACAGACGGCGCCAATTGTTGCGGGTCAGATCTGCACATCATGAATTTGTATTAATGTGGGGAATCAAGGGCATGATGATTACAAGTATTTTGTTGATGACGAAGCTAATCACGACTTGAGGGCAATTCGTAGATGAGGATGTCGAGTTCACCCTTCGTCTAATGGAATTAGCTCGCTGGTTGATGAATTTCGCTCGTCAGTTGGTGAGGGTTGACGCAAATCGCTAGTCCACTGGTGGCTGGGGCAAATTTTCTGCAAGACGAGCAACTCGTCAGAAAGGCTGGGTTGGCTGTCAGCCCGCATCCCCTCCAATGCTTAAGTCAGTTGATGACTTGAGGAGAATGTCAGACACACAGGGCGATCTTAGAGGCAGATCGGCGCTTGCATGGCAAACTAGTGTGGAAGGCATAGATATGTAGATGATATTCGACCTTGAATGTATGTAGATGTGTTAGGGGTTTCTTACAGATTTGACCAACCAACCAGCCCCCTCCTCGTTGGAGGAGAGGGGCTATTTATAGGGCTACGATGCGGTTGCTTGCACCATGTCAGCTGTCGAATACTCGAGTGGTGAAATGATAAGGTGGCAGGCGGTGTCAGAGACATTTTCTGCATTGATGGTGTCGGGTGGTATCAGGTGCACTTTTGTCAGTATGTCAGAGCCGTACATGTCAGGCACGCTTTCGGCAGACTGTCAGGTGCCGAAGCTCCTAGGTGCGCCTTTGCCAGACTCTGTCTGTAGTGAAACTGGCAGTGATTGGTGGCGGGTCGCCTCCCTCATTGGTTGAACTGCTTCGGGGCGGAGAGGTAGGCGAGATGCCTCCGGGGCAAGCTACTCTGGGGCGAGCTAGCGTAGAAATGTGCGATCAGCCGGAGGGCTCTTCTCTTTGATTCGGTTGAAGTGCTTGCCGCTCTGCTTGGGTGAGCTTCCCTTAGACTCGGCGAGCTCCTCTTCGCCTTAGCGAACTGGTCCTCATTGATGAGAATTATTGTTGGGCTATTTGAGTGGGCATTTATCAACTAGGCTGACCTTTAGGGAGTAACAGATATGATGTGTCTTGCCTTGGATAAAAAATAAAGCTCAAAAGAACTGAAATGAAAAAAATTATATATATATATATATATATATATATATATATATATATATATATATATATATATATATAAAAGAGGGATGTTATCAAGAGAAATTGGATAAGAGATATTGGACATGAGAAATTGGATAAGAGATATCTATATTATAAGAGAGGGATGTTATCAAGAGATATTGGATAAGAGATATTGGACAAGAGAAATTGGATAAGAGATATCTATATTATAAAAGAGGGGTGTTATCAAGAGAAATTGGATAAGAGATATTGGAAAAGAGAAATTGGATAAGAGATATCTATATTATAAAAGAGGGATGTTATCAAGAGATATTGGATAAGAGATATTGGACAAGAGAAATTGGATAAGAGATATCTATATTATAAGAGAGGGATGTTATCAAGAGAAATTGGATAAGAGATATCTATATTATAAAAGAGGGATGTTATCAAGATAAATTGGATAAGCGATATTGGAAAAGAGAAATTGGATAAGAGATATCTATATTATAAAAGAGGGATGTTATCAAGAGAAATTGGATAAGAGATATTGGAAAAGAGAAATTGGATAAGAGATATCTATATTATAAAAGAGGGATGTTATCAAGAGAAATTGGATAAGAGATATTGGACATGAGAAATTGGATAAGAGATATCTATATTATAAAAGAGGGATGTTATCAAGAGAAATTGGATAAGAGATATTCGACAAGAGAAATTGGATTAGAGATATCTATATTATAAGAGAGGGATGTTATCAAGAGAGATTGGATAAGAGATATCTATATTATAAAAGATGGATGTTATCAAGAGAAATTGGATAAGAGATATTGGACATGCGAAATTGGATAAGAGATATCTATATTATAAAAGAGGGATGTTATCAAGAGAAATTGGATAAGAGATATTGGACAAGAGAAATTGGATAAGAGATATCTATATTATAAGAGAGGGATGTTATCAAGAGAGATTGGATAAGAGATATCTATATTATAAAAGAGGGATGTTATCAAGAAAAATTGGATAAGAGATATTGGACATGAGAAATTGGATAAGAGATATCTATATTATAAAAGAGGGATGTTATCAAGAGAAATTGGATTAGAGATATTGGACAAGATAAATTGGATAAGAGATATTTATATTATAAAAGAGGGATGTTATCAAGAGAAATTGGATAAGAGATATTGGACAAGAGAAATTGGATAAGAGATATCTATATTACAAACGAGAGATGTTATCAAGAGAAATTGGATAAGAGATATTGGACAAGAGAAATTGGATAAGGGATATCTATTATATAAAAGACGGATGTTATCAAGAGAAATTGATAAGAGAATTTGGACATGAGAAATTGGATAAGAGAATTTGGATATCTATTATATAAAACAGGGAAATTGAATAAGAGAAAATATAAGAGATGAGATTTTGAGGGATAAAAGAGGAGGTGGGAAATTTTGCACATACAACCCCGGTTTTTGTATTTTTGCCTATGGACCCTCCCCACACACACACCCACACTTTTTATTCTCACCCCTTCCGGCCATTTTTTTTCCAGTTCTATGAAGATTTTGAATCTTATCCTACTAGGACAAAGCTTTGTCCTACGTGGCAAGTTTGTCCTTGGTGGTAATGACAATTTTGGGGGGACTTAAATTTTGGGGGAAAACTTAAATTTGGGGGGAAACTTGAAATTTTGTGGGAAAACTTGAAATTTGGGGGAACTTGAAATTTGAGGGGGAGAAAAACTCATCCATTAAATAAACCGTGCCCTATGGGCACGGGTAATGACTAGTATATATATACTAGTCATAACCCGTGCCCGCGGGCACGGTTCAATTAAGATTTTTCCCCGCAAAATCTTTGTTCCCCAAAAAATTATTTCCACGGGCAAAATTGCGAGGAACAACAAATTTGCGTAAAAATATTTAGCGACATGGACGCATTTGGCATGAAACAAAAAATTCGGCGCAGAACAATAAATTAGTGTAAAAACATTTAGTGGACGCCTTCGGCGCGGAACAACAAATTAGTTTAAAAAAATTTAGCGGGCGCCTTCGATGCAAATGTAGTGATTGTAGGGGGTTTGAAAACAAAAGGAAAAAAGTGGTTGGTTTTCCAAACACTCATCGCAACCCTTCTTTTTACCAAGATTAAATCCTAGCCATCCTTCTATCAACCTCTTTATACATCAGCATGACATCAGCTTGTCCCAGTCAGCCCTAGAATTCAAAAACCTTTGTGTTTTAATATATTTCGCGAGGGAAATAATTTTTTGTGGAACAAATATTTCGCGAGGGAAAATATTAAATAAAACGTGCCCGCGGGCACGGTTCATTTAACATTTCCCCCCGCGAAATTTGTTCCCCAAAAAATTATTTCCACAACCAAAATTTAAAAGAACAATAAATTAGCGTAAAAGTATTTTGCGGCGGGGCGCCTTCAGCGCGAAACAACAAATTCGGCACAGGCGCATTCCACGCGGAACAACAAATTCGGCGTCGAAGAACAAATTTGGCGCCCGCGGCTTTGGCGCGGAACAAATTAGCGTAAAAAATTAAGAGAAAAATTCTATTACATCAGGATTAACATCCATTTAGTTTTGCTTTTCAGTCCAGTGTCATGCTGCTATTAGCCTATTACACCTTAGTCCAGTGTCATGCTGCTTATTTTGATGAATTCAGTATTGATTATTGTTTTTACTAAATTTTGGTGTTTCATTCTTCACATTTTGGTGTTTCATTCTTCACATTTCGACTGAAAGATATGCATACCAGTTTCTAGCAAATTAAGAACAAATAGGGCAAATAGTTGATATGCTGCAAATATCCCTGTGATAATAAACATGGATCACTCCTGTGATAACAAACATGGACTTAGCATGATGATACAACAAAAAACATAAGACACATGTGTTTGACACATGAATTCATATGAATTATCTACTCATTTAGGTTTTCTTCATCAAAGCAAAGCAACAGAAAAAATTCCTATGTTACATTTTCAGACTTAAGAGCAAAAGACCAAAAGAAGTTGCATATTTTCCAGACCAAACATTCATGGACACTGTGGATAAAAATGAAGTTACATATTTTCCAGACCAAACATTCACAGAGGATATTTAAACTCATATGTGCTTATTTTGCTTTTCAGACTTAAGAGAAAAATTCATATGTGCTTATATCGCAGACCAAATTTTGCTTATATCCCTATTTACTTAAGACTTGCTTATATCCCTATTTGCTTATAAGCAAAATATCACAGACTTTAGACTTAAGAGCAAAAGACTTAAGAGAAAAATTCAAACTTAAGACTTAAGAGCAAAAGACCAAAAGGCCATGCAAACAACAGGAATGAGATAAGCTTGATAATGAATGCATTTCTGTTTGCTGTAAAAGAATGTAAGCTTGCAACAGGAATGAGATAAGCTTGATCATAAATGAATAATCAATTTACAGTGACAAAGAATAGTAAATAACTTTGACAGATTAAAAAAATTTATGCAAAGACAACAAATTCTATATAAAACCATCTCATGGTTACTTAGTAACTTGCACATTTCTTGACCCATCAACAGCTGGCATGCCGTTGCAAAGTCCCCAGCCTTACATGAAGCGGCAATCAACGTATTATAAGTGATCACATCGGGCTTAATCCCGTTCTTCTTCATCTCTTCAAACATCCACCAAGCCTTAATCCAGCTTCTTCCTCTTGCAAATCCAGCTACCTCTCTATAACATTGCACCTGCAGATGCAACATCCAAAATGGCAAACATTGCCTGTATCAGGCTGAGTGACAGACCATGACAAAGAGATACAAAAAACATCTAGACGTAGAAAACTTCTTACCGTATCTACAATATTTTTGTCGTCTTTAACGCCACCTATAGAGAACAGCGAATTGCATAGGACTGCAGCTGCTGCATATCCTCTCTCAAACTTCATTGGTTCGCCCATCACCCAAAAATTCAAGTGAGGATCGAAAATTTCCATGCTTGAAACCATCTGCTCGCCGTCGTATCCTCAAATGCAGTATCTAGTTAAGAAATTTGCAAATGAAATATACCAAGATGATTAAGGAAACAGTTCTTTATTACTTTTTGTTCTTGATTTAATTTTAGTGTGGTACTGCTGAGATGAGTATAACTTACAATTTCTCATTAAAAACTGCTGCTGAATGACAGCCCCTTCTAATGTTCATGGTTGGTAATGTAATAAAACTTTTGTAATAAAACTTTTGTAATGGGAGAGATCATCCTTAATTTCCTCGAGGATAATGTAATAAAACTTTTGTGCATGGCTGTAGAACACAATTTCTGGCCTAGTTTGCATAGCAGCTTACCTCCTCATGGCAATGGAAAAATAAAGGTTTTACAACTACCGTGCACTATTGTATCAAAGATCAAGGCATAGTACATGTATTTGCTTACAGCCAATCATTCAAAGTCCATACAATGGTAGAAGTTAATTTTTTACGCAAAAAAGTCATAAAACGTTAACTTTTCACATTTTATTCAAGGGTAAGTAAGATCAACTATCAAAAAATCAGAGTTGTGTTACATTCCCATGAGCAAAAAAGTTCACTTTTTACGCAATTGTCAAAAAATCAAAAAAGAAAGAAGTTAACTTTTTACGCAGCAGTCAACTTTAGAAAATAAAAAATCAGAGTAATTGAAGGGGAAACGATACTTACAGAAGAGCTGGACGAACTTCACAATTTCAGCATAATTTCTCTTCCTCCATGTAGAATTGAAGGTATCCAACCTATCTGCTCAATCCTTGATTCTGCAGGATACATAATGCCAACACCTAGGCTAATTAGAGTAACATCAAATTGAAACACAGAAATTACAATTCCATGAGACTAAGAGTAACATCTGATGACACATGAAGGAGCCTAAACGCAACACTGCGAGAAAAGTAAGAAAAATAAAAAGGGCATAAAAGTTAAAACTCTTTTTCTGTACAATTTACTTTATAAAGACTAATTCATGACAATTAACTGTTTTTATGTACCTGAGATGAGCCTATATCCTTCAGCCTCAAGTATTTAGAATGCGACTAAATGAATTTTAAACAATTACATGAATGAATGAATAAACATGCTAAACTATTTGCTATGTTGAGTATTACAAACTCAGGACACTTCAGATTACATCTCAAAAATGGCCAGGGTTTCAACTAAATAACTTGACAATCAAAAATTTGTGTCCCCAGTGATCCTATTGCTACACCATAATATTCAAATTTAGGAGGAAATTTGTGTCCCCAGTGATTCTATTGCTTCCATTATCGCATCAATCGGCACATACATTCCCAAAGGATATATCGAAACAACAAAACTCAAACAATTGACTATATAAAATAGAGTTTTACCCAATGCTCTGGAGATGAGAGGAAGAGATGAGAGCAAACCCTATCTGTGAAGAAGAGAACATCAAATTCAAATAAATCTAGAAATATACATCAGAACTCGAGCTCTGCCATTGCTCGATTCGATATCTGGCAGTCGGTGGGTCGAATCGAAGTCACCCCGTCTCAAAAATGCTAACAGAAAAAGTTAATCAGCAACAATTTAAGCTAACAGAAGTTATTATTATGCATTGGCAATTGGCGTCACAAAAATGCTACCATTCATGAACACAACAAAAATTATAGTCACAACAAATATTCCAGTGAACTTGATACTCTTGCAAATAACAAAAATTCCAGTTTGTTCTACTCTTGCACATAACACTCATGAACACTCCAAAAATTCAGGAAACAAACTTGATTTAGTCAAAAAGCTTGCAAAAAGAAACACTCGAGATTACTGCAAAATGATTACTGCAAAAAAACACTCGAGATTACTACAATAATTCTCACAAAATTGCTTGCAAAAGTTTTAGTTTTGATCATTCCATATCTTCCCATCTGCATCCAAACGTAACGATCCTCCTTTCCAAGCCCAATTTCCTAAATGGACACAAAACATATTATTCCACCTTTTAGTAGAGAAATAAATTACTAATTTTATGTTGAATCAAAAAGTAAAGTTATGATGGTTTATAAAACTCACTATTATGACCTTTATCATGTTTCAGCAGAAAACATGTTGCGCATCACATAATAAAGAGAGTGAGTCTCAATCGGAATCCATAAAGAAGTGCCATTTGGATGCACAATAACCTAGGTAATTAAAAAAATAAACCTGTTAGAGATAATTTAATTGATAATACTAAAAATTAAAAGTTAAAACTTTATTTACCTTGTTAAGTGGGAGCGGGGACGATCAAGCTTTGAGTATCCAATCACGCTCAGCAAGGAATATCTTCCAGTGATGGCGATCGAGCCCTGTCACATTTGCTTGTACTATTCCTTTTTCAACTAACTGAAAATTATAATAATAAAATAGTTACTAATATAAAAATTCTTAGTAAGAAAATGATGTCAGCTTTAATGGAATGCATACCTTATCACCCCAAATTCTCGTGTAAGGACGTAACTTGACAGATGTATTAATGTTTCGAAGTAATTTAACCTATAATTACAAAAGCGATTAAAAACAACTAAGACCAAATATAGTATAGAACAAAGTATGTTTATCAGCTTACAGTTTCACACAAATAAGCATCGTGTGCAACATCCTTCTGTAAAAAGATACAAAGCAATATAGCAAACTACAGTTAAAATTTTAGTTAAATTTATTTTAAAGGCAGAAAATTTCTTACATTGCCATAAATTGTAATACTTGTCCACATCTTGTAGCCCTTCATTAAAAATAATACAAATCATTAGTGTGCAGCAAGCATCAAGTACAACAACAAACGGCCAATTGAAAGATGTTTACTTACTTATAATAGTCATCAAAGAGATTCATAGCAAGACTTCTGGATAAACAATATTAACTGTGTTATTCGAATAAGACGGCAGAAGTACACTAACACGATCAAAAGATGTGCACCTGGAAAGTGCCACATAAAGATGCCCATGGCTAAAAACTGGGTTACGCAAGTCAACCCCAACAAACTTTACGGATTGTCCTTGAGATTTATTAATTGTCATGGCGTACGTTACACGAACCGGAAACTGTCGTCTTGTCATATGAAAAGGTAACTCTGAAGCTGATGGGGACAAAGTTATTCTTGGAATAACCACAAAACTACCGGCTTTATCCCCATTCAAAATTTGAGTTCAATCACACGAGATGCACATCTAAGAACCATCAGTCGGGTGCCATTACAGAGCCCATCTTTAGGTGCAATATTTCGCAGTAAAATAATTGGACAACCGACCTTAAGGTCAAGTTTAAATGGTGGCAAACCAGGAGGATCCAAAGAGTTTATGTACTCGGTCGGATAACGATTTATAATTGCAGGATCATTTCTTCATATTCAGCCAGTTTGTCTGCGGCTAGATACGTAATCAGCTGTCCAGGATAAATTTGTAAGGCAGTAGTGTTTATTAAATTAACAGCATCATTACGCGCAGAAAGAATTATTCGTTCAGTCAGATACGCCGGAGTCACCACACCCTCAACATCTAGCTGCGGATAAATTATTAATAATAATTCTTTTAAATCCTTGCATCGAAATATGTGGGAGGGAAGCTCCACCACTTCATTAGGCTTTGTGCCAACCTATTACATAAATAGAAAATTTTTAAAGGTAAGGGTAAATTTTAGTATAATGGTTATTAAAAGCATCAAGTATCTAAATAAATACCTCCAAAATAAATTTCGTAAAATCTGTATTTTCAACAGATGAATTAGTCAACCGCATATTTTGGTCCAAGATCAAAACTTTTACAGAACACCACAATGCAGATCGTCTCAATGAGGCTCCAACAATTTCTTCTCGAACCCCCTTTGGTATGACTGGCAAGATTTGCCAGAAGTCGCCACCAAGAACAACGGTAATACCACCAAAAGCTCTGTTGTTATCACAAATATCTCTTAACGATCGATCCACTGACTCAACACAATGGCGATGTTGCATAGGAACTTCATCCCATATTATCAACTTTGTTTTTCTGAATAATTGCGCATATATAGATTGCTTACTAAAATTACAAATTGAATTATCATGCACATCTAACGGGATACGAAATGTTGAGTGTGCAGTGCGACCTCCGATAAGTAGCAACGATGCAATACCAGAAGATGCGATGGTAATAACTATATTTCCAAGACTACGCAACATTGTCGCTATTGCATTATACAAAAAAGTCTTTCCAGTTCCAGCACCATCGCTCAAAAAAATGTAGTACCTCTATTTTCAAAAACAGAAGAAGTAATTGCTGAATAAGCTGCACGTTGTGCATCGTTTAGACAATCAACATCTTTTAGTGCATCCAATTGTTGCGCTGTATTTATGAGTTCCTGATGTTCATGCAACAGTCTATTGCCAACAATTGCGTTCCACTCTCTCGTAGGAAATGGCATCGGCGGAAAGTCAGCTAGACACTTGCCAGACTCCTCAAGTAATTCATTGATAAGGAATAAGCCGTAATCTTCAAGTTGACATTGAGTTGGAGTAGAAATGGCAAATAAAGCAGGAATTTTATGTTGAAGATCGTCACAAATATGCATGGAGAATTGATTCCATAATGCAAGTGGGTCGATTGGTGAACATTCGATAAGAATAATACAAAACAGTCTTCTTAATTGATATCCCGTTTTCATAATTGAAGCCTCGTAAAGGCATTGTTTCCATTCTGAATCATCTTCAAGCAGACCTCTTGCAACGTACGTTGCTTTGAATGTAGAGTACTCTACATTATTGAATGTGCGTAAATTTTTCCATGATGTTGGTCCTTTAACAACTGTTAGTAACAACCGCAGATAGAATCGCTCACCAGAGTTGGGAGATGCAAAATACATTCTGCCAATTGCATATCCCGATTTTCTTGGAGTCCATACCTTTATGGATAAATTCCACACAAACTTTTGAGGGAACTCCTGGTAAGTAAGTTCACGTGCTGGTTCATGTAATGCACAACATGTAAAAAATTCAGTCAAAGTTGTCTTCTCATTTTCAGCTCTAGACCTTATTGTAGCAGAATCTTCATCTGGATCAAAAATAACACGGTGTTGCCCTGGTAAATGAAGGACCAATCTTTGTACCGACGGAATCTCCTGATGTAAAGGATGCTCAAATATACGCCAAGCCGCCTCTGGTGGTCCAATATATCTTGCATCAATGTATTGTTGGATCTCATCTACTGCGCCCAGCACCATGGTGGTTCGATCATGCCCTTTATAAATGTACTTATGAATGTACTTGACACATCTTATTCCGGCACAAACTTCGACATTAATATGGCAGTTAAAGCGTAGGGAGAGATACTTATTATGTGAAACAACATCTCGATTATCAACCTGCTGTCCCCTTACAGTATAGATATGGCCATCATTACGACGATGATATATATGATAGCCGTCGCGATCCATGGTTGTTGAATCTGCATAAGTTCTCGGATACTTCTTAGTACATTTGCCATTGTCCATACATGAAGCATTTGGATTTCGAGCACCACATGGTCCGTGCACCATACATTTCATCACGGTATCGAATAATTCCTGATCTAGAGTTGGATCAGGAAATTCAGCACAAACAATCTAATCCACTTGTTCACATGTATGGATCTTATCTGGACTAGAAAGAAAGAAAAGAGCATGCATATGTGGAAGCCCACGTTTCTGAAATTCAATTGTGAAGACATGTGCTACTTTCCTGCCAAATACATTTTTGACATCAATCTCCTTCATCAAAGCCTTTCGTTTTAACTCAAAAACACGGGCAACTAAATCAGGTCGATCGAAAGCCCTTTGATTGGGCAGTAGAGCTGAAATTATTTCAGGCCACTTTGGATTTGCAGTCATGGTAAGAAATATATCGGGGTGCTGGTTATACCGTGTGATAGCCATCGAGTCTTGAAATATTTCAAACATGTGACGTGTACTACCAGTAAACGATGATGGAAGTATCATGCGTTGGCCAATTTGGTCACCACTTCCATATGCATCAATATCTGTAAGGCCCTGATATAGTTCTGAACGGAGTTTTTGTTGATTAAGTTTGATGAACGTCAAACGATTCTGCTCAGTTGCTGCCCAAGCATCAACTATAAACTCTTGGAACAATTTTTCGGCTCTCAGAATTGAAGAATACTCCGTAGGTCTTTCAATCAGACGGTAGCTATAATACTCACACAACGTAAGGCATCTATGTGAGACTTGATTTTGCACCGGATCCCATTGTTTCAAATCAGGTTCCCATCCAAGCTGACCATGCGGGAATAATAATACATAATGCAATGGCAAGTATGCAGGATGAGCCTCATTGATTTGCATTAGTTGATTATTACCGTGTAGATGTAAAACAATATCTCGCATCTTAGAAGGTCGATGGCCATCTCCATGTAAAATAATCGCAATTTCATCTACGGTTGGCAGGTTATATCGTCGTCGATCTTTATTTGAATTATAATGCAGATACACAGGGAGATCATGACCATATGAATCCTCTTGCTTTAAAATAGTATAAGCTTGACGATACAGATGGATGAATGGATTTATGACTGATAAACAATCTTGAATTATTTTTAATACATCCCTTCTCAAGTGAGGATTTCTATTACTTCGTACCTCTGCAGCAGCAGCTGGATCATATATGTAAAGTTGACAATAACTTGCTGTTTGATCATGTTGTAGCAAAAGTGAGCCTGTTCGATGACGTAATTCTCCATGAATTGTAAATGTTGTCGGACCTCTGCCAGCAACCAATCTTCGATCCAATGAAGCGACAAGGCTGGTAAATGCATTAGCCGTATTATACTCCCGAGTATATTGTCGAAATGATTTTGATTGGTCACTGTCACCGTCATATAAATCTCTAAGTGGTGGAGGGGGTTCAATAAGTTTATCTAATTTTAATTTTCCTTGTAAACAGCAGGTTCCAAAACGATGTGTTGTCAAAGTTGAAGTCGACAAATGTTCCGACAACCAATGTAAGGCTGAGCAATGAGGGCATTGAATGTTCATAGATCCAAGATAATGCCGACCAAAATCCAACTGCGTTCGCGGACCAACTCTATGAAGAGTTGGCCTGCATAGTAATAGCGAGGCCGAGCCCTCATCTTCGTGTTAAACTTGAGATGTTTCTTGATCTCGTTCTATCCGTCTACGTTGAGTTGAAGACCTATCCAAATTTAAGTTATAACTATATTTTAAAATCTGTTTAAATATTTTAGATTTTATGTATTGTCAAATGGATAATAACCTGACAACTGTAGAAGTGGATAATGTAGACGTTATTTGAGGTACATCAAGTATGCTAGTAGGAGTCAAATATCGAGATATGTTTCTTTGTTCGCGTTCGCGTTCTCTCCTTCCGAGTTGAGCTAAAGACCTATCAAAATTAAACCCAAAACTAAATATATTAAAGTACAGTAGAATAGAGTAGAAGTTAGGTACAATCAAGTTGGTGATCACCTGACAGCTGGATCAACATCTTGTTTAGAATTCGTAACATTGCCTGAGGCAGAGCCCTCATCATATCGAGCAATGTTTCTTTGTGTTTGTTCACGTTCTCTCCTTTTGCGTTGAGCTAATTGTCTTTTTGATATGTAACTATCGACAGATGACTAAATCGTGTGTATATAAGATTGATTAATAATGTTAAATCAAGTATAGAATTCATTGATGTCAAATAACAAATTCCGTACCGGTAGCTTATTGGTGTGAAGCAAATATGATTTCTAAAATCTTTAGGCTGTTCAAATAATGCCAACGTCCAACTGAATCATTTAAAATAAATGTTAAATATTATTAAACAAATATGAACGAAAGACGGCATGATGCTGGCCGACGCCAAGATGCATCATATAAGTAGATTCTACTGTGTAATATTACTGTGTGATTTGTCCAATGTACGATATATAAACAATAAAAAGATGAGATGACAACGGCACCGAGAGAGTTAGTAAATTTTACTGTGTGATTTGTCCAATGTCCGAGATTCCATTAAAGAAAACTGATGACCAAGTCATCCATTTTTGTTAAAGTTTTTAAGAGACATACCCCTACACCACTGCAATGATTCATGCCAGTTTTACTTCTTATTCCTCGCCTTCATACCAAAAAAATTTGGATTTGATTTTTTTAAGGAAAAATCGAGATCAGCTTCATGGCAGCAGTTCGAGCAGCGAAATAAATCTTTTTCATTGTAGTCAAATTATTTGGTCAAGAAATCTTTTGTTCATCAAACGGGATAACAAATTGTCAACCATTGCGACTCATTTGACATTAATGTTTGCCTAGTCTCACCAGAAAATCAAATCCTTTGACATTAATGATTGCCTAATCTCAACAGAAAATCAAATACTTGAAAATAGTTAAGTGGGCCGCAAAATCTGCTTCCCTTGTTTTATTCCTACTGGATTTCATCTAAAAGACCTCCAGAAGCTGGACCAACTAAATTATCTCCATGCAACCAATATATATAATGGTCTTATTTTCAAAATATCCTATAAGTAATAAATGTTAAATAAATCTGGGACATTGTTGCCTAAATATGCTTGGCAGACAAAACCATCTTGAATAACTCAACTGGACACAGTTAATTACACAAACTGGAAAGGTGCAGCAAATATAATTTAGCAAAGGCGGTGGAAAGTGGTAAAGTCAGTTGTTTAAGAATTTACAAAAAGTCAGTTTTAAGAATGAAAAAAATGTGCCTCCAAGTAATTTGCATCAGTTGAAAATTGAATGAAAATAGATTTCCATGAACTATGTAAGCACCTGCATGCACGATGTGGCTAATGGGATGTCAGATTCTCTTTTTTTAAAAAATTGTTGATATGTAAGAAATTGCCACATCAAAAAGGAAAGTTGCAAGATCATTTATTCTGCTTGTGCATAAAGTAGGAGCTGGTTGGTAGTTTAGGAGCTGGTTGGTAGTTTAGGAATCAATGAGAAAGAAAATTTTCATGGTACATCATCATAACATCAGTGAAAACATTTCTATATTAATGGACATCCCCTAATTTTCTTTGCTTCCTTTAAAAGCTCCTTATGTCCACTTGCATATAATTAATCTGGAACATTAGAATTATGTCCACTCTAATTAGAATCTTTGTGAAAAAATCTGATCTGTTTGCAACATTTGGAAAGTTTTTTTATTGCAACATTAGAATTAATCAATCAATCAGAGGAAGCATTTGAAACATCTATTTGAAACATATATTTACTTGATACCATCACTCCAAGCATTTGAAATCCATGCTCAGACAAATGTTCAACATTCAGATTTGTGAAGCAAATGTTCAACATTCAGATTTAAATCCATGCTCAGAGAAAATGAGCATTTTCCAAAGTGTGCACTTCTTTGGCTATTTTCCAGTGCACTGTTCAACAAATGTTCAACATTCACAGACAATAGGAAAATGTTCAACATTCAGATAATAGGAAAATTTTCAACATTAACTCTAATTAGCTATTTTAGGAAGGATCACAGCAAATGTTCAACATTCAGACAATAGGAAAATGTTCAACATTCATATAATAGGAAACTTTTCAACATTCACTCTAATTAGCTATTTTAGGAGGGATCACAGCAAATGTTCAACAGTCAGATGAAGCAAATGTTCAACAATAATCGGAAAATAGCTATTTTAGGAGGTATATAGCTAAAGAAGTGAACCTTTTGGACAAAAGATCGAGTAGATTGCTGGCTGAGAAAATTGCTGGCCGAGGTGGGGTTAACTGCGACAACACAGGAGGACGCAGATCTTAACAAAGATCGATTGAAAAACGATGATGGGGAGAATAAGCTCTTGAGGCTTACCTGCGATGGTAGAGGAAGTGCTTGAGGCTGGCGGATGCTCTGGATGGTGGCGAAATTGATGATGGGGAGAAGAAGAAGAAGGCGAGGCGAGGCGGATGTTCATGTTAATTTAGGGGTTTTTTGCGTAGAAGGCGAGGCGTCGTCTGGGGGTGCCGTGAGGAGGCGAAGGGGATTTGGTCTGTGCGTAGAAGGCGAGGCGTTTTCGTTCGAGGGTTTTTTTGGGAGGGCGCTTTCTAAGTGAGCGTACTGTGCGTTTGCTGTTCCTTGGGAATGATACTTGAGATTTGGCTTTATTAAATCAGTGGTGCGAATCAATATCTGCAATGATTTCATGTTGCAAAAACCCAGTTTTAAAATGCAACTGCTCATCTGAACCGTTGATTTACCGAGATCAAATCTCAGCCCTCTTTTATCTTGTCCTAGTCAGCCCTAGGATTCAAAAAACGCTGTCAAATGTATTATATATATATATATATATATATATATATATATATATATATATATATATATATATCTATTATACATTTGACAGCGTTTTTTGAATCCTAGGGCTGACTAGGACAAAGGGGTTGATAGAAAGACGGGTAGGATTTAATCTTGGGGAATGAATGGTTTGGATGAGGGTTTGAGAAAATTTAGAGGGATATATTTTTATTTAGTTGGGAAAAAGATTTGAAGGAAAATTAAGTTCCCGTCATTTTTTTTAAAACCGCACCCATTTACTCTCTTTCTCTGCTCGGGAGATGGGTCGAAATGAACTCGGAGGCAGTGCATGCTGACCTCATTTGATGATGGTGCCATTTCAAGCACTGCAACCCTATCCACTGCAACACACAAAAGCACATCAAAAGAGGTTTCGGATCACTGATGTGGTAGGTTAGGATTGTGGAGAAAAACTTCAGAAAAATCTTAGCCGCTCAAAACATATTCTTCTTCCCGATCATTGTTTGATGTGGTCCCCAAGACTCACATGCACCATTCTGATGTATCAAAAAAACTCACAGGGCAAAAAAATTAGCATTTGATCGCTGGAGTGCTCAAAACTCACCTGATTTGTTCGTTGTAGTTCGATGTATGGAAAAAACTCATAGTCCCCAAAACCCATCACATGTTCTCTCTCACAATCCTCGGCGATCAGCCATCAGTCGGATATTCAGCGGTGAGATTTTGGGTTTCGAAGCAAGGTGCGATTTTGGTTTTTGTTAAATGGGGTTTTGCTAGGATTCTAACATTTTGCTCATTTTTGATCGGCGGTGATATGTTCCTGTGATTTTTGGTCATCAGAAGAGGACGACGAAGACGACGATCTTGAACCCTAGCAATCCCCGAGGGCTTAAATGGATTGAGGCGGAGCTTTCAGCCTCGGGCATATCGTACAATCGCCACCCAGAAATTTTCTAAGGGCAGATTTGTTGTTAGTTAAGGTTAAGTTTATTTTGTTGTGCTTGATGTATTCTTAGTTTTTAAGGTTATTTTTAATCTGAAGTTTTAGTTTATGCTAAATATTTAGTATCAGTCAATTTTTTTCAT
Source organism: Scilla litardierei (assembly GCA_030789695.1). NCBI lineage: Eukaryota > Viridiplantae > Streptophyta > Magnoliopsida > Asparagales > Asparagaceae > Scilla > Scilla litardierei. Next base: position 169,893,949 of record CM061141.1, read on the forward strand.
AAAGGGTTTTATTCGATTACAGAGCAGCCATCGGTGGGAAGGAGTTTGGCAATGGATTTTGAGGAGAAGCAGTTTTTGATTAGGAGTTTGTTAAGGTATACACTGATAATGATGTTCATTTTGTTTAGTTGGTTCCTTGCATGTGACAGTGGCTGAATTTTGTTTAGTTGGATCATTCTGCCTTAATGGATTTCCAGGAATCAATAATGGATAAGGTATATGAAGACCAACACCAGAATTCCCATAGAAGCCATTGTTCAAACCACCAGATTTACCTAAGTATGACCCATCATGAGGAAGTCTCTGCTGTGCAAGCAATGCTCTGAGATATGCTTTATTGTACTCAGATATATATATGGGGTTAACACCTAAATAACTCCTTCCTAAAGAAGGATAATTCAGATCTACAGTGTAATCAGCCCTCTGCAAATACTGTGCAGATAGTGGGTCCATAAACTGTGCTTGAAAAGCAGATCCCACTCGGTTTCCAGTTCTTGATAGATATCGTCCTCCTGAACCACATCGCAGACCATCACCTATCCCAGCACATGTACAAATAAAATACAGATGAAAAAGAATAAACTTAGCACTAGCTATCAAGAAAAAAGGCCACACAGTGAAAATTAACACTAAAATGTTAGATAAAACACCTTCATCGAACTGACTATCCAGCATTGTTGGCAATGCTTGAAATGAGCTTGAGTTGCGTCCAACAAAATCAGTGTTTGACATCTCTGTTAGATAATTACCACTGGATCCTGCTAAACTGTTTGAACCAACAACAGGTCCTTTTTTGGATAAATGTGTGGATTGATCACGCAAACTGATTTTCCCATTAGAATCTAATGCAGATAAGCCAAGATCTACATGTTTGCTAAGTTTCTACCCACTCTCATATTCTGAGAAGGAGATTTATGATCAATCTACTTTTAGTTCTTTCTTCTATTATGAGCATTGTTCTGTCAGAAATGACAACAACGGGCACATTGATAAATGATACCCTCAAATTTTCGAATTTAATAAGATTGATTTGTTTTAATTAAGGTGATTGTGCCGTTTCAAGCGTTGCAATCCTATGGAATCTCGGTTAATGCGGTTTGCCCCTGGAAAAACTCCAGAGAAATTATCAGAACCCATGATGCAGCAGGACAATTTATTCTCTCTCTCTCTCTCTATACCCCCTTTCAAGGATTTTTCCATCAATACACGTGTATTATCTAGAGATTTTTTGTTCAATTAATCGTTAATTTGGCTATCAATTTCATCTTTATTACTGGCCCGTTGGACATTTGCATTTAGGCACTAGGGTCATGTTTCATTCTTATAATGTTTTCCTCTCTGGGAAAATTGTGTTTAGATCATCTAATATGGTTGCAATCTTAGTTGGGCAATTTTACTGGGTTCTTAGATTTAGAGTCAGTTGGCTTCTCCTGCATTTTTGGTGGAATTTTTGTTGTACTCATCCAATTGTGGCATTTGCAAATGATAGAGTCTCGAAACCTATTCTTTTTTGGTGATATTCATGGGCAAGGTGAAGCCTTGCCTACTTTGAGTTGATGCAACTACTCTTCTCGATTAAAAAATATTAGATTTTGTTGTATGTGAGTTAAAATATTTTGATCAAAAGGAACTCTACCGAAATTTACATTTGTTTGTTTTTCCAAACCTTTGATTTCACTATCACTATTCAATTAGTACTTTCCCTACCTGCCAGTATGTATGTACCCGATGTCCTACTCGATGTCCTACTGAGCATAGTGTTGTGTAGGCAGAAACATATACACTCTGTGAATAGGAAAATCTATTACATATTTTGACATTTCGATAATTAACATTACTACCATATTGTAGAATAATATATTACTGACTGTGGGTCATATCTCATATATGATGCATATTTCTTTGCACTATCTTTTACCACGAGATATAAGGGTTGTTGGGCATTATAAATGGTACATTTTGGGTATTATTAAGATTGATTTGTTTTAAATTAAGGTGATGGTGCCGTTTCAAGCGATTTTCCCTGGGAGAAACTCTAGAGAAATTATCAGAACCAACTATTCCTTAATTTGAATGTGGAAAGATTTTTGAATGCAGGAAGTTTTGAATGGGGGGAAGATTTCGATTGGGTGGAAATTTTCGAGGGAGGGAAAATTTAGAATGGGTGGAGGATTTTTAATATGGGAAATGTTTTTAGTGGGGAAAATTTTTGAATGTGATGTGCTATAAGTGTGTGTTATGACTATTTATTATTATACAATTGAGGTTGATTGAAAGATGTGTGTTTGATATGGATGTGCAAAATTTCAGATTTTTTATTTGGTCGCAGTTTGATCGCAGTTTGATCGCAGTTTGATCGCTCATATAAATTCTTGATATCCTGGTACTCATACAAAAGAATTGATTACATTTATATATGAGCTCATACAAAAGAACTCATACAAAAGAACTACAAAAGAATTGATTACATTGATATCCTGGAACCCAATCGATTACATTTATATGTTCCAGGATATGAATCATTCAGTCTTCTTGACTGCTCTTTTCATGTTATTCATCCATTTTCATATTCACCTTTATGAAGAAAGTAGAGAGGTGGCCAAGTTGAGAAGCAAATGAAGCATATTAGGCTAATTGATGTTTGTTCCCAAAATATTTTTCTGTTTCTTTTAGTTATGTCAAGAATCAAGATTGTGTCTTCTTCTTCATGCTATTTGATGTGTACGTATTATCTTCCTATCGAGGTTTTGCTGACTGCTTAGGATGTGTATGTTTGTTTGAGAATGTGATCTTCTTATTGATATTACAGTTTAAATCACTTTTAGTTTCAGCTATAGCTGATATTCTCACCTTCTTATGACTCGATTTAGTTACATTGCAATAGAAGGCATCATTCATTTGACTACATGCATATCTGTTCTTCTTGGCAATAGTTGGTACTCATTGGCTACCTTAGTTTATGTTTTATATTATTATCTCTGTCGTAGTTGTTTCCCAAAGATCAAAGTTTTACTATTGAAAGCAAGAGTCCGTCCAATTCTGTGTCCAGACACCAGCAACTCTACTGCTTAAAGGCCGTAAGCTCATTGGTAGATCTGAACGCATGACATGCTATTGTTCTAATGCTCAGCGATTTATTTTGGTGTATCGATACAATAAAGTTGATTTTTTTAACTTCAACCTTCTGAAAGTGATGCAATATATGAAGCCATATTGTAATCTACTTTTGTTTGATGGATTTTAAGCTTAATGTTGCGAGCAAATGAATTTTCTACCTGGATTGGGTAATTAGACGTGGTTATTGCCTTATTTTTGCCTTATTTTTGTCACTGACAATATTGGGAATTGAACAGTTTTTCTAATTTCCTTATCTTTCATAGTTTTGAAATCTCTCTTGATATATCTATTTGCACTGTAAAATGGAAGTAAATTACCTTTTGCATTGGATGGCTCAGCTGATGATTACACAATCTTGATATTGTACTTTTTTAGCAACAAGGTTTTCTAAAAGTTTGTGGAAAACATTCTTTTATTTGTTTGTTTTATCTCTAATTTATAGTACAAATATTGAAATTTGTTTTCCTCTGTTTGACTTGATATCACTTGAAATAGATGGAACTTCTTCACTGGACTGACATTGTGAAGACAGGAAGGATCAGGGAGCTGGCTCCCTATAACCATGTTTGGTACGACATTAGGGGTGGTAAGTGTGCATGAATATGTATCATGGTGTTTTTGACATTGAGTACATTTCATTTCCATTTCTTCCATACATGTTTTGATGTCTTTTTATATTTATAGTTTCGACGGCAAGGAAGATTTGCTTAAGGCAGGGCATCGAAGTAGGTGACGTTCAGTGAGAATATGTGAGTACAACGAGAGCTTCAAACTCTTCCCTGCTAACAAAAGTTTGATAGATAGAAGGAATCATAATGGGTGTGACGAGTTGGAATTCAGGAAAAGCTTGGGGTGTCCAGTATCCTTCCACCTGGGGGATCCATGCACGAGTTTCCTAATGCTAGATGCCCACCAATTCTTCCGACAAGGATTCCTTGAGCTGCTGTATCTGCGAGTATTCCTTCTACATGATGACCTCCAGCTCCTTAAAATGCTTCATCTTGATGTTTATCTTTTTTAGCTGTCTTAGCAATAATTGCATTATGCAAAATCAAGTGCGAGAACCATGAGAAATGCGAAAAAGAGAACTTTAAGAGATTTGACAAATTAAAAAATACAAGGTATTGTAAGTTACACAGAAAGATTTTTTATTGAAGTATTTGTGTTTTGATGTTTGATAGGAAATTGCTTTCAAACTATAAACACTGTTTGGTGAGGGAGAAAAGGCATATGATGCAAACATTTGATATGCAACACAAAAACAAGCATAATTGAAATGAAATTTTTTTGAAGAAAACATGTGTTTCGATAATAGATGCCATCAAAAGCTCCAGTTCCATCATCTCTTGATCTAACAAAAGCTAGGCACGGGCAGCTGCTGCCTCCAAGGATGTGGCAATGGCCCCGAGATGTAGTGGCACCAAAAATATTCTCTAGCGAAGGCTCTTGAACGTTTGGAGGAAAAAAATCATAATGTACAGTAAATATTTCAACAAAAGATGGTTGTAAAGCAACAAAACTACATGGCTACATGGAATTAAGTCACTGAAAGGCTAAACACATTCAATGGAGCTTGAAATAGAATATTGTCGTTTAAATTACATCAAGCATATTAGTAATTGTAAGCAAGTTTAATATTTTTGAAATGATGGCAAGCAAGTTTAATATTTGTGAAATGATGGCAACCATATTCCCAGAAAGCCTGATCAAAGTTGATTGTGTAAATATGACACTCTGCGCACCATTTACACAAACAATGATAGTGCCCCCTTAAATCTGAATTGTTATGCACATAAAGTTTCAAGTGTAACATTGCTTCAAATCTGATTCCATATATCAGATTTTGGAGGACTTTAAATACATGGATCAGGCAAAAAAACAATAATTAGGTCTATTTCAATATATAGCTTCTTTTTTTTTCAAAAATGGGTTATGCAAGATTGCGATCTACACTATAATTTAAAATGCCTTGAGAACCTAAACTTTGAAATTAAAAATGCCTTGGGAAAGATTGTGGAGAAGCATGATCCATTAAATTAAACAAAATAAAAAATTTAGCGTAAAACAATTTAGCGGAACAACAAATTAGCGTAAAAATACCATGAGGTTTGTTGTTCCGCCGAAGGCATCCGTGCCCCGCTAAATTTTTTTACGCTAATTTGTTGTTCCGCGCCGAAGGCGCGGGCGCCAAATTTGTTGTTCCGTGCTGAAGGCGCGAGCGCCAAATTTGTTGTTCCGCGCCGAAGGTGCCCGTGCCGCTAAATATTTTTACGCTAATTTATTGTTCTGTTAAATTTTGGCTGTGTAAATAATTTTTCGAGGAACAAAGATTTTGCGGGGGAAATCTTATATGAACCGTGCCCACGGGCAAGGGGTATGACTAGTATATATATATATATATATATATATATATATATATATATATATATATATATATATATATATATATATATGAAAAAGAAAGAAAAGAGCTCTGTATATGGATATGATCCATGGCAATGACACTACCCATGAGTATCCAATATAAGCTTTAAGAGTAAACTTCAGCGTTGGTGAAGCAATGCCACCCCACATCTATGAGTCCTCAAGGCTATGTTTTGGGTGTGGTAACTTGAACTCATTTTAATGAGATGGAAAAAATTAATCCTAGATGATATCATTTTACATTGAAAAGTGGATTGATTTTGGTTGAATTTCTTGAAAGTTCTCCTTATGTGCTTCAATTTTTAATCATCACACGTACACGTTGGTGTAGAAATATTTGTTATAATTTTTATTGGATTTGACTTGTTTATTCTAAGAATGACTACATGCAAGTGTTTGCTATAGTTTATATAATACACCCGTTTTGCATGTGATATGACATTGACTTCACAAGTACACTTTTGATGATAAGAAAAGGTGGAGAATATTTGGGAAAAGATTTGTGATATTATGCATTAATGAATGTATGTTTAAGGGGGAGTATGACTATACGGGGAGCATGTAACGTGTCTGAATGCTTGAACATTTGTTGCATACTTTCTCCTTCATCGCACTTCACACACACATGTCACGATAATATTATTTGGATCGTTATTGCTCAAATCTTATATAGGTTTTTCGTCATCAAAAGGGGAGATTGTTGGATACAACGTGTAGTTGTAAACAACGATCGATGACTTCGTGTTTGATGATAACAAACGTGTTTGAATAATTTGATGTATGTGTTAAGTGCTTTCAGGAGTGGCAAGCTCGTAAAAATTTAAAGGGAGACTTAATCTAAGTGATAGTGAAATATGCAAAGAAGACTTAGTCAGAGTGATGGAGAAATTGCAATTCATTTGCAATTTGGACTTGGTCAAATATGGAGAGATATGGAGAGATCTCATTCATATCAAAAGTGAGCAAACCAAATCTCATGCAAATCAATTTGTGATTAAATGAGATCCTAAATGAGATCCTAAATGAGATCATACTCAAATCTCATTGCCATTCAAATTCAAATCCTCTCCAAATCCAATTTAAACTCCAAATCCTATTGTGATTGAAAGCGATCTTCCATATGATTATTTCAAATCCTATTCAAGTTACGATTCATCCAGTCTCCTTATTCTAAGGGATTCTACGAGAGCCTAATTGATTTCCACCTCCCCCTATATAAACGCACATCCAAAGGAGAGAGAAAAAAGCAAGACCGGCCCTAGACTCATTTCTCTTCATCTTCGTCGAATTTATCCTCCAAGCTTCAAAGAGATCATCAAATTCGTAGGAAGAAGAAGGAGCTTGATAAACAACGCTAAAAAGTGCATAACTTTCTTCATAGAGCTTGGATCGACGAACCCTTTGTGACAGAACGATCACAACTCAGTGCTCTACAACATGGCCAAAGTTCTTCATCATCTTCAAGCATTGCCGCAAGAATAAAGAACCATCCATCATCAAGCTAGATATCCAAGCATAAGCCATCTTTAACCTAGAGGAGCAAGCAACCAAGGCCACCATCTTTGAAGAAACAAAGTCCAAGAGATCAAATTCCAAGCCCTAGGATGCACTTCAAAGATCTGAAAATTCCTTTCCACAAGGGCATCCAAATCGGCCCTTCCTTGTTTTTCAGTCAAAGAGGACGAGCTCACGATTCTAACGATTATTTATTCGGATTTTTCTGAGCTATGATCGATTTACTACAGTTGCTGGAAGACAGGGCAGAGACATACTTTAGGCACAGACTGTTGCCGATTCTATAAAACAGAGAATTGATTTACGCACAGACCAGATTCGGGTAGATTTGCGCATTGAATTTCGGAGGGTTATATCTTGAGATCCAGATATTGGCTTGAGACACAGTTTGCACTAACGTGAAGCTGACGATGAGCTGATCGACGGAGATGACACCGACACGAACTGAGATTTTCTAAACTCTTATTACTTTATATTCGTGTACTTGGTGTATCCATCTTTGTAGGTTACTTGTTCATTCTTTTGGGGTCTTGTCTAGTTGGGGCTAGACAAGAGAGTCTTGACGAGTTGGTGCTAGTCAAGAGAGATCGATACTAGATTAATAGTATTTAACACTGTGGTGAGTGCGATACTGAACCAGGTGAGCAGAGAGTTGGCGCTCGGGGAGCTAAACGGTTGTACCCAGTAACATATGAATGCTAGTAATTGATTTGAGGCTGGAGTAGGTCGTTGGGGCGACCAAATCAGGGTTAATCTGCTGTACACCCTGTGTTTGCTTTTATTTACTCAGCATCTGATTATAACTACCTGTGATTCCACGTGTGTTCACGAGAATTTTTATTAGCCTATTCAACCCCCTCTAGACTTAGATCTAGATCCAACACAAACGTGGTCCATAAAAATCATATCATTTATAAAAATGTTGAAAATAGCACCGAGCTTATAAAATCCATAGAAATGTCCGTCAGAACAGAGAGATCGCCATCTTCAATTGAAAAATACAGAAGACAAAATTAGGCCAAAAATCATATCTTTTAATAAAAAATCGATATCTTCCAGAAAATATAGAAAACAATCCTGAAGTCGGAATAATACGCAAAATGTCCTTAGGACCGAGATCGCCATATTCAACTGAAAAATAAGAGAAGACAAAATTAGGGCAATAAATCATATCATTTAATAAAAAGATACATAACTTCTCGAAAATGTAGAAAAATAGCCCCGAGCTTAGAAAATTCCGCAAAAATATCCATTGCAAGCGGGAGATCGCCATCTTCAACTGAAAAATAAGAGATGACAAAATTAGGTTATAAAATCAAAGCATTTAAGATATAGATTCATATTATACAAAAATATAGAAAATAGCCTGTAGCGCAAAATAAATCCGCACAAATGTCCATTGGAACCCGGAGAGCGCCATCTTCAATTAAAAAAAATAAGAGAAGACAAAATTAGTCCATAACATCATATCATTTAATAAAATGATACATTCTTCCAAAAATGTGGAAAATAGCCCAGAGCACAGAAAAATCTGCAAAAATATCCGTTGGAACAGGGAGATCGCATCTACAACTGAAATATAAGAGATTACAAATTTAGGCTTATCATATCATTTAATAAAAAGATTGCCATCTGCAAATCAAAAATAAGAGGACAAATTTAGGCTATAAAAATCATATCAATTAATAAAAAGATCCATATCTTTCATAAAATGTAGAAAATAGTACCAAGCTCAGAAAATGATATATATAAAAATATTATTAGTTGAAGATGGCGATATCCCGGTTACAACGAAAGTTTTTATAGATGAAGATGGCGATTTCACGGTTCCGAATTTTGTCTTCTCTTATATTTCTATTGAAAATGGCGATTTCCTGGTTTCAACGGTCATTTTTGGCCTAATATTGTCTTCTCTGATATTATTTAATAAAACGATCCATATTTTCCAGAAAAGGAGAAAATAGCCAGGATTTCAGAAAAATACGCAAAAATGTCAGTTGGAACTGGGAGATCGCCATCTACAACGGAAATATAAGAGATGACAAAATAAGGCGAAAAAATCATATCATTTAATAAAAAGATCGCCATCATCAACTGGAAAATAAGAGCAGACAAAATAAGGCGAAAAAATCATATCATTCAATATAAAGATCACCATCATCAACTGGAAAATAAGAGAAGAGAAAATTAGGCGAAAAAATCATATCAATTAATATAAAGATCCTTATCTTTAAGAAAATATAGAAATTAGACTCAAGCTCAGAAAAATACGCATAAATTTACGTTGGAACCGGGAGATCGCCATCGTCAATTGAAAAATGAGCGAAAACAAAAAATAGGCTATAAAAATCATATCATTTAATATAAAGATCCATATCTTACAGAAAATATAGAAAATTGCCGGAGCTCAAAAAAATCCATAAAATTGTCCGTTAGAACCCGGAGATCGCCATCTTTAACGAAAAAAATAAAAGAAGACACAATTAGTCCAAAAATCATATCACTAATTAAAAAGATTCATATCTTCCAGAAAATGTAGAAAAATAGCCCTGAGCTAAGAAAATCCGCAAAAATGTCTGGTGGAACCAGGAGATCGCCATCTTTAACTGAAAAATAAGAGAGGACAAACTTAGGATATAAAAATCATATCATTTAATAAAAAGATACATATCTTCCATAAAATTTAGAAAATAGCCCAGAGATTAGAAAATTCCGCAAAAAAATTTTGTTGGAAACGGGCAATCACTATCTTCGACTGAAAAATAACAGAAGGTAAACTTAGTCTATAAAAATCATATCATTTAATAAAATGAATCACATCTTCAATAAACTATAGAAAATATACTCGAGCTCAGAAAAATTTACAAAATTATCTTTGGAACCGGGAGTTCGCCATCTTCAAATAAAAAATAGAAGAAGACAAAATTAGGCCAAAACATATCATTTAATAAAAAGATCCATAACTTCCCGAAAATATAGAAAAATTGTTCCGAGCTCAGAAAAATCCGAAAAGAAGTCCGTCGGAACCGGAAGATCGCTATGTTCAACTGAAAAAATAAGAGAAGTGTTATGAATGGGGAGACCTTTGGTCTCCACCCACTATCATCCACCATTAAACCCACTCTTAGTGGGTGTCCCTTGGGTTCCAAGGGATTTGTAACTCTCATATGATATTGTATATATGGCTATGGTATCAACCATAGACCTACACTTCGTAAAAATCTTAATACGTTATCAGCATGTTCATCAGCTGAGCCGAATCTCTGTCGATGGACGAATCGCGAGGACGCAGATAGGGCTTGCTTCTCCGAACTTCGCTAGATTCGGCGGGTAGGATCTAGAGGTAAATTTTTAGAAACCCCTAGATCATCATTTTACATGTGCATTATAAATCTTTGATACTTATTTCCTAAGAGATCTATAGCACAATCTATAGCAAAAAAATCAAATTTCAAACGCACAGATTTACTGTTAAACATCTGTTTTAAATATATTAACTATATTTAAAAAAATTGATGTACTTTTGGGAGAAGAGGCATGCACATGAAATTCACCTCTCGGGGATTCAAAATACCATCAGAAATTTGATGAAATTTGATGAAATTTGATTCATGAAATTTGATGTACTGTGCGGGATTCACCTCTCGGGACGCCGTTCGATTAGCCCTTCTTGATCTTTTTCAAGCTTGTTTTCGGATTCTGCTTCTTGTGTAAGAGCCAAATATGGTAATCGATTCTCAAACATGACTTTTGGTTGATATCAATTTTGTCCTAAACATTCTATGGTTTCTTGTAAACCACAGAGCATTTCTTGAAGCTTGATGAGAGCTTCATCCATGGATAAATTCTTCTTGACATACATCTGGCTTATGATGCATATCCTAATGATACCAATTTCTATAGACTTGTTGTCTTCATATCATTTGATCATCAGAAATAAAAGAAGGCAGACTGAATTTGCTTCTAGGTCATAAGTTCTAGTGATCAAACCTATCTTCGTCTTCTTACTACAACTGAGTATCTATCTATGCATATGTATAAAATAAACATACCAAATTCTTGGCCGGCCGGCCGGCCTTCCGTCTTGAGCGCATCGGAGCGCCGCCCCCTGTCAGGGGGGCCTTTTTTCTCGTCGGAGCGTCACCCTCCCCCCGTGGGAGGGAGACCTTCGATTCACAGGCACACCGCCCCCCTGTCGGGGGCCTCCGAATCTCCGCCCCCTCCCTGTCGGAGGGGGCCCTGCCTCTTCGACCGATCCCCCCCGGTCGAGAGGGCACCGACCAATTTGCCCCCCTGTCGAGGGGGCGCAGCCCAATTCGGAGGGGGGCGCTGCCCATTTCGCCCCCCTGTTGAGGATGGCTAGGCAATTCTCTTTGCCTCCCCCTCCTGTCAAGGGGGGCTGGGCCATTCGTTTTGCCTTCCCCTCCTGTCGAGGGGGGCTGGGCCGTTCGTTTTGCCTCCCCCCTCCTGTCGAGGGGGGCTGGGCCGTTCCCCCTCTTGTCGAGTGGGGCTTGGGCCGTTCGCTTCGCATTCCCCTCCTCTTGTCGTGGGGGTCTGGGGCCGTTCAATTAGCCACCTTTCCCCCCATGTCGGGAAGTCCTATCATTGCTGCCGTCGTCCCTTGTCAGGGGGTGCCTCTCAATTCGCCACCCCTCCTGTCGAGGGGGCTTTTCCCCATGCCACGGGACCAAAGCATGCCGCCCCTGGTGGCTGCTCCTATCCACCCCCTTCCTTAAAGCCTAAGGGGGAGAAGAAGCATGGGCCTTCCCTGATGGGAAATAAAAATAAAAACGGGGTATCTTTTGGCTTACGGGCCTACAGCCCGCGGGCCTCGGGCCTGCAGGCCAATTTATTATTAATTCAATAAAAACCCCTTTTTCAAAACCTGAAAGTCCAGATATTAGTGGAAAAAGTGGATTAAATCCGAAAAAATTCTGGAAAATCCAGAAAAATTAGGGTAAATCAGGGTGAGGATATTGAGCATGACTAACTCCTTTTGGGGTAGTTGGGGCAAGTTAAAAATTAATTACTGAAATCTATGTGTAATTCATTATTAATCGCTTTATTTTTAATTGGATTAAAATTAATATTATTTTATGTTTCAATAATTACAAGGATCCTGAGACCGCTCTTTCGTTAGTTTAACCTAACAGGTTATCCTGAGACCGCTCTTTCGTTAATTTAACCTAACAGGTAATGACATTTCCCCGTAGTCCAAGTAACTATTAAACGTAAATTTAATATATTTATCCAATAAAATTGCCTGCGATGTTGAATAAAATGTATTATATATGCACGTGATGTTGCATACTTATATAAACTGCCTGGAATGTTGGTAAAATTATGTTGTGTTTTTTGGATCGGCCGTTATTAGTCACCACTATTTATTTTCCTCGCATTTTTTCCTTTTGAGTGAAAATGTAGTGAGGAACTAAATGTAAAAGCCAATGCCCGGAGATACTTGGCCTGAAGACGAAGGAAAATTGCTAATGCTAGGACCCCCCAAGGGTTTCCAAATCTTAATTTTAATTTTCTCGTAATTAGAAATGTATAAGGGACTTCGGACATTTATTATTTTTAGTGGTTACTGGCCGATCCCCACAACTAGTTTAGTTTTACTTATATGCATGTCTTAATTTTTAATATATAATTAATTCATGCTTATTCCATGCTTAGATAAATGGCAAAGATTGCAAGCGTCAATTTTGATGTTCTCGATGCGGCTGGAAAAATTATTTGAGCTGGCAGCTGGAACTGAAGTTCCATCTGCGCTCACAGGGCATAAGTCACACAATTCAACCTCCATCTACAGCTGTGACAACTAATGAAGGGACTTCTACTGTTAGAGTCTCCGAAATAGAGAAGGCGAAAGTTATTATCTATATTAGGTGACATATTGATCGGACCCTGAAGGCCGAATATCTAACAGTGGAAGACCCTCATGAACTATGGACAGCACTTGAGGACAGATACAAACATCAGGAAGATGTTATCCTCCCCCGTGCACGTTATGAGTAGGAAAATCTCCGACTTCAGGCCTTCAAGTCCGTGGCTGAGTATAACTCAGCTCTCCAAAAGATCACCTCACGCCTGAAGTTGTGTGGTGAACAAGTCTCGGAAACCCGCATGCTTGAGAAAACATATACATCTTTCCATGAGAAGGATGTTATTCTTATGCAATAGTATCGTGAACACAAGTTGATGAGGTACTCTGATTTACTCGCTTGCCTTCTTATGGCAGAGCAGACAGAGACCTCCTACTGGCCACTCATAACATACGCCCTGTTGGCTTTGCTCCTCTCCCTGAAGCTCACATGGTTTCTTCCCAAAAGATGAAGAACAAGCACAACAGAAGATTCAACAAGGGGAAAGCTACAAAAAGCAGACTAGAGCTCCTCCCCAGAACAACAATAATGAGGGGAAGAAAAAGAATACGTGGAAGAGGAATACCTCTGACCAGACGTCTGCTCCCAAGAAAAACTGGGAAGACAAATGCCACAGATGTGGCATGACTGGACATTGGTCCAGGGTCTGTCGTACTCCAGGTCACCACCAAGATTTGTATATGGCAAGCCTGAAGCCTTCCGCTGAAACAAATCTGGTGGATATACAGCCTCCAACTTGGTTCAACACCGAGTATTTCGAGAATGACGACCTCATTGACTAAAGCTAATTTAGTCATCTTTTCAACCTTTATCATTAATGTTTTGATGTATCTTCAATTATGTCCTTCTTTATCTTAATTATGAGTCGAATGTAGTTTTACTTTTCATAAAAAGTTTTTACATTCTTTTTTAGAGATGAAGTGTGAATGCCTAGTGGATAGTGCCTCCACGCACATGAACCTTCAAGATAGATGCTATTTTAATAGCATCATTAATTATAATGGTCCCGTTACTACAATTTCAGGGACTATATAATATAATAGAAGGATCAGGTGAAGCACTGTGGATGCATGGGGACATGCCATTTTGCATTTCGCATTCGCTTATCAGAATACGACCCTCTAATGGTCATATTTTATCGTCGATGCAGCTTTCATATGGTATACCTCCCAATATTTATCACTTGAGAGTATTCGGTTGTGCAGTCTATGTTCCCATAGCACCCCCATAGAGAACTAAAATGGGTCCTCATCATCGTCTTGATATCTACGTAGGGTATGATTCACCCTCCATTATTAGATACCTTGAGCCCCTGACGGGCGATGCATTTAAGGCTCGTCTTGAAGATTATGAGTTTGACGAAAATTCTTTTCCCAAACTAGGCTCACAAACTAAGAAGCCTGAAGCTTCAGATACCATTTCTTGCGACACTAAATCTTCGTCTCATTATTATCCGCATACGAATCTGTGTGAAGGTGAGATCCTGAAGATCCTTCACATTCAAAATACAGTACATCTCCTACCGTACAAATTCACTGATAACCAGAAGAATATCAGATCACACATCCCTACTGCCAATACGCCAGCTAGGATTGACATCCCCAAAGATGGGTGCAATCCACCGTTAGCAGAATCGGTCGTACCTTAAATAAAAAGAGGACGACCGCCTGGCTCCAAGGATAAATTCCCTCGCAAGAGGAAAATAACTGGAGAAATAAAGAATATCCCACCACAGGATGCCGAGCTCAGACCAGTAACCTCTCCCCTCCTTCAATCCCCTGAAGAGGACATTACAGGAGAAATATCATTAAATTTCGTACGTATTGGGGAGGTACTAGGCAGAAAAAGCACTGTCGACGACGACGACTTTGTGTTCAATATTGTTGTTCACATCGCTCAATGCGACGATGATATCGATCCACGATCTCTAGCTGAATGCAAATGCAGAGATGATTGGCCAAAGTGGAACGAAGCAATGGGAGTAGAGCTGGACTACTCTTGAAATGCAAAGTCTATGGAGCAGTAGTCCGGACACCAAGAGGTGTAAAACCTGTGGGATACAATTGGGTATTTGTAAGAAAAAGAAATGAGAATAATCAGATCGTATGCTACAAAGCACGGCTTGTAGCTCAGGGAATTTCCCAACGACTGGGGATAGATTATGAAGATACATATTCCACGGTTATGGATGCGATCACATTCCGATTCATAATAAGCTTAACATCAATGGAAGGCCTAGAAATGTAGCTCATGGAAGTTGTGACTGCATATCTAAATAGCAATATAGATAAAGATATCTATATGAACCTTCTAGATAGTTTCAAAATACCAACAGAAATAAAAGATAGATCTCGGGACGTATTTTCTGTTAAGCTTCAAAGATCATTATAAGGTCTTAAACAATCGGGAAAAATGTGGTATAACAGACTAAGTGAATTCCTTGTTAAACAAGGTTTCGCCAATAATGAAGTCTGCCTGTGTATTTTCATTAAAACCACGGGAACAAGATTCGTATTAATAGCCGTCTATGTAGACAACTTAAACCTCATCGGATCTCCTGCAGAGATTGATGATATATCTGCAAGCCTCAAACTAACGTTTGAAATGGTAGACCTAGGCAAGATTAAATATTGTCTTGGCTTACAAATAGAACACCTCAGCGGAGGAAATCCTGTTAAACCAATCCACATTCACAAGGAAATTACTTAAAATTTCCAAATGGATAATTGCCATCCTCTAAGTACACCAATGGTCGTTAGATCATTGGATGTACACAAAGACCCATTCCGGCCGCTGGAAGAGGGAGAGGAAACATTAGGTCCTGAAGTACCTTACCTTAGTGTCATTGGAGCACTACTATATCTGGCAACCTACACGCGTCCCGACATAGCGTTCGTAGTCATCCTACTAGCCAGATACAGTTCAGCACCCAGAAAGCGCCACTGGAATGGAGCAAAACATCTTCTGCGCTGCCTCCAAGGATGCAGGTTACATGTCTGACCACATACCGAGAAATCAGAGACTGGTGTTCATTTTCGATGGTACGGTCATCTCCTGGAAATCTTTGAAGCATACCACCATAGCAGTCTCATCCAACCTCTCAGAGCTCCTGGTGATCCATGAAGCTAGCAGAGAATGTGTCTGGCTTCGTTCAGTCATTCATCACATTCTAGTGACGCCCGGTCTGAAGACAGACAACCTTGAGCCAACCATATTAATTGAAGATAATGCAGCTTGTATAGCTCACCTACAAGCTAGTTATATCAAGGGCGACAGGATGAAGCACATCTCTCCCAAGTTCTTCTGGACGCACGAGCTACAAGAGCAGAAGCAGATTGAAGTACATCAGATTCAGTCTTGTAATAATCTAGCTGATCTGTTTACAGAGGCATTGCCTAGATGTACTTTTAGAAAGCTTGTAAAAGATATAGGGATGCGACTGCTGAAAGACCTACAAGCCTGAAGCTTGTACGGATCAGGGGGAGTCATTTGTGTATTGTACTCTTTTTCCTTAAGCTGTTGGTTTTTCCCACTGGGTTTTGCACAGCTAAGGTTTTAACGAGGCAAAACACAGTAACTCTGCATCCAACAGTATCAACCCCATATTATCATATTGGATCATGAAGAATTCGTATGCTAAGAATGGATGGATGAGGGTGAGTGTTATGAATGGGGGAGACCTTTGGTCTCCACCCACTATCATCCACCATTAAACACACTCTTAGTGACTGTCCCTTGGGTTCCAATGGACTTGTAACTCTTATATGATATTATATATATGGCTATGGTATCAACCATAGGCATAGACTTCTTACAAATCTCAATAAGAAGACAAAATCAGACTTCAAAAATCATATTATTTAATAAAAAGATCCATATCTTCAATAAAATGTAAAAATAGCACTAAGCTCAGAAAAAATCCGCAAAAATGTCCGTCGGGAGATCGTCATCTATAACTGAAAAATAAGAGAAGACAAAATTTGGCTATAAAAAGCATATCATTTAATCTAAATATCCATATCTTTCCGAAAAAGTAGAAAATAGTCCAGAGCTAAGAAAAATCCGCAAAAATGTCTGTTGTAACTGGAAGATCTCCATCTTCATCTGTAAAGTAAGAGAAGACAAAATTAGGCCAAAAAATCATATCATTTAATAAAAAGATGCATATCTTCCAAAACATGTAGAAAATAGCTCGAGGTCAGAAAAATCTATAAATATGTTCGTCCAAACTGGGAGCTTGCCTTTTTCAACTGAAAAATAAGAGAAGACAAACTTAGTCTTATAAAATTATATCATTTAATTAAAAGATCCATATCTTCAATAAACTATAGAAAATAGTCCCGAGCTAAGAAAAATTCGCAAAAATTTCTGTTGGTACCGAGAGATCGCCATCTTTAACTAAAACATAAGAGAATACAATTTAGCCTATAAAAATCATATCATTAAATATAAGTATTCATATCTTTAACTAAAAAGTACGCAAAAATAGCCGTTGGAACCGGGAGATCGTCATCTGCAACTGAAAAATAAGTGTAGAAAAAATAGGATATAAAAATCATATCATTTGATATAAAGATTCTTATCTTCTAGAAAGTATACAAAATATCCCAGAGCTCAGAAAAATTCGCAAAAATGTCTGTAGGAACCGGGAGATGGCCATTTTCAACTGAAAAATAAGAGAAGGCAAAATTAGGCCATAAAAAGCATATCATTTAATAAAATGACACATATCTTCAATAAAATCTAGAAAATAACCCCACGCTCAGAAACTTCCGCAAAAATTTCCGTTGCAACCGGGAGATCGCCATCTTCAACTGGAATATATGAGAAAACAAAATTAGACCAAAAAATCATATCATTTAATAAAAAGATCGTCATCTTCAACTAAAAAAATAAGAGAAGACAAATTTAGGATATAAAAATTATATCAATTGATAACAAGATCCTTATCTTTCATAAAATGTAGAAAATACCATGCCCAGAAAATGATATATAAAAATCTTATCAGTTAAAGATGTCAGTATCCTGGTTACAGTGGACATTTTTATAGATGAAGATGGCGATTTCTCGGTTACGAATTTTGTCTTCTTTTATATTTCAGATGAAGATGGAGATTTCACGGTTTCAACGGACATTTTTTGGCGTAAAATGATCAATTTCTTCCAGAAAATGTGAAATATAGCCCGGAGCTCAAAAAAATCCGCAAAAAATGTCCATTAGAACCGGAAGATTGCCATCTTCAATTGAAATTTTAGAGATGACAAAATAAGGGCAAAAAATCATATGATTTAATTAAAATATCGCTATCATCAACTGGAAAATAAGAGAAGACAAAATTAGGCGAAAACATCATATCAATTAATATAAATATCCATATCTTCAAAAAATATAGAAAATAGCCTCGAGCTCAGAAAAATTAGTCGAAAATTTTCATTGGAAAGGGGAGATCGCCATCTTCAACTAAAAAAAATAAGAGAAGACAAAATTAGGGCATAAAAATCATATCATTTGATATAAAGATCCATATCTTACAGAAAACCCAGAGCTCAGAAAAATCCGCAATAATGTCCGTTTGAACCGGGAGACGCCATCTTCATCTGAGAAATAAGATAAGACAAAATTAGGCTGTAAAAATCTTATCATTTAATATAAAAATCCATATCTAACAGAAAATGTGGAAAATAGCCCAGAGCTCAGAAAATTCCACAAAAATTTCCGTAGGAACCGGGAGATCACCATATTCAACGAAAAAAATAAGAGAAGACAAACTTAGTCTGTAAAAATCATATCAATTAATAAAAAGATCCATATC
Organism: Scilla litardierei; assembly: GCA_030789695.1. Lineage (NCBI taxonomy): Eukaryota > Viridiplantae > Streptophyta > Magnoliopsida > Asparagales > Asparagaceae > Scilla > Scilla litardierei. The sequence goes on from CM061141.1 coordinate 169,912,702, forward strand.
TTCAATAAACTGTAGAATATAGTTTTGAGTTTAGAAAAATCTGCAAAAATGGCCGTTGGAACCGGGAGATCGACATCTTCAACTGAAAAATCAGAGAAGACAAAATAGGCGATAAAAATCACATCCTTTAATATAAAGATTCATATCTTACAGAAAATTTAGAATTGCCTGGAGCTCAGAAAAATTTGCAAATATGTCTGTTGGAACAGGGCCATCGCCATCTTCAACGAAAAAAGAGAAGACAAAATTCAGCCTAAAAAGCGTATCATTTAATTAAAAGATCTATAACTTCCCGAAAATATAGAAAAATACCACCGAGCTCAGAAAAGGCCGCAAAAATTATCTGTTGGAACCGAGAAATGGCCATCTTCAATTGAAAAATAAGAGAAGACAAAATTAGGCCATAAAAATAAAATCATTTAATGTGAAAATACATATCTTCCAGAAAATTTAGAAAATAGCCTGGAGCTCAGAAAAATCCACACAAATGTCCGATGGAAGTGGGATATCTCCATCTTCAACTGAAAAGAAGAAGACAAAATTAGGCCAAAAATAATATCAATTAATAAAAGATTCATAACTTCCTGAAAATGTAGAAAAATAGTCCCAAACTCATAAATATCAGCAAAAATGTGCGTTGGAAGCGGGAGATCATCATCTTCAAGTGAAAATTAAGAGAAGACAAAATTATGCTACAAAAATCATAGCATTTAATAAAGAGAGTCGTATCTTCAATAAAATGTAGAAAATCGTGCTTATAAGAAAATGTCCGTTGGAACCGAGATATCGCCATCATCAACTAAAAAGTAAGAGAAGAAAAAATTAGGCTATAAAAATAATATCATTTAATCTAAAGATACATTTCATATAGAAAAAGTAGAAAATAGCCCAGAGCTCAGAAAATCCGTAAAAATATCCGTTGGAACCGGGATATCGACATCTTCATCAGAAAAATATGAGAAGATAAAATTTGCCCAAAAATCATATTATTTAATAAAAAGGTCCATATCTTCTAGAAAATGTAGAAAGTATCCTCTAAGTCAAAAAATCCGCAAAAATCTCCGTTGGAACCGTGAGAACGACATCTTCAACTGAAAAATAAGATAAGACAACATTAGGCGAAAAAATCATTTCAATTAAGAAAATGATCCATATATTCCATAAAATGAAGGAAAATAGCCCCAAACTAACAAAAATCAGTAAAATGTCCGTTGGAACAGGTAGATCTCAATATTCAACTAAAAAATAAGAGAATAAACACGTAGGATATAAAAATCATATCATTTTAATAAAAAATTCATATCTTCCATAAACTGTAGAAAATAGCACTGAGCTTCGTAAAATCCGCAAAAACTTTTGTTGGAACCGGAAGATTGTCGTCTTCAAATGAAAAATAAGGGAAGACAAATTAGGCTACAAAAACCATATCATTTAATATAAAGATTCATATCTTACAGAAAATTTAGAAAATATCTCGGAGCTCAGAAAAATCCGCAAATATGTCAGTTGGAATCGGGTGATTGCCATCTTTAATGAAAAAAATAAGAGAAGACAAATTTAGACCAAAAATCATATCATTTAATAAAAAGATGTAGAACTTTCCAAAAATGTAGAAAAATAGCACCGAGCTCAGAAAAAGCAGCAAAAATATTAGTTGTAACCGGGAAATCGCCATCTTCAACTAAAAAAGTGAAGACAAAATTAGGCTATAAAAATCATAGCATTTAATATAATAATCCATATCTTCCGGAAAATTTAGAAAATAGCCTAGAGCTCAGAAAAATTTGCATATGTTTCCTTTGGAAATGGGAGATCGCCATCTTCAACTAAAAAGAGAAGACAAAATTAGGCCACAAAATCATATCATTTAACAAAAAGATCTATAACTTCCTCGAAATGTAGAAAAATAGTCCCAAGCTCAGAAATATCCGCAAAAATGTCCTTGGAAGCGGGAGATCGCCATCTACAAGTGAAAAATAAGAGAAGACAAAATTAGGCTACAAAAATCATATTATTTTATAAAAAGAGACGTATCTTCAGTAAAATGTAGAAAATAGACCCGAGCTTAGAAAAATCCGTTAGAATGTCTGTTGGAAGCGAGAGATTGCCATCGTCAACTTAAAAATAAGGAAAGACAAAATTTGACTATAAAAATCATTTCATTTAATCTAAAGATACATATATTTCAGAAAAAGTAGAAAATAGCATAGAGCTCAAAAAAATCCGCAAAAATATCCGTTGGAAGCGGGAGATCGACATCTTCATCTGGAAAATAAGAGAAGATAAAATTAGGCCAAAAATCATATTATTTAATAAAAAGATGCATATCTTCCAGAAAATGTAGAAAATATCCTCAAGGTCAAAAAAATCTGCAAAAATCTCCGTTGGAACCGTGAGAACACCGTATTTAACTGAAAAATTAGAGAAGACAACATTAGGCCAAAAATCATAAAATGAAGAAAAATAGCCCAAATTAACAAAAATTAGTAAAAATGTCCGCTTAACCGGTAGCTTGCAATATTCAAATGAAAAAATAAGAGAAGAAAAACGTAGGATATAAAAATCATATCGTTTAATAAAAAAATTCATATCTTCAATAAAATGAAGAAAATAGCACCGAGCTTCAAAAAATCCGCAAAAATTTCCGTTGGAACAGGAAGATCGACATCTTTAACTGAAAAATAAGAGTAGACAAAATTAGGCCAAAAAATCATGTCATTTAATTAAAATATCCATATCTTCATGAAAATTTTGAAAATAGCGCCGAGGTCAGAATAATTCGCAAAATTGTCCGTTGGAACCAGGAGATTGCTATGTTCAACTTAAAAAATAAGAGATGACAAAATTAGGTTATAAAAATCATATCATTTAAAATATAGATTCATATTATACAAATTTTTTTTGAAAATATCTTGCAAATCAAAATAAACTCGAATAAATGTCCATTGGAACCGAGAGATCGCTATCTTCAAAGTAAAAAAAGAGAAGACAAAATTAGGCCAAAAATCATATCATTTCATAAAAAGATACATATCTTTCATAAAATGTAGAAAAATAGTCTCATGCTAAGAAAACTCTACAAAAACGTCAGCTGGAACCGGGAGATCGCTATCTTCAACTGAAAAAATAAGGGAATGCAACCATATGCTATAAATATCATGTCATTTAATAAAAAGATACATAGCTTCCATAAAATTTAGAAAATAGCCCCGAGATCAGAATAATCCGCAAAAAATTCCGTTGGAAACGGGATATCACCATCTTCTACAAAAAATGAGAGTAGACAAACTTAATAAATAAAAATAATATCATTTTATAAAATGAACCACATCTTCAATAAACTGTAGAAAATATTCCGGAGCTTAGAAAAATTTGAAAAAAGTCTGTTGGAATCGGGGTTTCGCCATCTTCAAATAAAAATAAGAGAATACAAAATTAGGCCAAAAAATCATATCATTTAGTAAAAAATCCTTAACTTCTCAAAAATGTATAAAAATAGGTCCGATCTCAGAAAAACGCACAAAAACATCTGTTGGAACCGGGAGATCGCCATGGTCAACTGAAAAATAAGGGAAGAAAAAATTAAGCAACAAAATCATATCATTTAATAAAAATATCCATATCTTCCATAAAATGTAAAACATAGCCATGAGCTAAGAAAAATCCGTAAAAATGTTCGTCCGGAGATCGTCATCTTCAACTGAAAAGTAAGAGAAGATAAAATTTGGCCATAAAAATCATATTTAATCTAAAAATCCATATCTTGCTGAAAATGTAGAAAATTACCCAGAACTAAGAAAAATCTGCAAAATGTCCGTTGGAACCGGAAGATCGCCATCTACATCTGAAAAGTAATAAAAGAAAAAATTAGACCAAAAATTCATATCATTTAATAAAAGATCCATATCTTCCAGAAAATGTTGAAAATATCCTCGAGATCAAAAAATTCCGAAAAAATGTCTGTCCGAATGGGGATATTGCCATGTTCAACTGAAAAATAAGAGATTAAAACTTAGTCTATAAAAATCATATCATTTAATTAAAAGATCCATATCTTCAATAAACTATGGAAAATAAACCCGTGCTGAGAAAAATCTGCAAAAATGTCCGTTGGAATCGAGAGATCGCCATCTTTAACTAAAAAATAAGACAAGACAAATTAGGCTATAAAAATCAAATCATTTAATATAAAGATCCATATCTTTAGCTTAAAATAAGTAAAAAAATGTTTGATGGAATTGGGAGATCGACATCTTCAACTGAAAAATAAGCGAAGACAAAATTAGGCCAAAAAATCATATCAATTAATAAAAAGATACATATCTTCCAGAAAATGTATAAATGAGCTCCGCGCTTAGAAAAATTCGCAAAAATTTCTGCTAGAACCGGAAGATGGCCATTTTCAATTGAAAAAGAAGCTTAAGACAAAATTAGGCCATAAAAATCATATCATTTAATAAAATGATCCAAATCTTCAATAAAATCTAGAAAATAGCTCCTCTATCAAAAAAAATCCGCAAAAATTTCCGTCGGAACCTGGAGATCATTCAACTTAAATAATAAGAGAAGACAAACTTAGGCCATAAAAACCATATCATTTAATATAAAGATACAAATCTTCAAGAAAATGCAGAAAATAGCTCAAACACAGAAAAATTCGCAAAAATGTCCGTTGGAACCGGTAGATCGCCATTTTCAACTTAAAAAATAAGAGAATACAAAATTTAGCCTTAAAATCATATCATTTAAAATAAAGATCCATATTTTCCAGAAAATGTAGAAAATAGCCCTATCTCATAAAAATACGTAAAAGTATACGTTGGAACCGGGAAATTGCCATATGCAATATGAAAAAAAGAGAAGACAAAATTAGGCAAAAATCATATCATTTAATAAAACGATCCATATCTTCCTGAAAATGTGTAAATTAGCCTGGCGCTGAGAAAAATCCACAAAAATGTACGTTGAAATCAGGAGATCGCCATCTTCAACTGAAAAATTACTAAAAAATCAAATCATGTAATAAAAAGATTTCTACCAGAAACTGTAAAAAATAAAAACGAGCTCAGTAAAATTCACAAAATGTCCGATGGAACTGGGAGATCGCCATCTTCAACTTAAAATTAAGAGAAGGCAAAAGTAGGCTATAAAAATCATATCATTTAATATAAATATTCATATCTTACATAAAATTTAGAAAATGGCCCAGAGTTCAGGAAAATCATCAAAAATATCCGTTAGAACTGGGAGATCGCAATCTTCAACTAAAAAATAAGAGAGGACAAAAATAGGCCAAAAATTAGATTATTTAATCAAAAGATCTTTATCTTCTAGAAAGTGTAGAAAAATAGTTTCGAGCTAAGAAAAATCAGCAAAAATGTCCGTTGGAACTGGAAGATCATGATCTTCAACTGGAAAAAAGAGAAGACAAAATAATGCTATAAAATCATATCATTTAATGAAAAGATTCATTTCTTATTTAAAAATAGAAAATAGCTCCGAGCTCAAAAAAATCAGCAAATATATCCGTTGGAACTGGGAGATCGCTATCATCAACTAATAAATAAGAGAAGACAAAATTATCTCAAAAATATTTCATTTAATAAAAATATCTATGTCTTTCAGAAAATGTTGAAAATATTATCGCAGTCAGAAAAATCCGCAAAAATTGTCTGTTGGAACCGAGAGATCAACATCTTCAACTAAAAAAAAATAAGAGAAGAAAAAATTAGGGTATAAAAATCATATTATTTAATATAAAGATTCACATCTATCAGAAAATGTCAAAAATAGAATGGAGTTCAGAAAAATCCGTAAAACTGTCCGTTGGAACTAGAAGATCAATATTTTCATCTTAAAAATAACAGAAAAACAAATCTAGGCTTTAAAAATCATATCATTTAATATAAAAATTAATCTTACAGAAAATATAGAAAATAGATCGTAGCTAATAAAAATAAAAATATCTGTTGGAACCGGAAGTTTACCATCTTCAATGAAAAAATTAAGAGAAGACAAAATTAGACGATTAAAATCATATCAGATCATAAAACGATACATATCTTCAATAAATTGTAGAAATAGCCCGAAGTTCAGAAAAATCTGCAAAATTTTCTTTTTGATCCGGAAAATCGCCATCTTCAACTAAAAAAATAAGAGAAGACAAAATTAGGCTATAAAAATTATATCATTTAATATAAAGATCAATTTCTTACAGAAAATGTAAAAAATTGCCCAGAGCTAAGAAAAATTAGCAAAAAGGTCCGTTGAAATTGGGGGATCGTCATATTCGAGGAAAATATAAGAGAAGACAAAATTAGACCCAAAAATCATATTATTTTAATAAAAAGATCTATTAATTTCACAAAATATAGAAAATAGGCTCGAGGTCAAAAAGTCCGCAAAAATGTTTGTTGGAACCGGGAGATCACTGTCTTCAACTAAAAAATAAAAGAAGACAAACTTAGGCGATAAAATCTTCAATTAATAAAAGATCTGTATCCTTAATTAATTGTATAAAATAGCCCCTAGCTCAGAAAAATCCGCAAAAATGTCCGTTAGAAACAGAAGATCACCATTTTTAACTGAAAAATAAGAGAAGACAAACTTAGGCTATAAAAATCATATCATTTAATAAAAAGATCCATATCTTCAATAAAATATAGAAAATAGCCACCAGCTCAGAAAAATCCGCAAACAAGTTCGTTGGAACCGGGAGATCGCCATATTCAGCTGAAAAATAAGATAAGACAAACTTAAGCTATAAAAATCATATCATTTAATAAAAAGAGCCATATGTTCCATAAAATGTAGAAAATAGCTCGAAGCTCAGAAAAATCTGCAAAATGTCCGATGGAACCGGAAGATCGCCTTCTCCAACTGAAAAATAAAAGAAGACAAAATTAGGCAAAAAAAATCATATCCTTTAATAAAAAGATTCATATCTTTCAAAAATATAGAAAATAGCCAGGAGCTCTTAAAATCCGTAAAAATGTCTGTTTGCGCCGGGAGATCTCTATCTTCAACTTAAAAAAGAGAAGTAAAAATTGGGGTTAAAAGCGTATTATTTAATAAAAAATAAATATCTTAAAGAAAATGTAGAAAAATAGTCCGAAGAAAAGAAAAGTCCACAAAAATGTCCGTTGGAACCGGTAGATCGCCATCTTCACCTGAAAAAATAAGAGAAGAATAATGTAGGCTATAAAAATCGTCTTATTTAATAAAAATGTACATATCTTCCATAAAATGTAGAAAATAACACCGAGCTTAGAAAAACTCGCAAAAATATTAGTTAGAACCGGAAGATTGCCATCTTCAACTGAAAAATAAGAAAAGGCAAAATTAGGCCAAGAATCAAATCATTTAATTAAAAAATCCATATCTTCAAGGAAATTTAGAAAATAGCCCCGAGGTCAGAATAATCTGCAAAAATATCTGTTGGAACCAGGAGATCGCTATCTTCACCCGAAAAATAATAGAAAATAAAATTTTGTCAAATATCATATCATTTAATAAAAATATCGATAACTACCGGAAAATGTAGAAACATAGCCCCGAGATAAGAAACATCCGCAAAAATGTCCGGTGGAAGCTGAAAAATAAGCGCAGACAAAATTCTTATACAAAAATCAAATCATGTAATATAAAGATCCATATCTTATAGATAATGTAGAAAATAGCTCGGAGCTCAAGAAAATCCGCAGAAATGTAAATTGGAACCGAGAGATCGCTATTTTCAGCTGAAAAAAGAGGAGACCAAATTGGGGACAAAAATCATATCATTTAATTAAGATATACATATCTTCCAGAAAAGATAGAAAAATAGTTCCAAGCTAAGAAAAATCCGAAAAAATGACTGTTGGAACGGGTAGATCGCCATCTTCAATTGAAAAAAATAAGAGAAGACAAACGTAGGCTATAAAAATCATATCATTTAATAAAATGATCCTTACCTTTCATAAAATATAGAAAATAGCACCGTGCTTATAAAAATCCACAAAAATGTACATTGGAACCGGGAGAAGGCCATCTTCAACTGAAAAATAAGAGAAGACAAAATTAGGTCAAAAATCATATCCTTTAATAAAAAGATTCAAATCTTTCATTAAAATAGAAAATAGCCCGTAACTTTGAAAAATCTGCAAAAATGTCTGTTGGAACCGGGAGATCGCCATCTTCAATTGAAAAAGCAGAAGACAAAATTTAGGCAAAAAATCATATTATTTAATAAAAAATACATATATTCTAGAATATGTAGAAAATAGCCTGGAGCTCAAAAATCCGCAAAAATTTCCGTTGGAACAGAGAGATCGCCATCTTCAACTGAAAAAATAAGAGAAGATAAAACGTAGGATATAAAATCTTATCATTTAAAAAGTTCTAATAAAGATACATGTTATACAAAAAAATATAGAAAATAGCCCGTAGCTCAAAATAAATCCGCACAAATGTCCGTTGGAACGGTAGATTGCCATCTTCAAAGTAAAAAAGAGAAGATAAAATGAGGCCAAAAAATCATATCACTTCATAAAAAGATACATATTTTCCGGAAAATGTAGAAAATAGGCTCAAGCTAAGAAAAATGTAAAAATGCCCGTTGGAACAGGGAGATCGCCATCTTCAACTGAAAAATAAGAGAAGACAAACGTAGGCTATGAATATCATGTTATTTAATCAAAAGTACTATATCTTCCATAAAATGTAGAAAATAGCACCGAGTTTAAAAAAATATGCTAAAATGTCCGTTGGAACCTGAAGATCGCCATCTTCAACTTAAAAATAAGGAAAGACAAACTTAGGCTATAAAAATCATATCATTCAATAAAAAGATACATAAATTTTCGAAAATGTAGAAAATTTCCCGAAGCTCAGAAAAATCTACAAAAATGTTCGTTGGAACCGAGAGATCTGTTTTTTTTGTGATTCAAATCCCGTGGAGCGTTTTTCCCAGGTGACTCGGTCGAGTAGGAGGCTGCTCGACCGAGCAGCATAAAGTCTCTGACAAACCGAGCAGGCAGAGAGCTTGGGGAAGTTTTCCTTCTGACTCGGGTGACTCCTACTCGGTCTAGTAGGAGGCTACTCGGTTGAGTAGGAGGCTACTCGGTTGAGCAGCTACTCGACCAAGCAGCATGAAGGCTTTGTTTAACCGAGCAGCCAGAGGGCATTCCGTTTGAAGAGGGCTACTGACACTCGGGGCCGAGTAGCTAGGCTACTCGACAGAGTCGACTTGACTCCACCTAGGGCATGTCCGCTCGACCGAGCTCGACCGAGCTGATAGCCGACTCGGGCCGAGTCGGCGCAGGCCCATGGGCGAAAAGCATGGGTTGGATGCGTTTTCCCATTATTTTGGGTGTATTTAAACCTATCTATTGTTTTATATTAGGTTAAGCCTCTTTTCAGATTGAGAGAGTTTTGGACAGCCTCTTGCTACCCCATTGGAGATTGGAGAGAGTTTTAGTGTTTGTGTTCTTGAGAGAAATGTTTGGTTTTTCCTTCTCTTCTTCTTCCATTGATTTCTTCCTATTGAGTGGATTCATGAGGGCTTGTTCCGTTGACAGGTTATTACTCATGCGTGAGGGAGCATTTTGTAACACTAATTGTTTGGATCTCTCTACTAGTGGAATCGTCTCGGATATTGCTGGACGTAGGTTGTTTACAACCGAACCAGGGTAAATTCTCTTGTGTCTGCGATTGATTTATTTGTTGCTGTGATTCGTTTGATGCTTTCTATTGCAAGGTCATTTGGGAATTTTGTTGGGTCGTTGGGATTAGATTTTTGCTAGCTCTATATTCCTGATCAGTTTATTAGGGTTGGTTTCCGCATTGATCCCAAGGCGATTTGGTTTCCACCCCCAACAAGTGGAATCAGAGCTTGTGGTTTTATTGCAAAGGAAGTTAGTGGCAAAGGAAAGATGGTGTCTTTGGCAACGTTGAACATTGAGAAGTTCACCGCCCGGAATGATTTTCAGATTTGGCAGACGAAGGTGAAGAATGTTCTTATGCAGACGGGGTGTTACTAGATCGTATTCTATGTCTTGAATATTGATAAGGAGGTGACTGCATCCTCTAGAGCAGAAATGGAGATGAAAGCATACCACACGATTCTGTTGTCGTTATCAGATAATGTTTTGAGGAAAGTCCTAGATGAGGCGACGACATCTGATATGTGGAAGAAGCGTGAGTGACTATACATGAAGAAACCCTTCATAAGTCGCCTATATTTACTTCAGCAGCTGTATACTCTCAAGATGAAGTCTGGTTCAACGGTGAAGGATCACATGGATGAATTGAACAGGATTGTGCTAGAGTTGCGTGGTATAGACGTGAAGATTGAAGATCAACAGCAAGCGGTTATCTTGTTGTGCTCATTGCCTGAAGAGTATAATTAGTTTGTTCGGTCGATGATTTACAACCGGACTACTCTCACCGTGGAAGAGGTGAAGGCGACGCTTCACACAAAGCAACTATGTAGCAAGGTTCAAGGTAGAGATTATGTGAGTAACCACGAGGAGGCATTGCATGTGAGGGGTCGACAGGAAAGGAGAGGAGGCTTCAGGAAGAATAATGACCGCTCCAAGTCAAGACACTCGCATGATAGGTTTGCGAACATCACATGCTACAATTGCCATAAGAAGGGTCATTATTCGAATCATTGTCCTATCAAGAATATGAAGAAAGGAAAGGAAACCGAGAAGGATTCCGGTTCGGCATCTTTAGGGATTGATGGTGTGCAGATCCATGATGAAGGTAGAGATATCGAGATTTTTGTTGCGGGGATTATAGGTGATGCCAACATGTCATGGCTCATGGACAGTGGATGCTCGTATCATATGACTCCTCATAGGAGTTGGTTCGCGACATACCGTTCCAAGCAAGATGGAGGCTCAATCCTCATAGGGAACAATGCAGTGTGTAGAACTGCATGTATTGGTCTGTTCGGATAAAGATGCATGACAGCATAGTGCGTACACTCGTCGATTTGTGGCATGTCCCAGATTTGCTGAAGAGCTTAATCTCCATAGGCGTATTGGACAATGCCGGATGTAAGTCGGTCTTTGAAAAAGACTAACTTCGAGTTTCGAAAGGAGCCATGGTTGTGATGAAGGGAAAGAAGGTTGGAAACTTATATGCCTTTTAAGGCACCACAGTTGAAGGTGAAGCAGACGTAAGCACTACGAGCATAGTCTCCGGAGATTCGGCCAAGTTATGACATTATCATTTGGGTCATCAATGTGACAAAACACTTGATGTACTCCGAAGAAGAAAACTAATTGAAGCCTCGAATGAGAGTGTAGAATTCTGCGAATCCTGTGTGTACAGAAAGAAGACAAAGCTGTAGTTTAACACGGGGAAGCATACTAGCAAATGACCACTTGACTATTTACACACCGATGTGTGGAGACTGTGCCCAGTGCCGTCAAAAGGGGGAGCTAAGTATTTTGTCTTGTTTATTAATGACTACTCTCGCAAAGTTTGGATGTACTTGATGAAGTCAAATGACCAGACTTTTGATATGTTTCGAGAGTGGAAGACTAATGTGGAGAAGAAAACCGGAAGGCATGTGAAGGTGCTTAGATCTGACAATGGAGGTGAGTTTACCACGAGGGAGTTTAGAAATTTCTGCAAACTCCATGGGATCTGCAGACAATTTAGCACACCCGATGATCCGCAGTCGAATGGTGTGGTGGATCGGATGAATCGAACGTTGTTGGAGAGAGTGCGGTGTTTGAGGCACTCAACCGGTTTGGGGAAGGAATTCTGGGGAGAGATACTCTCGACTGCTATGCACATTGTGAACAGAGTTCCTTCAGTAGCGATTGGCTACAAGATCCCTGAGGAGATGTGGAGTGGTGAAGCAGGAGATTACTCGTACTTGCGCATTGTGGCTTGCACGGCATACATGCATGAGAGGGTCGACAAGTTGGATCCAAGAGCAAAGAAGTGTGTCTTTCTTGGATATGGCCACGGCGTTAAAGGATATTGTTTGTGGGATCCAGAGGGTCGGAAAGCGATAGTGAGCTGACATGTCACTTTTGATGAGGATGCAATGCTCAGGGTAGAACATACTCACTCAAAAGATGACACGTTCGCAGAGGAGATTTCACCGGAGAGGGTTAGTCTTCCGGTCCAGCCCACTCAGTGACCAGGCAAAGAGTAGATGGTCGATGCTTCTGTTGAGGGAGATGATGAGGTCCATGCTGAGGACCATGTGCAGACACCCGGTATATCTCAGGTACGCTTTGACACTTATGCAGGTGATGATGGAACGTGAAGATTGAAGAGGGTGAAGAAAGCGCCAGAAAGATTAGGAGCATGGGATTATGCAGGTTATTCTTTCGATGATCTGGCGTCTTATGCACTCAACCTAGTGCACGAGGAGCCAGCGACATATGGTGGAGCCATAGTCTCGGGAGATGCCACTCAGTGGTAAGGAGCTATGGAGGAGGAGATGGAGTCTCTTCACCGAAACGACACTTGGGATTTGGTGCCGTTACATAGTGAGAAGTGTGCCATTGGTTGTCTGTGGATATACAAAGTCAAAGAAGGTTCAACTCAAGATGGGAACAATGTCAGGTACAAGGCAAAGTTGGTTGCCAAGGGATTTGCACAATGGAAGGGTGAAGACTACAACGAGATATTCTCACCGGTTGTGCGTCACACGTCCATTCGTGTATTATTGACGCTAGTTGCTAGCATGGACATGGAGTTGGAACAACTCGATGTGAAGACCGCCTTTCTGCATGGAGATCTTGGTGTGTGCAGCAGCCTGAAGGGTTCAGAGTTGAAGGGAAACAGACTTTGGTGTGCAGGTTGAAGAAATCGGTGTACGGATTTAAGCAGTCACCCAGGCAGTGGTACAAAAGATTCGATAGCTCATGATGGGAGTAGGCTTCGAGAGGAGCATCAAGGATGTGTGTATGTTCGCACACTTGAGAATGGCTTGAAGATTTATTTGTTGCTATATGTGGATGAAATGATAATTGCTTCTAATAGCATGTCGGCGGTAAAGAAGCTGAAGGAGAAGCTACGGCAAGAATTCGACATGAAGGATTTGGGGCCCGCAAAGAAGATTCTTGGAATGGAGATTGTTCGAGATCGAAAGAGGCATGAGCTTAGATTGTCACAGAAGGGGTATATTCAGAAGGTACTAGCCCGGTTTGGGATGGATAGTACGAAGCCCGTTACAACACCTTTGGGAGCTCATTCTCAGCTGTCGACGAGTCGGTCGCCAAGCACCGATGAGGAGAAGATTTACATGTCTCAGGTGCCATATGCGAGTGCAGTAGGAAGCTTGATGTATGAGATGGTTTGCACGCATCAAGATATTGCACAGGCCGTGGGAGTGGTTAGCAGATACATGGCTAATCCTGGCAAGGAGCATTGGCAGGCCGTCAAGTGGATACTAAGATATCTGTGAGGCACATCGAGTGTTGGGATCCTTTATGGGAGAGGAAACGGAAAGGTGCTGACAGGTTACTGCGATAGCGACTACGCAGGTGATAGAGACAAGCGGCGATCTACCACGGGGTATGTGTTCAGTTTGTGTACTGCCGAGGTATCGTGAAGGTCGGTTTTACAGTCTGTGGTTGCGCTATCGACCACAGAGGCCGAGTTGATTGCAGCGGTGGAAGCTGTAAAGGAGGCCAAGTATTTGAGAAGTCTGCTGAGAGATTTGGGGGTGCCGTAGAGTTTGTCAAATGTGCATTATGACAGCCAAAGTGCCATTCATCTGGTGAAGCACCAGGCATACAGTTCGAGGAAGAAGCATATTGAGGTGCGCGATTCTTTCCTTGAGTTTGAGAAGAAGGAGATAGAGCTTCAGAAGATCCTAACTAATTTGAACCTCGCAGACATGTTTACCAAGCCAGTTCCTGCCGTCAAGCTCCAGTTTTTCATGGAGCTGATTTCCTTGTTTGCTTAGGTGGCACCGGAGGGCGTGTTTTCTAAGACGATGAGCGTCATGGCACGCAGCGTGGAGGTGTTGGAGTCATTGGTGATGAGATTTGAATCAAGGTAGAGTATTGTTTTTTGTGATTCAAATCCAGTGGAGCTTTTTTCCCAGGCGACTCGGTCGAGTAGGAGGCTGCTCGGTCGAGCAACAAGCTACTCGACCAAGCAGCATGAAGTCTCTGACAGACCGAACATGAAGAGAGCTTGGGGAAGTTTTCCCTCTGACTCGGGTGACTCCTACTCAATCGAGTGGGAGGCTACTCGGTCGAGCAGGAAGCTACTCGACCGAGCAGCATGAAGGCTTTGTTTGCTCGAGCAGCCCGAGGGCATTCCGTTTGAAGAGGACTACTGACACTCAGGTCGAGTAGCAAGGGTACTCGACCGAGTCGACTCGACTCCTCCTAGGGCATGTCCTCTCGACCAAGCTCGACCGAGCTGATAGCCGACTCTGGCCGAGTCGGTGCGGGCCCATGGGTGAAAAGCACAGTTTGGATGCGTTTTTTCTCATTGTTTTGGGTTTGTATTTAAACCTATCTATTGTTTTAGATTAGATTAAGCCTCCTTTCAGATTGAGAGAGTTTTGGAGAGCCTCTTGCTACCCCATTGGAGATTGGAGAGAGTTTTAGGGTTTGTGTTCTTGAGAGAAATGTTTGGGTTTTCCTTCTCTTCTTCTTCCATTGATTTCTTCCTCTTGAGTGGATTCGTGAGGGCTTGTTCCGTTGACAAGTTATTACTCACGCGTGAGGGAGCGTTTGTAACCCCAATTGTTTCAATCTCTCTACTAGTGGAATCGTCTTGGATTGGATTGCTGGACGTAGGTTGTTTACAACCGAACCAGGGTAAATTCTCTTGTGTCTGCGATTGATTTATTTGTTGCTGTGATTCGATTGATGCTTTCTATTGCAAGGTCATTTGGGAATTTTGTTGGGTCGTTGGGATTAGATTTTTGCTAGCTCTATATTCCTGATCAGTTTATTAGGGTTGGTTTCCGCATTGATCCCAAGGCAATTTGGTTTCTACCCCCAACAAGATCACCATCTTCAACTGAAAAAATAAGAGAACAAAAAATTAGGTCTAAAAATCATATCATTTAATAAAAAGATCCATAACTTTCTAAAATTGTAGAAAAATAAACCTGAGCTCAGAAAAATCGACAAAAAAGTCCGTTGGAACCAGGGGATCGCCAACTTCAACTGAATAATAAGAGAGACAAAATTCAGTTATAAAAATCATATCATTTAACATAAAGATTCATATCATACAGAAAATATAGAAAATAGCTCGGAGCTCAGAAAAATCCGAAAAAATATCTGTTGGATCCGAGAGATCACCATCTTCAACTGAAAAATAAAAGAAGCCTAAAAATCGTATCATTTAATAAAAAGATACATATTTGCCATAAAATGTAGAAAATAGCACCGAGTTCAGAAAAATCTGCAAATATGTCTGTTGGACCCTAAAGATCGCCATGATCAATTGAAAAATATAAGAAGACAAAATTAGGCGATAAAATTTTTGGCATTTACTAAAGAGATTCATATATTTAATAAAATGAAGAAATTTGCATGGAGCTCAGAAAAATCCGCAAAAATATCCGTTGGAATTGGGAGATCGTCATCTTCAACTGAAAAAAAGAGAAGAAAAATTAGGATATAAAAATAATATCATTTAATATAAAGCGTCTTATCTTTCAGAAAGTGTAGAAAATAACACCGAGCTCAGAAAATCCGCAAAAATGTCCGTTGGAACCGGAAGATCGCCATCTTCAATTAAAAATAAGAGAAGACAAAATTAGGCTAAAAATCATATCATGTAATAAAAAATCGCCATCTTCAACTGGAAAAAAAGAGAAGAGAAATTTAGGCTATAAAAATCATATCAATTAATAAAAATATCAATATCTTTCAAAAAATGTAGAAAATAGCACCTATCTCAGCAAATGATATATAAAAATCTTATCAGTTGAAGATGGCGATATCTGGTTACAACTGACATTTTTATAGATGAAGATGGCAATTTCCTGGTTCTGAATTTTGTCTTGTCTTATATTTCGTTAAAGATGGCGATTTCCCTGTTTCAACGAACATTTTTGGCCTAATTTTTTCTTATCTGATATCATTTAATTAAATGATCCATATCTTCTAGAAAATGTGAAAAATAGCCAAGAGTCCAGAAAAATCCGCAAAATTGTCCATTGGAACCAAGAGATCGCCATCTTTAAACTAAATATAAGATAAGACAAAATAAGGCCAAAAAATCATTTCATTTAATAAAAAGATAGCCATCAACTGGAAAATAAGAGAAGACAAAATTAGGCAACAAAAATCATATAAATTAATATAAAGATCCTTATCTTTTAGGAAAAAAATAGAAAATAGCCACGAGCTCAGAAAAATACACAAAAATTTCCGTTGGAACCAGGAGATCGTCATCTTCAACTGAAAATAAGAGAGATACAAATAGGCTATAAAAATCTTTTCATTTAATATAAAGATCATTATCTTACAGAAAATGTAGAAAATTGACTGGAGCTCAGAAAAATCCGAAAAAATGTCCGTTAGAATTGGGAGACCACCATCTTTAACGAAAAAAAATAAGAGAAGGCAAAATTAATCCAAAAAAATCCTATCATTTAATAAAAAGATATGTATCTTCAAAAAATGAAGAAAAATAGCCTCGAGCTCAGAAAAATCTGCAAAAATTCCCGTTATCGGGAAATTGCCAATTTCAACTAATAAATAAGAGATGAAAAACTTAATATATTAAAATTAAATCATTTAATTAAAAGGTCACTATCTTCAATAATGAATAGAAAACAGCCTCGAGCTGAGAAAAATACGCAAAAATGTCCGTTGGAACCGAGAGATTACCATCTTCAACTGAAAAATAAGAGAAAACAAGAGTAGGCCATAAAAATCATATCATTTAACATAAAGATCCATATCTTACAGAAAATGTAGAAACTAGCTTGGAGCTCAGAAAATTCCGTAAAAATTTCCGTTAGAACCGGGAGATCTCCATATTCAACTAAAAAAATAAGAGTATACAAACTTAGTCTATAAAAATCCTATCATTTAATAAATTCATTTCTTTATTAAATTGTAGAAAATGGTTCCGAGTTTAAAAAAATCTACAAAAATTGCTGTTGGAACTGGGAGTGCGACATCTTCAACTGAAAAATCAGAGAAGATAAAATTAGGTTATAAAAACATTTCATTGAATATAAAGAATGATATCTTATAGAAAACTAAGAAATTATCCCCGAGGTCAGAATAATAAGCAAAATGTTCGTTAGAAACGAGAGATCGATATCTTCAACTGAAAAATAAAAGAAGACAAAATTTGGCCTAAAAATCATGTCATTTAATAAAAAGATTCATAACTTGTCGAAAATGTAAAAAAATAGCCTCGAGCTCAGAAAAATAATGCCCCTTGGAACCATATTATATAATATAAAACTCATATTAGAAAGATTCGTATTATACAAAAATATAGAAAATAGTCCAGAGCTCAAAAAATCCGCGCAAATGTCCATTAGAACCATGAGGTTGACATCTTCAAATTAAAAAAAGCGAAGACAAAATTAGGCCACAAAATCATATCATTTCATAAAAAAATACATATCTTCCAGAAAATGAAGAAAAATAGTCTTAAGCGAAGAAAATTCTGCGAAAATGTCCGTTGAAACCGGGCGACCGCCAATTTCAACTAAAAATAAGAGAAGACAACATTATGATCATCATCTTCAACTGAAAAAAATAAGAGAATACAAACGTAGGCTATAAAAATCATATTATTTAATAAAACACTCTATATCGTCCCTAAAATGTAAAAAATATCGCCGACCTCAAAAACATATGCAAAAAAGTCCGTTAGAACTGGAAGATCGCCATTTTCAATTGCAAAATAAGAGAAGACATCATTAGAATATAAAAATCATATCATTAATAAAAAGATCCAAAACTTTTCGAAAATGTAGAAAATAGACATGAGTTCAGAAAAATCCGCAAAAATGTTCGTTGAAACCGGGAGATTGTCATCTTCAACTAAAAAAATAAGTGAAGAAAAAATTAGGTTAAAACATATATCATTTAATAAAAAGATGTATAATTTTTCGAAAATGTTGAAAAATAGCCCCAAGCTCAGAAAAATCAACAAAAATGTCTGTTGGAACCGGGAGATTGCATCTTCAACAAAATAATACGAATAGACAAAATTAGGTTATAAAAATCATATCATTTAATATAAAGATTCATATCATACAGAAAATATAGAAAATAGCTGGGAGCTCATAAAAATCCGAAAAATGTCCGTTGGAACCGGGAGATCGCCATCTTCAATTGGAAAATATAAGAAGACAAAATTAGGCCAAAAATCATATCATTTAATAAAAAGATACATATCTGCCATAAAATGAGAAAAGGGCATCATGCTCAGAAAAATCCGCATAAATGTCTGTTGGAACGGGGTGATCGCATTATTCAACAGAAAAAAGAGAAGACAAAATTAGACCAAAAAATCATATCATTTAATAAAATGATTCATATCTTCCAAAATGTAGAAAAACGCCCAAATCTAAGAAAAAATTGCAGAGAATGTCTGTTGGAACCGGAAGAGCGACATATTCAAATGAATAATATGAGAAGATTAAATTAGGCTACAAAAATCTTGTCATTTATTAAAGTGATCCATTTCTTTAATAAAATGTAGAACATAGCCTGGAGCTCAGAAAAATCCGCAAAAATGTCCATTGGAACTGTGAGATCACCATCTTCAACTAAAAAATAAGAGAAGAAAAAAATAGGATATAAAAATCATATCATTAACATAAAGATTTTTATCTTCTAGAAAGTGTACAAAATAGCCCCGAGCTCAGAAAAATCCGTAATAAAAGTCCATTGTTACAGGGAGATCACCATCTTCATTTGAAAAATAAAAGAAAATAAAATTAGACCAAAATATCATATAATTTAATAAAATGATACATATCTTCCAAAAGGTGGAAAATAGCCCGAAGCTCAGAAAAATCCACAAAAATGTTCGTTGGAACCGGGAGATCACCCTCTTCAACTGGAATATAAGATAAGACAAAATTAGGCAAAAACATATCATTTAATAAAAGATCACTATCTTCAACTGGAAAATAAGAGAAGACAAATTTAGGCTATAAAAATCATATCAATTAATAAAACGTTCCATATCATTTATATTATGTAGAAAATAGCACCAAGCTCCGAAAATGATATATGAAAATCATATCAGTTGAAGATGGCGATATCCCAGTTACAACAGACATTTTTATAGATGAAGATGGCGATTCCTGGTTCCGATCTTGTCTTCTCTTGTATTTCAGTTGAAGATGGCGATTTCCCTGTTTCATCGGACATTTTTTGCCTAATTTTTTCTTCTCAGATATCATTTAATTAAACGTTCCATATCTTCCAGAAAATGTGAAAAATAGCCCAGAGCTTAGAAAAATCCAGAAAAATGTCCTTGGAACTGGGAGATTGCCATGTTTAACCGAAATATAAGAGAAGACAAAATACGGCCAAAAAATCATATCATTCATTAAAAAGATCAACATCATCAACTGGAAAATAAGACAATACAATATTAGGCAACAAAAATCATATCAATTAATATAAAGATTCTTATCTTCCAGAAAACATAGAAAATAGCCCCAAGCTCAGAAAAATTTGAAAAAAGTTCCGTTGGAAAAGGGAGATCGCCATCTTCCACTGAAAAATAAGAGAAGACAAAATTAGGCCATACCATTTAATATAAAGGTCCATATCTTACAGAAAATATAGAAAATAGACCCGACCTCAGAAAAATTTGCACAAATGTCTGTTGGAACCGGTAGATTGTCATCTACATCTGAAAAATAAGAGGAGACAAAATTAGGCCAAAAAATCTTATCATTTAATATAAAGATCGACATCATCAATTGGAAAATAAGAGAAGACAAAATTAGGCAAAAAATCATAAAAATAAATATAAAGATTCTTATTTTATAGAAAATATAGAAAATAGCCCTACCCTCAGAAGCATTAGCAAAAATTTCCATTGGAAATGTGAGATCACCCACTTCAACAGAAAAATAAGAGAAGACAAAATTAGGCCATAAAATCTTATCATTTAATAAAAAGATCCATATCTTACGGAAAATGTAGAAAATAGCGCAGAGCTTAGAAAAATCTGCAAAAATGTCCATTGGAACCGGGAGACCGCCATCTTCATCTGAAAAATAAGAGAAGACAAAATTAGGCTATAAAAATCATATCATTTAATATAAAGATTCATATCTTACAGAAATTTTAGAAAATATCCCGGACCTTAGAATGCTCCGCAAAAATGTAAGTTGGGATCGGGCGATCGCCATCTTCAATGAAAAAAATAAGAGAAGATAAATTTAGGCCTAAAATCATATCATTTACTAAAAAGATCTATAACTTCCCGAAAATGTAGAAAAATAGTCCCGATCTTAGAAAAGGCCGCAAAAATTTACGTTGGAATCGGGAAATCGCCATCTTCAACTAAAAAATAAGAGAAAACAAAATTAGGCTATAAAAATCATATCACTTAATATAAAAATCCATATCTTCGAAAAAATTTGAAAATAGCCCGAAACTTAGAATAATCTGCACAAATGTCCATGGAAATGAGAGATCGCCATCTTCAACTGAAAAATAAGAGAAGACAAAATTAGGCTAAAGATCATATCATTTAATAAAAAGACTCATATCTTCCCGAAAATTTAGACAAAAAGCTCAAATCTTAGAAGCTCAAATCTATGCAGAGGATCAGAGGAGCCTGATTAGTTAGTTAACTCCTCAGTTAAGTACATGAGATGTGTGAATCAAACGGACTGAATGATGCGAAAAAGTGAGGAGGAACGTGGCTACGGTTCTTTGTTTGTTTTTGTCCTTGTCAGCGTTCCAGGCTGCAACCCAAAATATGACTGGGACAAAGCTGCCACGTAGGACAAATTTTAAAAAAAGGTCGTCAACTGTATAATTCTTATAGAAAATTTAGGAATAACCCGGAGCTCAGAAAAATCAACATAAATGTCTGTTGGAATTGGGTGATCGCCAACTTCAACAAAAAAAATAAGAGGATACAGAATTAAGACTAAAAATCATATCATTGAATAAAAAGAGCTATAACTTCAAGAAAATGTATAAAAATAGCGCCGAGCTCAGAAAAAGCTGCAAAAATATCCATTGGACCTGGAAATTTGCCATTTTTAACTGAAAAAATAAGAGAAGACAAAATTAGGCTATAAAAATCATATCATTTAATGTAAAAATCCATATCATCCAGAAAATTTAGAAATAGCCCGGAGCTCAGAAAAATCCGCCCAAATTTATGTTGAAAATAGGAGATCACCATCTTCAACTGAAAAAAAGAGAAGACAAAATTAGGCCAAAAATCATATCATTTAATAAAAAGATCCATAACTTCCTGAAAATGTAGAAAAGTAGTTTCAAGCTCAGAAATATCCACAAAAATGTCCGTTGGAAGCGGGAGATCACTATCTTCAAGTGAAAAGTAAGAGAAGACAAAATTAGGCTACAAAAATCATACCATTTAATAAAAAGCAGTATCTTCAATAAAATGTAGAAAATAGCACCGAGCTCAAAAATTCCGCAAAACAATCCGTTAGAACTGGAAGATCGCCATCTTCAACTGAAAAACAAGATAAGACAAAATTAGGCTATAAAATCATATAAATTAATCTAAAGATACATATCTTACAGAAAATATAAAAAATAGATTGGAGATCAGTAAAATCTGCAAAAATTTACGTTGGAACCAGGAGATCGCCATCTTCATTTAAAAATATGAGAAGATAAAATTAGGCCAAAGATC
Organism: Scilla litardierei; assembly: GCA_030789695.1. NCBI lineage: Eukaryota > Viridiplantae > Streptophyta > Magnoliopsida > Asparagales > Asparagaceae > Scilla > Scilla litardierei. Next base: position 169,934,524 of record CM061141.1, read on the forward strand.
ATATTATTTAATAAAAAGGTCCATATCTTCTAGAAAATGTAGAAAATAACTTCTGAGTCAAAAAAAAATCCGCAAAAATCTCCGTTGGAACCGTGAGAACGCCATCTTCAACTGAAAAATAAGAGGAAACAACATTAAGCCAAAAAAATCATATCATTTAATAAAATGATCTATATCTTCCATAAAATGAAGAAAAATAGCCCCAAGATAATAAAAATCAGTAATAATGTCTGCTGGAACTGGTAGATCGCAGTATTCAACTGAAAAAAATAAGAGAAGAAAAACGTAGGATATAAAAATCATATCATTTAATAAAAAATTCATATCTTCCATAAAATGTAGAAAATAGAACCTAGCTTCGTAAAATCCGCAAAAATTTCCATTAGAACTGGAAGATCGCCATCTTCAAGTGAAAAAGAAGAGAAGATAAAATTAGGCCAAAATGATATTACTTAATAAAATGATCTATATCTTCCAGAAAATACAGAAAATATACCCGAGGTCTGAAAATCTGTAAAAATATCCGTAGGAACCGAGTGAACACTATCTTCAACTGAAAAATAAGAGAAGATAAAATTAGGTAAAAAATTATATCATTTAACTAAAACATGCATATCTTCCAGAAAATACAGAAAATAGTTTCGAGTTAAGTAAAATCTACAAAAATATTTGTTTAAACTAGGAGATCGTCATCTTCAACTGAAAAAATAAGAGAAGACAAAATTAGGCTATAAAAATCATATCTTTTAATTTAAAGATACATATATTACAGAAAGTTTATAAAATAGCCACGAGCTAAGAATAAACCGAAAAATTATCCGTTGGAACCGGGAGATCGCCATCTTAATCTGAAAAATAAGAGACGCCAAAATTAGGCTTAAAATTAAATTATATAATTAAAATATCCACATCTTCTAGAAAATGTAGAATATAGCCTCTAGGTCAAAAATATCCGTTGGAACCGAAAAAATGCCATCTTCAATTGAAAAAAATAAAAGAAGATAAAATTATGCAAAAAAATCATATCATTTAATAAAATGATCCATTTCTTTCATAAAATATAGACAATTGTGCCGAACTTAGAAAATATGCAAAAATGTCAGTTGGAACTGGGAGATCGCCTTCTTCATCTGAAAATATGATAGGACAAAATTAGGCCAAAAAATCATATTATTTATTAAAAAGATCCATATCTTCCAGAAATTATTAAAATAGTCTCTAGGTCCAAAAAAATCCGCAAAAATATCCGTTGGGAGAATGCCATCTTAAACTGAAAAATAAAAGAAGACAAAATTAGGCCAAAAAATCATATCATTTAATAAAATGATCCATTTTTTCCATAAATGTAGAAAATAGCCCCAGTGTAGGAATAATCAAAAAATCGGTAGATCGCCATATTCAACTGAAAAATAAGAGAAGACAAACGTAGGATATAAAAATCATATTATTTAATAAAAAGATCTATATCTTACATAAAATTTAGAAAATAGTACCGTGCTGCGTAAAATTCACAAAAATGTCCGTAGGAACTGGGAAATCGCCATCTTTAACAAAAAATAAGAGAAGTCAAAATTAGGCCAAAAATCATATTATTTAATAAAAAGTGCATATCTTCGAGAAAATTTAGGAAATAGCCCCGAGGTCAGAATAATTTGCAAACATATCTATTGGAATCTGCAAATCGCCATCTCAACTGATAAACACAAGAAGACAAAATTAGGTCAAAAATCATATCATTTAATAAAAGATGCATATCTTTTAGAAAATTTTGAAAATATCCCCGATGTCAGAATAATCTGCAAAAATAGCCCAAATGTCAGAATATTCAGCAAAAATGTCCATTGGAATCAGGAGAGCGCCATCTTCAACAGAAAAATAAGAGAAGACCAAATTAGGCCAAAAAATCATATCATGTCCCTAGCAAAGAAAACTCAGCAAAAATGTCCGTTGGAACCGGGAGATCGCCATCTTCAACTGAAAAATAAGAGAAGACAAAATTAGGCTTAAAATCATATCATTTAATAAAAAGATCCATATCTTCAATAAAATACTGAAAATAGTACCGAGCACAGAAAAATCTGCAAAAATGTCTGTTGCAACAGAGAGATTGTCATCTTCAACTGTTCAGAACCTTGTTGACATCTTATGATATGCGAATCTTTATTTCTTTCTGCTCTGCTCCACATTGACTTCATTGTGCCTATAGGATCTACACGTAATCGCATAAATGTAACGGCAACCGGTGTACGGTCATTACAAAGTGGTGGCCCATACAGGTCTGCCCAATCAACTCGTGAACAGTATTGAGCAGGCAGGAAGAACGATACTCGACTGACTCAATCTACCTTATGGATATATATGCGTATGAAAGTTTTCATACGCAAGAGACGAAGAGAAATCTAAGAGAGCTGCTATGGCCGAAAATGCTTTGGGATCAGGATCGGGAGCTGGACATGCAACTCTGGATCAAACGCGATGCATCAAATCTCGGATCAGGCTTTGCGAGAGATGGTCCAAGCTATACAGGAAGAACCTAAGAAGGATGGAAGAGTGCAACAGTTTCTATCGCTACGCCCGTCGATTTTTACTAGATGAGATGATGCTCAGGCTACAGAGGAGTGGCTGCGCTAGATCACCGACAAGCTAAAGGCAGCGAACACACCTACATCTTTGTGGGTTAGCATGGTGAAGCTGTAACTGACCAGAGAGACTAGAAACTGGAGGGATTCTGTAGAGGACCGACTGGTGCAGCCGATCTTTTGGGCTACATTTAAGGAGACATTTAATGCCCAATACTTCTCACCAGAGGCATAAATGAAGTTGGAGGCACAATTTATGGACCTAAAGCAGAGCTCTATAACTGTAGAGGAGTACGACGCTGAATTTTCTAATCTCAGCAGGTGCGTATTTTAATGCATGACAGTTAACCTTGTCGTACATATGTATTTGCCAACAATTGGTGTTAAAGGTTTGCCAAGGACATGGTGTCTACCCCTTTGGCTTGGGCCACGATATTTTAGCAAGGCCTGAACATCGATATTCGTGACAAGCTAGTTGGGTTCAAATTGAGGACCCATGCTGACGTATTCTCCACATCTCGAGAGTATGAGTACGTATAGAGGGAGAGAAAATGAGAGCAACAGGTCGGGCCCCCCTCCAAGACGTCCACCTCTGACCGTTGCAGCATAGCAAAGCTGACGACCTTCAGTGCCACCAGTAAACGCTCACATCAAAGAACGAGAGAAGGCCACCATACAGATGGAGCATACCACAACATTCAAGAAGACCAGGACAAAAACCAGCCCTCAATGCCCTGTGATATGTGACTACTGTTACCGATCCAGACACATGAAAAGAGATTATCATTGCTAGAACAAACTGTGTCTGATATGTGGTGCATCAGATCACTCCGTCGGTAACTGTCCAAGACGAGTTGAGCAACAGCCACCACCCTAGCCTCAGAACTACCAGGCTTATATCATGGAAACGATGGAGATGGACACCCCGAGATCTTAGATTGTGTTATCAGTTGTTTGAACTAATCTTCATTTTGTTGTTGCCAATTGTTTGTTAGATTTATTTTATGTTTGGTTAATAGTAGATTGTTCTAGAAATTCTGAGGACGGAATTTTTTGTAAGGTGGGTAAAATGTAATGGGCCCATTTCTTTATTTCCCCCTTCTTTTCTCGGCCTACTCACGAAGCCCATCGTGGGGCTCCTTAATTTCCCCTCACCCTCTCTCATTTTTCACGCATCAATCCCGTTGGGGCTTACGACACGATTGACTCTCCTCACACACACACACACACACACAACAACAACAACAATAAAGCCCACTAGGGCTTTCGACGGCACCCCTCTCGTCCTCTCCTCTTGTACGAAGTGCCATGAGCATTACCCCCTCTCGTCCTTCTCCTGCGATCAACCAACGCCCTACCGGGCCTCTCCGAGGTTGTCATGTCCCCTTGCTTGACGACATGCGTACTCAACAGGTTTCTTCGACTGCTATTAACACTCTTCATCTTCTCCTTCTTCATGGCTATGCAACACTATAAGTTATTTTCCATATTTCAGAGCTTCTCAGATCTGGATTGATTTCTTGAGACTACAGACTAGATCTTGATATGGGTTTTTAATTCTTCGATTTCTTTTGCTTTTCAACGATCTATGGTAGACTCTTCTCCCCCTACGCTTCAGTTTTAATTTCGATTATTGCATGCTTAAATCTGAGATGAAATCGTTGGTATGTGTGTAGAAAATTGGATTTTTAACATACGAGAAAGGATGATTTGGGGATGAGTTAGGGTTTGATTCCCTACGATAATCTTGTGGGGTTGGTTTCCCCGCCTGCTTGATGTGGGATCACGGGGTCTCGGCGTTGGGTTATGCTAGGTTCGGTTGGCCTTTGCTTGCTATTTTGGGGTTTCAGCTTGGGGTTTGGCTTGTCCCTTGTGTGCTGCTTTGGGAACTCCTGAGTTGTTGTTAAGTTCGGTTGCTTTCTTGCCTACTGTTTGGGTTCGCTTGGCGTTTGCTTGCTGTTTTGGGAGTTTGGTTGGTTTTCTTGCTTGTTGTTAGGTTCGGCTGGTTTCCTCGCTAGCTGTTTTGGGTTTCAGTGTGGATTACTTAGGATCTGGGCTCCATTACCCTGCTATTTTGGTCGTTAGCCCCTAGTATCTTTCTAAAACCCCATGGATTTTACAGCAGGCTCGGGTTCTCTCTGCCATGTGATGAAAACCCTAATTTGATACATCTGTTTGTAATTTTCAGAAATACTAAAGACGTCAATTTCAGTTCCTTTTCAAATAAATATTGTTGCACCTATTGCCTAGTTGTGCCTATATTTCCTGTTGTCACATGTTTAGCTTACGTGATAGTTAGCTTGGAATACTCCTTTTGGGATGTTGTTTTTATTCATGCGAGAAGTTTAATGTTATGTTAAATTGCATAGTCCATGGGATATTACTCGAGATATCACTGATAATGAATGGCTAATGTGGATTGATAATTGGCTCATGTAATGTCTGGCTACTACTATATGTATGTCAGTGGACCACCTTGACTACGTAGTTTAAATGATGTTAAACTTAGGCTACATCACGACACTAAAATGTTAACTAATTAATTTAAAATGACTCGTTGAGGGGTTGGGAAAACTTATGATTGCAGGAGTGTGGAAGCAATTGGAGCCGGTCTTTCGGCCAGTATCTGGGAGGATTTCCATACCATGTTCTATTATTTAAATGGATCCTGAGTCCCTGTCACGCTTCCTTCTTTTTGGACTCGGTCCGGGGTAGCACCTCGCGGTGCAAGAGGGTCTTCAGGTTGCACATCACACTCCCCATCATAAATCACGACCTAGGATTGGTTCAGATTAGCGAGTACCACCTTATAGTAGTTTGAGGACAATAATCATAACACTAAGCGAGTGTCGCTAGCATCGATGCCAGTAGACTTTTAAAACATTGATGACTATAAATTCATGTTATAATTAATGACAAATGAGCTGATGATAATAATGTTGGTTCTTCTCTCTCAGAGAATTTATGATGGGAATTGGGAAGTAGCCATGGTTAGAGTGGATTGATAAGATGTTAAAATAGTATATGGTGTGAGATTAGTCCCACATTGAAGAGGGAGATGATTATGATATATAGTAAATAAGTTAGAACCATACTCATTTAGGGTTTGTATTTTTTTGGCTCAAATTAGGTTCCAGTCTATCAATTTATATCGATGTGTATTGCATATTTAGGCATTGCTGAATTCCTAAGAAGTGGTTATAAAGGCCATGGTTCAATGAGCCTTAAATTCAATATGGTAAGTAGACAAGCTTGGTTTATTTCTTGCAGGCAAGGTGAGAGCCTGCTCCATTAAGGATGGGGTATGCCATGCTATGTTTAAAAATAAATTGAAAGTAGTATGACTTTACAACTTGACGCATGAAAAAATTTCCTTGCTGAACAATTTACCTTACCAACATGTAAAGGAGGTAGGAAAGGCAAACAAAAAATATTTATCTAATCATCTATGGACATATATGAAGTTTGTTGGAATTTACATTTTATATCCAATCAAACATGGAAAAGTGGTCCAGTTTGGGTGATTGATGAGTTCGTAGAAAAAGAAAATTATCATAGTTGTCAAATTGTGCTTTGTATCAAATTTCATTTTCCAACGATAATGCGACCTATTGTATAATATATGATAAGTTAGCTCTTGCGCTATTTTAAACAACTTCAACTAGCCTATCATAGAACTATAGAATTGCTTAAATATAGAATAATGAATAATTAAGGAAAATTTGGGGACCTATAAGATGTAATCAAGCAAAATTGTATAACGAATAAACACACAAATCTTATTTCTAACTCAAATATTCTTGTTTCAATTCTAACACCCGTAAAGTTTGATGGTTCCAAAACATAAACATAAACCTAAATATAAATGCATAAATTATTTCATGAATACCAAATTATTTAGTAAACTTCATAACCACTATATAAGTAAATTAACTAAGATAATATACCTCAATCATTTATCTCTTATCCATACATCGTATTATCGTAATCATGATTGTGATCATTATAATCTTCTTTTAAAACACTATGCTTTTATTTTTCTTGCTTTCATCTTTTTCTTTAATCTATACAAACACACCCACCACTTTTATTCTTCCTTTTTCTTTCTCGATTCCAGTCTCATTTAAATTTTAAGGTCATAACGAGTGAAAAGATGGTAGACTAAATTTCAAGAGAACTTCGTGAACTTTGAGCCTGGCATAGGAATCCGAGACATGAATGTGTTACATGATTAGATGGTATTTTGTGAATAATTTGTGTTTATTTTGGCTCCGATACACGCATTTTGATGATATCACTTAATTTTGGAGCTTATCGTTTTTATATGCATAAAACCTAATATTTATAGCTTTTAGCATCATAATCTTATCTCCTATTATTTATCAGTTGAAGTTCGTGAAGTTCCAATTCCAACGCATATTTTTCTAGAATTTTTGGAGGTCGGAACAATTTACTGCATTTTTGGAAGACATGGTGACGGTGCTGAAAATTTCTGGTCTGGAAATTCTTCTTTTCCCCACTTGTGAAGAATTCTGCTATCATTCCAGTGTATATTTCGGCCTATTGGTATTTTTTAGCAGTAGTACAATTTATTATGGTTCCATCGCCGCCTGAAATGCATCATTTCGAGGTCGGATGATTTTTCTAGAATTTTCGCAAGACAGGGTGACGGTGCTGAAAATTTCTGCTGAGTTGTGCTTTAGTTGCGGGTTTTGAGCGCGGATCTGACCCGTTAGTGCTGTTTCCAGACCCAAATTTCTAAGCATATTTCTAGGGCTTCTCCCCCTCTATTTTCCTCATTCCACTCTCCTTCTTCTTCATTCTTAGGGTTAGAGGCCATTGGAGAGGAGCAAGAAAGCTTAGATGAGCACAATCATTGGAGGGAAAGTTGTATTTTCTTAAGAGAAATCTTTGGTGATCTCTTCCCTTTATTTTTTTAATTTGATTTTGGTTATTGTAGTAATATTGGATGATGGTTTTTAGAGATGAAAATGTCTCTTTTATTGCTATGAGTAGCTAGATCTCATTGTGTGTGGTTGTGTGGTGATGTTGCTTGCTTGGGCTATGGAATTTCAATTCTAGCATATTCTAAAGTTTATGTGGTAGGATTTTTGGGATATACTTTGAATTAGGGACCCTAATGGGTATCCCTAGAGTGGTGTTTGCCTAGTGGTACCATTCATATATGCTTGGCTGTTTATTATCTCGATTTTCCATACCATACTTTCATTGCACACCATGTGTTCGATAAAATGCCACATCCACCGATTGCTCATTCCTTAGTCGAAAAGACAATTGAGTTATCATCGGATTGAACACATATGCTTACAACCACATCCCCACACACCGCACAAGCTTCCTCACCTATTTTCCTCCCTGATACTTCCACCCTAGGTTGTTGATTTGGTAGATAGTTTCACACACATTTTCACATGCATTTCCACCGTTAGCTTAGTTAGTTGTAGTTTCACCTATACCTCTCTTTTATTAATTGAACTTGCGATTGCAAAACGACTTGTCCACGTGATCCAACTCGGTCTCATCGGATATAAATTTATTACTTGACATCATCCTACACTTGGGAGTAGCGCTGAAGCATCACATACTTGAGATGCGTTCAAGCAATTGGCGCCGTTGCCGAGGACAACGGTTTTTTGCATTTACATTTTTGATTGATTTAGGAAATTTTGGCGTGATACATCCGACTATTTAGTGTGAGTCTTTTTTATTCTTTATCTTACATCTATTATCCTTCATCCTTATTTATTTTTCAATTTTTGAGTCCTTTGCTATCTTTATTTTCATTTTCTTTTATAAAAATTCAAAAAAGCTATGGACTTTAATGGCATAAATTCTTTGTATGATGCACTTTCATTTTCTTTGCACATGACCACTTCTTTGAAGCTCAAAATTGCCGGCTTTGCTCAAATTGATAGTGAATCCTTCTATCAAGCTTGGAGGAGGTTCATGTATTTATTAAGCGGCTGTCCACATCATGGATTCACGATGGCCCGTCTTTTCCCGTTCTTCTACGAGGGACTGCGGGAAGAGATGCAGGACTACATGTCGATGATGGACGATGGAGCTCTATTTGACATGTCACCTGAGGACGCTTGGGAGTACCTGGAGTCCATGGAGGATATGGACCAACCATTGTATGGGACTTCAGGGGTTGAGCCGTTAGCGCTTCATTGTGAAGCCGTTGGAGCGTGCCTTGACCAAGGAGAACCAAGCATGGACGCACCTTTGCAACCCTTGGGTGATGAGCTTCAATTGCTTATTCAGACACATGAGGCTCAATCCCGATATTTTCTTCGGAGCATGGAGACTCGGAGCCAGTATATTCAGGAGATCATTTCGAGTCTTGCATTGCTTGCCTCTTGCTTGGGAGAAGGTAATCCAACCACTCAAAAAATTTTATTATCTGATTCGGATTCTTCTTCCCTCGCAAGTGTTGTGTGCAAAGATGGAGAGGACGAGCGTGACATTTTGGATGGACATGAGGAGGAGCCAAGTAGGGCCACGAGCTCATCGATCATTTTGGTAGAGCCTGAAACGTGCCTTCCCCTGGTCTTGTCCCAAGATCATTCATTCCTTTCCCTCGTGGTGGAGTATCGTACCGAGATGGATGCAACCATTTTAGGGAGTTTTCGTCAACATATTTTAAATTCTTTATTTTACTTTGACGATTATATTCGGGTCACTTTCGTCGAAAGGCAATGTGTAACGCCCCGCTCCCCAGGATACCCGATAAGTACGAATCCGTATCAGGTATTTCCAAAGAGACGGGTGCTACGAAGAAAATACAAAATTACAAACACAAGCAGGTCCACTGCGCACTGCTGTGATAGTACATATAGCATTCCAGACAACCCAAAACACAAGAGAACCAACAACTCAAGCACTGATGTATATAAATAAAACTGTTCATATACAATTTCCTTATACAAATCCATATACAATATTACCCACATCTCAATAAGGTACAAAAACTCACATCTCACCCAAATACAACAACACTCCAAGTCATCTACACTTCTCACAACCCGCAACTCCAACCAACTGAGTCTAGTGGCCTCCAACTCAAAGAACCAACCTGAAAAGTCAACGGTGGGGCACGTCAACGCGTGACCCAGTAGGAATTCCATATCTCAACTAGTCCTTACATGAAGTGTGGAAAGGGTGTACGTGAGCAGGCAGAGTGTATGTCATGGCATAAACATCTACTGTAGTAAAGGAAGCAACAACTATAGTTATAAACATGTGAAAGCGTGCACGTGCAACAGGCAAGGTGTACAACAATGGTATACAACATAAAAGAACCACAGTAAAGAAACACAAGTAAACAACACATACATTTATCATTTCTACAAGAATAGTAAGGATTAACAATTAATTCATTGGTTAGCATTTTGGAACCCGGATAAATCATAGGACGCTAAGGAGCCGGACTTCACCCAGGGTGGGTGAAAAGTGGTACCGCAACCAGCGACACGAGCACTGGAGGGGCCTCTCGTACCTCTGTGCCCGAACGGGGCAAGGCACTAGAGCAAGACTCATCTCGGTTTTTCTGTCGGACAAACGGAGCAAACCATCAGTTACCGTCATGGTGCATCACGAGTACACCAGCGGCCTCTCCAACCCTTTCAACTCGCCCTTCCGGGAGTGATACATCGGATGAGAATTCATATCATCTGTCTGCTCCTTAACTCCTATAATTTACCCATGTTTCCCCCAATCCCCTGTCACCCTCCTTTAAGAGGACTTAGTCATTTTCATGAAACATAACACTTTCCATTTCTTTCTTTCCATATTTCACCACACATTTGGGACATGCATCGCCTTGTGCATTCCCTTTCTCATTTCACAAAATATTCATGGAACATATAACCATATTCACATCATCATTTTGCATGTGTCAAGAACATAAGCTACATCTTACCACATAACAGCAACAATTAAGAAGACTGATGGTAAGATTAACCCCAAATGAACTTAAAACAACATTCAAATCTTTCAGCTTGCTGGAAAAGCAAAACAGTTAGATTAAGAAGCACATTTCTCCATAATTATGTATCAAACATGCACATGCAATATAAATGAAAGTTGTAGATATAGTTGTGCTGGATCCACCTATAAATTTTCATGCAGAAATATGAACTGGATGATTTATGGTGAATTTTTTGGTGAGAGCTGACGAATCTGTTTTTCAGACAGAATCTAAGATCTGTAAAGATTGCTAGTTTAGGACATGTTACAGTTAGAATCTCAAAAATGTGCACTCACGGAAAGTTGTAGAAAAAGTTGTTATCTTTCCAACGAGACTAAGATCATCAATTTATATGGAGTGTGTAGGGACTGATTTACGTTTTTCCAAACTGTGTCCAGACTGGATGAAATTCCGACATGTTGTAAAGATGGAATTATTAATCCTAATTATAGTACGAATTAGTAAACGTTCACAATATGAAAGTTATAGATAACATTCCAATCTTTAGGCCATAAAAATTTCAGAGAAAACTCAATTCTAGATTGGAAGGACTAAGCAAAACAATCATCATATAAATCTGTCCAGATTTGCTCACTGCGCACAACCACCCAAAACTCAGGATTGCTCACCGCACACAACCATACAAACTCAAGATTACTCACCGCACACAACCATACAAAACTCAGGATTGCTCACCGCACACAACCATACAAACTCAGGATTTCTCACCGCACACAACCATACAAAACTCAGGATTGCTCACCGCGCACAACCATACAAACTCTGGATTGCTCACTGCGCACAACCATACAAAGCCCAGAATTGCTCACCGCACAAAACCATTCAAAACTCAAGATATATGAACGGTGCATGAGTTATCTTGGATAAATAAAGATGCAAGCTTTCTTATGCCATTAAACATGCAACTGTAATGCTAGTTGGAGATGGAATCCTACCTTAGGGGTGTTGAGAGACAAGGGGGGTAGCACAAATCCCTATGGCTCCTCCGTCTTCAAACCATTTCTCCTTCTCTAAATCCTTCTCCTCCTCCACAGGCTCCCAGAATGAGCAACAGCTGACAAACGACGACAGGGATGCTACGGGGGTGTGCAGAGTGAGGGTGGCATAGCCCTATGGGTGTTCGGCCTCCCTAATGTCTAAGATTGAGCAAGGGGAAGGGATGAATCCGGCCTGATCTTTGGGAAGAGAGTGAGTGAATGAAACCTTCTTTCTAATTTCTAGAGTAGCCACCTCATCTCCCTAAAATCCTCTAAGCATGCCACCAAGCATTGGGTTAGGTAAGGATCAAGGATATCTTGACACATCAAAGGTGGAGGTGTCCCTTAGGAAAAATTAGGATTTGTTTTATAGAAAAATAACTATACCCACTTAATACACATACAATACTTAATACTCATCAAGACATTAGTATTCCAACCATATATTTTATTCAATAAAAATCATATGTCATACTAAATTATTTAAAAATAATTTTTAGCTTGACAAAATTAAATAAAGTACATAAGGATTCCCCAAAATTTATACGCACATATATACGCTCAAAATACGTATAAATACACGTATATAAATTTTGGGGTCATTACACAATGGTGCCCACTTTGGATTGATACAGCTCATCTCTTGCAGGACATGGTCGCACATTTTAGAGAGATGCTTGGAGTTGTGTTGCTAGGGTCCAAAGTGATTTGTGGAGTGAATACGCTCGCAAAGGAGCGTAAGGATCTAATTGAGCTACTTCCTCCACCGTTGGACATCCGTGATCCGCCTTTTGACCCCGGTGACTTCTATCCAGTAGTGTAGAAAATTTAAATTTTTGCACTTTCTATGCTTTCTAGGATAGTTTTAATTCAATAAACCTATTCTCTTTCAACATTGAGGACAATGTTTGACTTTAGTTGGGGGGAGTTGTATGTGGTTTTAGGATGTTTGTTAGTTGTTTTTGTTTAAAAAAAATTTTTGTTGGCGACATCCATTTTAACATCACCAATATCTTGCGAGTATATCATTGACCCTCCTTGCTCATTTACTAGCTTTGTGCTTAGTCCCTTATATGCTTCATATTCATGCATACATTTGGATTCAAATCTTATGTTCAAACTCCTAAATTGTGATTGGCATGCATTTTATTACTTTTTCTTCATGGGATCAACTTTAATATGCCACTCAAAAAATAGCGCATAATTCGATGAATTTTGTCTTCGATGTGGTTTGGATTAGTTTTGTGCAAACTTTGTGATGCACGAGTTGGATTAAGTCATTAGTGTAGATTGGTTTTCAATTTTATGGGATTTGGCCTTGGATATACGCTTGGTTTATGCTTGAGGAGCGGTTGATTGGTGTGTTGGATCAAAAAAAAGAAAAAGAAAAAGAAAAAGAAAAAAAGAATAAGTGCATCGTTCTTCTAGTTTTGTCAAGTAGCCGGGTCCTCATGAAACATTGGGGATTTGTGTCGAAAGATAGGATTTAGGGGAGTGCACGAGAGAAAAATAAGTGCATCTTATGTGATTCGAGTTATTAGGTCCGCGGGGTCCTTTTTGGTCCAATGCCCCAAAAATCTTCTGATTTGGGAGTCATTGACCGAACCCTCGTTACATGGGTCATCCTAAGTTTCATAAAAATAAAAAAACATGAATAAACATGATCCATATATCAAACTTCCATGAATTAGGAAAGCAAAGTGTTGTTTTTGGCCAAGTTCTTGAAGATTGTGATACTACGACACGCTTATGTTTTAATCTCAATGAATGCAAACTTTGCTTGTGCTTTATTGGTTTGAGCCATATTGAAATATTTCTCTTTGATTTGCTCTCTTTTATGAGTTGTTACATTAAATTTGAGATTATGTTGAAAATTTTCTATTTGCCATGAAGATTGTGGAATTTGATATGGGCTATGTTGTGAATCCGAATATATCGCTTGTTTTGCTAGGGACTAGCAAAAAACTAGTTGGGGGTGTGATTAGGGTTCAATATTGCATATTTTACCCATCATTAGATGGCATTTTGTGCATAATTTGTGTTTATTTTGGCTCCAATACACGCATTTTTATGATATCACTTAATTTTGGAGCTTATCGTTTTTATATGCATAAAACCTAATATTTACAGCTTATTAGCATCATAATCTTAGTCTCCTATTATTTATCAGTAGAAGTTCGTAAAGTCCCGATTCCAACGCATATTTTTCCAGAATTTTTGGAGGTCGAAGCAATTTACTGCATTTTTGGAAGACAGGGTGACTGTGCTGAAAATTTCTGGTCTGGAAATTCTGCTATTACCATCTTGTGCAGAATTCTGCTATCATTCCAGTGTATATTCCGGTATACTGATATATTTTTTTCGTAGTAAACTTTGTTACGGTTCCATCGCCACCTGAAACTTTTTAGAATTTTCGCAAGACAGGGTGAGGGTGCTGAAAATTTCTGCTGATTTGTGCTTTAGTTGCGGGTTTTGGGCGCAGATCCGACCCGTTAGTGATGTTTCTAGACACGAATTTCTGAGCATATTTCTAGGGCTTCTCCCCCTCTATTCCCCTCATTCCACTCTCCTTCTTCTTCATTCTTAAGGTTAGAGGCCATTGGAGAGGAGCCAGAAAGCTTGGAGGAGCACAATCATTGGAGGGAAAGTTGTATTTTCTTAAGAGAAATCTTTGGTGATCTCTTTCCTTTATTTTGTTTATTTGATTTTGGTTATTATAGTAATATTGGATGATGGTTTTTAGAGATGAAAATGTCTCTTTTATTGCTATGAGTAGCTAGATCTCATTGTGTGTGGTTGTGTGGTGATGTTGCTTGCTTGGGCTATGGAATTTCAATTCTAGCATATTCTAAAGTTTATGTGGTAGGATTATTTGGGATATACTTTGAATTAGGGATCCTAGTGGGTATCCCTAGAGTGGAGTTTGTCTAGTGGTACCATTCATATATGCTCGGTTGTTTATTATCTCGATTTTCCATACCATACTTTCATTCCATACCATACCGAGCACATTTTCCCAAATATAAGATTTTTTTCCTTAGTATTTATTGTATCTTATTCTTTTTACATCCACAACATTCATTTTAGAAATACAAAATTAGAATTATATATTTTTAGAAAAATGAAATTAGTTTTTCTTAGGTTTTTTTAACTTTTTATCTTATCCTTTTAGCATCTGCAACAGTTACTTTCAGCAGTTCATTTGAAACTAACCGACCCCATTTGTATATGTTTCTTTTCTCAGCTACCAATTGCTATATCCAGTATGTTTCTTCCACCCTCCTAGATCTTCCACATATCCATTTAGTTACTCAAAACATGAAGCACTAATCTTTCTTCTGATTATACTCTCTCCCAATACCATCCTTTTTATCTTATTTTATTTTTTTACAGTGCATGAACTAGATTCTTACCATACTCACACCTATAACCCCATAACCTATGCCACCACATCAAGGACTAGATATTGGTCATTCCTAGCATATCCTTGCTCATTCTTACGCCATGTTTGGTGGAAAGCACTGTATCACTTCTGTATAAATCCTAGCCACTGCCATTTTTACACTTGTATGATGACAATGCAATGCATTACAGAGTCGCACCAGAGTGCAATCTGAAGACTCCACGCAAAAAGATCCAACAGCATTAATATGGTCGTCAACTGCCTAACGCACCTCTCTTATATCGGGGCTACAGACCGGTCATGAAGTGTATGTCATTACACAACCAAAATGGGGATCCCCAATGGTATCAGATATATAATTCAAATGAAACTGCATTGTTGAGACTTGATCTGAGAGATTTGTATTTTGCATTTGAATGGAATCAATAAATTAATCACTTTTTTCAAAGATAAAAGTGCATATGATGTAAAAAAACATGGAGCTCAGAAAAATCCCCAAAAATGTCCGTTGGAACTAACAGATCACCATCTTCAACTTAAAAATAAGAGAAGAAAAAATTAGGATATAAAAATCATATTATTTAATATAAAAATTATTATCTTCCAGAAAGTGTACAAAATAGCCCACCCCGAGCTCAGACAAAATCCGCAAAAAATGTCCATTGGAACCGAGAGATCGGCATCTTCAACTGAAAAATAAGAGAAGACAAAATTAGGCCAAAATATCATATCATTTAATAAAATGATACATATCTTCCAAAAAAGTGGAAGATAGCCCGGAGCTCGGAAAAATCCGCAAAAATGTCCATAGGAACCGAGAGATAGCCATCTTCAATTGGAATATAAGAGACGACAAAATTTGACCAAAAATCATATAATTTAATAAAAAGATCGTCATCTTCAAATGGAAAATAAGAGAAGACAAATTTAGGCTATTAAAATCATATCAATTAATAAAAAAATCTATATCTTTCATAAAATGTGGAAAATAGTCCAAGCTCAGAAAACGATATATAAAAATCTTATCAGTTGAAGATGGCGATATCCAGGTTACAACGGACATTTTTATAGATGAAGATGGCGATTTTCCGGTTCCGAATTTTGTCTTCTCTTATATTTCAATTGAAGATGGCGATGTCCCGGTTCAACGGACATTTTTTGGCCCAATTTTGTCTTCTCTGATATCATTTAACAAACGATCCATATCTTCCAGAAAATATGAAGAATAGCCGAGAGCTTAGAAAAATCCGCAAAAATGTTCGTTGGAACCGGGAGATCGCCATCT
>CM061141.1:169951278-170073801 GCA_030789695.1 Scilla litardierei
TCCCTGAGCTCAGAAAAATCCACAAAAATGTTCGTTGGAACCGGGAGATCGCCATCTTCAACTGAAAAAATAAGAGAAGAAAAACGTAGGATATAAAAATTATATCATTTAAAGATTCGTATCTTCCAAAAAGTGTACAAAATAGCCCCGAGCTCATAAAAATCGGCAAAAATGTCCTTTAGAATCGGGGGATCACCATCTTCAACTAAATAATAAGGGAAGACAAAATTAGGATATAAAAATCATATCCTTAATATAAAGATTCATATCATATAGAAAATACAAAAAATGGCTTGGATTTAGAAAATCCGAAAAAATGTCCGTTGGAACCAGGATATCGTCATCATCAACTGGAAAATAAGAGAAGAAAAAATTAGGCCAAAAAATCATATTGTTTAATAAAAAGATACATATTTGCCATAAAATGTAGAAAATAGCACCGAGCTCAGAAAAATACGCACAAATATCCATTGGAACCGTGCGATCGCCATCTTTAACTGAAAAAGAGGGGACAAAATTAGGCCAAAAAATCATATCATTTAATAAAAAGGTTCATATCTTCTAGAAAATGTTGAAAAAAATCCCAATGCTAAGAAAATATGTAAAAATATCCGTTGGAACCTGGAGATCGCCATCTTCAACCGAGCAGACAAAATTAGGCTATAAAAATCTTGTCATTTAATAAAGAGATCCATATATTTAATAAAATGTAGAAAATACCCTGATGCTTAGAAAATTCGGCAAAAATGTCCGTTGGAACTGGGAATCGCCATCTTAAACTGAAAACTAAGAGAAAAAATCAGGATATAAAAATCATATAATTTAATATAAAGATTCTTATCTTCCAGAAAGTGTAGAAAATTGCCCCGAGCTCAGAAAAATCTGTAAAATGTCTGTTGGAACCGGTTGATCACCACCTTCAATTGAAAAATAAGAGAAGACAAAATAAGGCCAAAATATGAAATCATTAAACAAAATGATACTTATCTTCCAAAAATGTGGAAAATAGCCCGAAGGTCAAAAAATCCGCAAAAATATCCGTTGGAACCGGGAGATCACCATCTTCAACTGGAATATATAAGAGTAGACAAAATTAGGCTTTAAAATCATTTAATAAAAAGATTGCCATCTTCAACTGGAAAATAAGAGAAGACAAATTTAATAAAAATCCTATTAATTAATAAAAAGATATATATCTTTCATAAAATATAGAAAATAGCACCAAGCTCAGAAAATGTTATATAAAAATCTTATCAGTTGAAGATGTCGATATGCCGATTACAATGAACATTTTTATAGATGAAGATGGCGATTTTCCGGTTCTAAATTTTGTCTTCTCTTATATTTCTGGTGAAGATGGCGATTTCCCGATTTCCACGGACATTTTGGCCTAATTTTGTCTTCTCAGATATCATTTAATAAAAGGATCCATATCTTCCTGAATGTATGAAAATAGTCCAGCTTTTCAGAAAAATCCTCAAAAATGTCCGTTGGAACCGGAAGATCACCATCTTCAACCGAAATATAAGAGAAGAAAAAATAAGGCCAAAAATCATATCATTTAATAAAAAGATCGACATCATCAACTGGAAAATAAGAGAAGACAAAATAAGGCAACAAAAATAAAATCAATTAATAAAATGATTATTTATCTTCCAGAAAATATAGAAAATAGCCCCGAGCTCAGAAAAATACGCAAACATTCCCTTGTAAGCAGGAAATTGCCATCATCAACTAAAAAATAAGAGAAGAAAAAAATAGGCTATAAAAATCATATCATTTAATATAAAGATTCATATCTTACAGTAAATGTAGAAAAGTGCCCGGAGATCAGAAAAAATCTGAAAAAATGTTCGGTAAAATCAGAAGATCGCCATTTTTAATGAAAAAAGTTAGAGAAGATAAAATTAGTCCAAAACTCATTTCATTTAATAAAAAGATACATATCTTCCATAAAATGGAGAAAAATAGCCCAATATCAGAAAAATCCGCAAAAAAGTCCTTGGAACATTGAGATCGCCATATTAAGAAATCATTTCATTTAATAAAAATATTTCTATCTTCAATAAAAAATCCGCAAAAATGTCTGTTGGAACCGAGAGATCGCCATATTCAAATGAAAAATAAGACAAGACAAACTTAAGCTATAAAAATCATATCATTTAATAAAAAATACATATCTTCAATAAAATTTAGAAAATATCCCCGAGATTAGAAAAATCTGCAAAATGTTCCGTTGGAAACGGGATATCACCAAATTCAACTGAAAATTAAGAGAAGACAAATTTAGTCCTTAAAATGGTATCATTTAATAAAATGAATCACTTCTTCAATAAAATATAGAAAATATTCCCGAGCTAAGAAAAATATGCAATAATGTCTGTTGGAAATGTGAGTTCCACATCTTCAAATAATAAAAGAGAAGATAGGCCAAAAAAATCATATCATTTAATAAAAATATCCATAACTTATCTAAAATGTAGAAAAATAGTTCCGAGCTCAGAAAAATCCGCAAATATGTCTGTTGGAACCGGGAGATCGCCATGAACTACTGAAAATAAGAGAAGACAAAAGTAGTTTACAAAAATCATATCATTTAATAAAAAGGTACATATCTTCAATAAAATGAAAAAAAAATAGCCCTGAGCTCAGAACATCCACAAAAATATCCGTCGGGAGATCATCATCTTCAACTGAAAAGACAAAATTTGGATATAAAATCATATCATTTAATCTAAAGATCTGTATCTTACAGAAAATAAAGAAAATAGTCCGGAGCGAAGAAAAATTCGTAAAAATGTCAGTTGGAACCTGGAGATCGCCATCTTCATCTGAAAAGTAAAACAATACAAAATTAGGCCAAAAATCATAAAATTTAATAAAAAGATCTATATCTTCCAGAAAATGTAGAAAATAGCCTCGAGGTCAAAAAGCCGTAAAAATGTCCGGCCGAATCGAGAGATGGCATTTTCAACTATAAAATAAGAGAAGACAAACTTAGTCTATAAAAATCATATCATTTAATTAAAATTTTCATATCTTCAATAAACTATAGAAAATAGCCCAGCACTGAGAAAAATCCGCAAAACTGTCCGTATGAACCGGGAGATCGCCATCTTCAACTTAAAAATAAGAGAATGCAAAATTAGGCTATGAAAATCATATCATCTAATATAAAGATTCTTATCTTACAGAAAATATAGAAAATATCACGTAGCTCAAAAAATCTGCGAAAATGTCTGTTGGAACCGGGAGTTTGCCATCTTCAACGAAAAAATATAAGAGAAAAAAATTTGGCCATAAAAATCATATCATTTAATATAAAGATTCATATCTTACAGAAAATGTAGAAAATAGCCTAGAGTTTGGAAAAATCCACAAAAATTTCTATTGGAATCGGCAGATAGACATTTTCAAATAAAAAAGAGAAGTCAAAATTAGGCGATAAAAATCATATCATTTAATAAACAGATACATATCTTCAATAAACTATAAAAAAGTCTCGAGCTCGGAAAAATCCGCAAAAATGTCTGTTGGAACCGTGGGATCGCCATCTTCAACAGAAAAATAAGAGAGGACAATAAGGGCAAAAAATCATATCATTTAATGAAATGATTCATATCCTTTAGAAAATGTAGAAATTTGCCCATATCTCAGAAAAATCCGCAAAAAATTCTGTTGGAGCCTGAAGCTATCCATCTTCAGCTAAAAAAGGGAAGACAAAATTAGGCTATAAAAATTATATCATTTAATATAAACATCCATGTCTTAAAGAAAATGTTGAAATTTGCCCGGAGCTAAGAAAAATTCGCAAAAAGGTTCGTTGGAACCGAGAGTTTGTTGGAACCGAGATTTTTTTGGCGACGTTGCCGGCGAGGTGTTTCCTGTTGGGTGCCAATTTGTCACAATTAGGTGGATTAGATTGCGTTTAAAAAAAGAAAGAAAAACCAAAAAAACAAAAAAAAAACAAAAAAACAGAGAGATAGATTTTTCCCCACCACCTGATGTTATTAGAATTATCTCTCTTTGTACCACTGACGTGTTTTCCAGGTTGTCTACTTTGCTTGATCAGGTACAGTTGATAAGGCGATGGTGCTTCCAAAGATACGACTTTCTATACAATCCTACATATATCTCGCTACATTTTGTCAGGCTGATGGAGAATCCTTTAGGAAAGCCTTGTCCAGGTTTGAAAGAGTATTAGGGATGTTCCAGACGGAGTCAGACCATGAGTGGGATGGTTCCAAGCTATTTGATATCTTCTCTAGAAGGCTAAAGGGACCATCACGTGAGTTTATGAAGAGGATGCAAGTGAGAAAGTTCAGTGATCTGCAGTTGGCAGCACCCTTGGAGCAAATGATAGATGATGCTCAATCTACCGGTTTACTAAACGTTATGGTAGGTAAACCGTCCAACCAAGTATTCATCGATTTCATTATGGCTAATGTCTCTGGTGCATGTACTATCATAGATGGAGTGAATGCTTCACGTGAAGGTGATTATATCCACCTTTACACCATCAATGCTCTACAAATAGAGACATCTGAGCTGCCGAAGGAGGACACATATATGTACCTATTGAGAAACATTGTTGACGTAGTTCGAGAAACCGGTCCATTAACAATAACGGCATGTGATCCTTTTGAGCTCGGATTTCAAAAATTTATTACTCATTGTATCTCTTCCACATGCACAATTGATGATGGAGTCTACGCTCTAGTTGAGGGGCACAAGACCCATTTTTACATCATTGTCGAGATACATGAGCCCATTGAGCCACCTTGTGTCGTCGTCGCCTCCCCATGCCACCCACATGAGTCAGAGCATCCTATACCATCAGAGGATATTATTGAGGAGGTCATGTCTACAGTAGCGGAGCAGACCATAAAGGAGGACGTGACTTGGGACGATGACATCTGCACACAGATGGAGCCCGCATCGTGCCCCCTCCTTTTGAGCTATCGCAGCCATCCCCGTCTTCTACAGAGGCTGAGCATCTCTCAGAGGACCACCCTTCCACTGACGCCGAGGACTATCCCACAGAGATTATGGCTCTCCTTCAGGGAGATCTCTTTACTTCCTCGCCATTTACATTTGATTCCACTCACATGTATGATGTTTACTATGATTCAGATTTTGACGACGCATTGCACCTTTTGCAGATACACATACATATGATCAAGAGGCACGATGGAACGTATACGAGGAGGAGATCAAGGAGTTATCATCCATGGACGCATACGAATATGATCAGGAGGTGCGATGGGATAATTCTGACGATAATGAGGAGTTGACTGATGAGACCCACGCTTATATGCCAAAGCTACCTGAAGAACCAGAGGCAAACAACGAGGAGTTGGGCGATGTAGTGCACGAGAGTAGATATTTATTTACAGGAAAGTGTTGTCAACCACCTTTAATTTTAAATACTTATATTGATGACCCTTTTTGGAATACATTTATTTTGGGAAAGAATTATTCACATCAGATTGATGCGGCTTATCTCTTGCAGGGTACAAGTGGAGTCTTGGAGAGATGCTGGGAGCCGTATTGCTGGAATGTAATGGAGTCCATGGACACACGCATCTGGTGGAGCCACGGAAGGAGCAGTTGGATCAGTTGCCGACACCGGTAAAGATACTGGATCCTCCTTTTGCTATAGGTGACATCAATCCAGTCGTGTAGTTTTTCATGCTTTCAATAAACACAAATCCTCCCGGAGGACCATATAGATTTGCTTGATTAGTCAGTTTTGAATAAATATCACCCATATGACGGTAACAATAATCTTTTACATCCCAAACCCATTATATGTTATTGATTGCCCTCTTCACATTTTAATGTGCCACATTGTTTTTGCTCACCACCCATCGCGCATCTCTTTCAAGTGAATACTCACATTCTTATTTGTTTGACTCGATCCCGCTTAGCAAAGCCGTGACATTTTTGATCGAGTCATTTGAATAGGATTTTTTGGTATAAGCTTGGGGGAAGGTGCTCTCATGCATCATTGTATGTGTATTAATTGAATTAGAATTTCATGTCATTCATTTCATCATTTTTCATTCCCCCCATATTTATCGTTGTTCCTCATATTCTTCCATTATGATCACATTGAGGACAATGTGAAGTTTAAGCTTGGGGGAGTGCATTTACATGCCATTTAGTTGCACGTTTACTCTATTTTTAGGGTTTTTAGAATTTTTCAAAAAATTTGCATCATCTTTTTGATTTTTCCATCTTATTTTCCTTTTATGTGTGTTCATGCATCATATTGTGTGCTTGTTTTTCTTTTCTTTCACTTTTTTATTTTTATTTCTTTATTTTCGTTTCCTCCTTTTGCTAGATATGTTCCTTATGATGATATCTCTTATTGCTTTAGTAGCCATCACGATGCTTACTACTCTTGCCATGTTATTTGGAGTATTTCAGTATACTGCTATCTATGTGCTTGCTTATATATTCTTTTGATGATTCCTCTATATGAATGCATGATATTAATTGAAGCTGAATGTATGGATTAGTGTTTAGTATGCTTTTGTTGGAAGTGCACCAAGATTCACGCATCAATTGTATAATGGAAGCATCTGCCTTATTGTCTTCTTCACCTTGTGTTGAATGTTTTGATTGCACTCTTGCTTAACTTCACTAGTTATTGAAATGATTGAGAATATCCATGCTTGCATATGAGTTTAGTTGATGTATTATCTTATTTAATCATTTGTGCACATCTTAGAGTGAACCGAGTGTTACACCATTTCCTTCTCCACATATATCTTCTTATTCTCAACATGTCACTTGAGTTCACCGCCTAATGCTACTTATATCGCATCTATTTCCCAAATATCTCTACAAAAGAAAAAGTTACGCCCAAAAGTACAAAAAGCCAAAAAGGTGCCGAAAACCAAAAATACAAATCCCATAGCTCCTACAAAAATCCCAAAAGAAAACTAAGAAACAAAAAGTTCAAAAAGAAAAAGAAAAATATTTCTCTATCTCATTATTGGAGTCACAAAATACTTGGGAAAACCAAGGCAAAAATCCCATTTTCCACTATCATATTATGCGATGCATCAAGCTAAGCTTGGAGGGGTGAATTCACTTGACCATATGAGTGAGTGCGACATTAGAGTGGAGAACTGCATGAATGGGGAAGTTTGATAATGCTGAAACTTAGCAAATACTTCAGTTATGGAGAATTCTTATGATTCGATATAAATATGTGAATGCCATGATTTATTCCATTCTCCATGCTTGGTGTGATTCTGATATGCTTCTGTTATAACTCTTGATTGAGAAGTGTGTCGCCAATGATTTGTATATTAAATTCTAGGAAATGCATGATGTGGATATGAATTGATTGTATGAATTTAGAGAGTCCCTTTTGTTGTTCTTAAAAGCTTGCAAGTACCATGTTTAAGTAAGATATGAAATCTTTATAGCATGTGATTCGTATTTTTCGAGTTATCGTGATGTGTAGCTTATGGCTTGAGATCTGAGAGAATAATCTAGCGACCCCTTCCACTTCGTATTCTTTTTGTTTTCCTTATTTTTACCTCCCAGTGAGCTTCGTATTCTTCTTCCTTGAGGACGAGTAAGAGGTAAGCTTGGGGGATTTTGATTGGCTCATATTTTACACCTTTTTTCTGCATATTTGCATGCCATTTCGATTACTCAAATGTAGAAAATGGCCCGGAGCTCAAAAAACCGCACAAATGTAAATTGGAACCGGGGGATCGCCATCTTCAACAGAAAAAAGAGAAGATAAGATTGAGCCAAAACATATAATTTAATTAAAATGTATGTATCTTCCCGAAGAGGCAGAAAAATGGTTCCAAGCTAATAAAAAATCCGCAAAAATGTCTGTTGAAACGGGTAGATTTCCATCTTCAAATGGAAAACATAAGAGAAGACAAATAATGTAGGTAATAAAAATTATTTCATTTAATAAAAAGATCCTTATCTTTCATAAAAAAGAAAATAGCACCGAGCTCATAAATATATGCAAAAACGTCCGTTGGAACTGGGAGATCGCCATCTTCAACTAAAAAAAATAAGAGAAGTCAAAATTATGCCAAAAATCATATCATTAAATAAAAATACATATTCTAGAATATTTGGAAAATAGCCCCGAGGTCAGAATAATATGCAAAAATGTCTGTTGGCACCGAGAGATCGCCATCTTCAACAGAAAAATAAAAGAAGACAAAATTAGAACATAAAAATCGTATCATTTAATATAAAGATCCATATCTTTTAGAATTATAAAAAATAGCATGGAGCTCAGGAAAAATAAGAGAAGACAAATGTAGGTTATAAAATCATATCATTTAATAAAAAGTTTAATATCTTCCATAAAATGTAGAAAATAGCACCGAGCTCAAAAAAATCTGCAAAAATATTCGTTGGAACCGGGAGATTCCAAAAATCACAGGGAAAATATCCGCGATGTCAGAAAAGACAAAATTAAGCCAAAAATCATATCATTTAATAATAAGATCAATATCTTTCAAAAAAAATTAGAAAATATCCGCGATGTCAGATAAATCCGCAAAATGTTCGTTAGAATCGGTAGATCGCCATATTATACTGAAAATTAGAGAAGACAAAATTAGGCTTAAAATCATATTATTTAATAAAAAGATACATAACTTTTTGAAAATGTAGAAAAAAGCCCCGAGCTCAGAAAAATCCCCAAAAATGTATGTTGGAACCGGGAGATCGCCGTTTTCAACTGAAAAATAAGAGAAGAGAAAATTAGGCTATAAAAATCATATCATTTAATATAAGATCCATATCTTCCAAAAGAAATGTAGAAAATAGTACCGAGCTCATAAAAATCGGTAAAAATTTCCATTGGAACCGGGAGATCGCCATCTTCAATTGAAAAGTAAGAGAAGAAAAACTTATGCCAAAAATCATATAATTTAGTAAAAAGATACATATCTTCCAGAAAATTTAGAAAATAGCCCCGAGGTCAGAATAATCAGCAAAAATGTCGGTTAGAACCGAGAGATAGCCATCTTCAACTTAAAAAATAAGAGAAAACAAAATTAGGCGAAAAATCATATCCTTTACTTAAAAATCCATCACTTCTTGAAAATGTAGAAAAATAGCACCGATCTCAGAAAAATCCGCAAAAATGTCCGTTGGAATCGAAACATCGCCATCTTCAACTTAAAAAGAAGGGAAGACAAATTAGGTTATAAAAATCATATCATTTGATATAAAGATTCATATTATATAGAAAATGTAAAAAATAGCACAATGCTCAGAAAAATCTGCAAATATGTCTGTTGGAACCGGGAGATCGCCATCTTCAACTGAAAAATAAGAGAAGACAAAATTAGGCCAAAAATCATATTATTTAATTAAAAATCTATATATTCTAGAAAGTTTATAAAATATCCCGCTGGTCAGAAAAATGTGTAAAATGTCTGTTGGAACCAGGAGAATGCCATCTCAACTGAAAAATAAGAGAAGACAAACTTAGTATACAAAATCATATCTATATTACAAAAGAGGGAGGTTTTTGAATCTTTGTCCCATGTGGCAATGTCACATCGTCACATGGGACAACCTTCTTAAACCCAAAACCTAAAAAACACAAAACTCCACCCAACCCCCAAAACACACCCAAAACCCAACACCCAAAATCACACCCCTAAGCAAAAAAACCAAAAACCCCAAGACACTACACACACTCAAACCCACCATTCTCATTTTCACCCGTTTTTGCACTCATCGAAACACCCGTCTAAAAAAATTGAAACAAAAAAAACACAGGGAATGTGCAATCAAAGAGGCGGGCTGAGCTTTTTGGGCGTCCGTTTCAATTAACCCCTTCAAGCACAGATCCGAAGGCGCCCGCACCGAATTTATTGTTCCTCGCCGAAGGCAGCCGTGCCTCTAAATTTTTTTACGCTAATTTGTTATTCTTTTAAATTTTGGCTATATATATATTTTTTTGGGGACAAAGATTTTGCAGGAAAAAATTTTGAATGCACCGTGCCAGCAGGCACGGGTTATGACTAGTTATTTAATAAAAGATCCATACTTCAATGAACTTTTGAAGATAGTTCCTAGCTGAGAAAAATCTATAAAAATGTCCGTTGGAACCAGGGGATCAACATCTTCAACTGAAAAATAAAAGAAGACAAAATTAGGCTAAAAATAATATCATTTAATAAAAGATTCATGTCTCACAGAAAATTTAGAAAATAGCCCGGAGCTCAGAAAAATCCCTTAAAATATCTATTGGAACTGGGAGATCGCCGTCTTCAACTAAAAATAAAAGACGACCAAATTAGGCCAAAAAATCATATCATTTAATAAAAAGATCCATAACTTCCCGAAGCTGTATAAAAATATCCCCGAGCTCAAAAAAAATCAACAAAAATATCCGTTGGACCCGCGAGATTGTGCATTTTCAACTAAAAAATAATAGAAGACAAAAATTAGGCTATTAAAAGCATATCAATTAATATAAAGATTCATATCTTAAAGAAAATGTAGAGAATTGCTGGTAGCTCAGAAAAATCTGCAAAAATATTCGTTGGAACCGAGAGATCGTCATTTTCCTCTTAAAAAATAAGAGAAGACAAAATTAGGCCAATAAATCATATCATTTAATAAAAAGAACCATAACTTCCAGAAAATCTCGAAAAATAATACCTAGCTCCGTAAAATATGCACAAATTTCCGTTTGAATCGGGAGATCGACATTTTCAACTGAAAAATAAAAGAAAACGAAATTAGGCGAAAAAATCTTATCATTTAATAAAAAATCCTTATTTTCAATAAAATGTAGAAAATAGCATCGAGCACAGAAAAATCCGCAAAAATTCTGTTGGAACAGGGAGATCGCCATCTTCAACTGAAAAATAAGAGAAGACAAAATTATGCCAAAATTGATATCATTTAATAAAAAGATCCATATCTTCTAGAAAATATTTAAAAACGACCCGAGCTCAGAAAAATCCGCAAAAAATGTCCGTTGGAATATGGAGATCGCAATCTTCAACTAAAAATAAGAGAAGACAAAATTATGCTATAAAAATCATAACATTTAATATAAAGATTCTTATCATGCAGAAAATGTAGAAAATAGCCTGGAGCTCAGAAAAATCCGAAAAATGTTTGTTGAAGCCGGGAGATCGCCATCTTTATCTAAAAATATTAGAGAAGACAAAATTAGGCCTAAAAATCAAATGATTTAATAAAAAGACTCATATCTTCTAGAAAATGTAGAAACTAGCCTCGAGGTCAAAAAATCTGCAAAAATGTCCGTTGGAACTGAGAGATCGCCATTATCAGCTAAAAATAAGAGAATGCAAAATTATGTCCAAAATCATAACATTTAATAAAATGATTCATTTCTTCCATATGTAGAAAAATAGCCTTGAGCTCAGAAAAATTTGCAATACTTTCCATTTGAACCGAAAGATGGCCAACTTCAACTAAAAACGAGAAGACAAAATTAGGCTATAAAAATCGTATCGTTTAATAAAACGATGCATATCTTACAAAAAATAGAGAAAACAGCCCGGAGCTCAGAAAAATCCGCTCAAATATCTGTTGGAACCGGGAGATCGCCATCTTTTATTGAAAAAAGAGAAGACAAAATTAGGCCTAAAATCATAACATTTAATAAAAAGGTCCATATCTTCCTGAAAATGTAGAAAAATGGCCCCAAGCTAAGAAAAAGCAGCAAAGAAGTTCGTTTGAACCGGTTGATCGCTTCAACTAAAAATAAGTGAAGACAAACATACAGTATAAAAACATATTATTTAATATAAAGATACATATCTTTCATAAAATATAGAAAATAACACAGAGCTTAGAAAAAGTTGCAAAAATGCTCGTTCGATTTGGGAGATCGCGATCTTTAACCTAAGAGAAAACAAACATAAGCCAAAATTCTAATTTAAAAAAAGATACTTATCTTCCAGAAAAATTTAGAAAATAGCCCCGAGGTCAGAATAATCTGCAAAAATGTTCGTCAGAATCGAGAGACCGCCATCTTCGACTTAAAAAATAAGAGAAGAAAAAATTATGCCCAAAATCATACCATTTAATAAAAAGATCCGTAACTTCATTAAAATGTAGAAAAATAGCATCGATCTCGGAAAAATCCATAAAAATGTCCTTTGGAATCGGGAGATCACCTTCTCCATCTTAAAAAAATAAGATAAGACAAAATTAGGTTATAAAAATCTATCATTTAATACAAAGGTTTATATTATACAGAAAATATAGAAAATAACTCGGAGCGTAGAAAAATCAGCAATAATGTCCGTTTGAACCAGGAGATCGCCATCTTCAACTGAAAAATAAGAGAAGACAAAATTAGGCCAAAAATAATATTATTTAATAAAAGATCCATACCTTCCAGAAAATTTAGAAAATTGCCTCGAGTTCAGAAAAATCCGTAAAAATGTCCGTTGGAACTGGGAGATCGCCGTCTTCAATTGAAAAATAACAGAAGTCAAACTTAGTCTCTAAAAATCATATTATTTAATAAAAAGATCCATATTTTCAATGAACTTTTGAAAATAGTTCCGAGCTAAGAAAAATCCACAAAAATGTCTGTTGAAACCAGAAGATCGACGTATTCAACTTAAAAATAAGAGAAGATAAAATTAGGCTAAAAATCAAATCATTTAAAATAAATATTCATATCTTACAGAAAATTTAGAAAATAGCCCGAAGCTCAAAAAAATCTCTTAAAATATCCTTTGGCACCGGGAGATGCCATCTTCAACGAAAAATAAGGGATGACAAAATTGGACCAACAATTCATTTCATTTAGTAAAAAGATCCATAACTTCCCGAAAATGTATAAAAATAGCGCCGAGCTCTGAAAAATCTGCAAAAATATCTGTTGGACTTGGTAGATCGTCATTTTCAACTGGAAAATAGGAGAAGACACACATTATGCTATAAAAATCATATCAATTAATATAATGATTCATATCTCACAGAAAATATAGAAAATTATCAAGGACTCTGAAAAAACTACAAAAATGTTCGTTGAAATCGGAGATCACCATTTTCGACTGAAAAAATAAGAAAACACAAAATTAGGCCCAAAAATCATATCATTTAATTAAAAGAAGCACAACTTCCAGAAAATGTCGAAAAATACCAAGCTTAGAAAAAATCCACGCAAATGTCTGTTGGAACCTAGAGATTGCCATTTTTAATTGAAAAATAAGACAAGACAAAATCAGTGGAAAAAATCCCTGACTTCAATAAAATGTAGGAAATAGCTTCAAGCACAGAAAAATCGCAAAAAATGTCCATTGGAATAGGGAGATCGCCATCCTCAACTGAAAATAAGAGAAGCAAAATTAGGACAAAATGATATCATTTAATAAAAAGATCCACATCTTCCAAAAATGCAGAAAATAGACCCGGGCTCAGAAAAATCCGCAAAAATGTCCGTTGAAACAGGGAATCGCCATCTTTAACTGAAAAATGTGAGAAGCCAAAATTATGCCAAAAATCATATCATTTAATAAAAGATTCATTTCTTTTGAAAAATGCAGAAAATAGCTCCGAGCTAAGTAAAATCCGCAAAAATGTCAGTTGGAAAAGAGAGATCGCCACCTTCGACTGGAAAATAAGAGAGGACAAAATTTGGGTATAAAAATAAAATCATTTTATATAAAGATTCATATCTTATAGAAAATGTAGAAAATTTCTGGAGCTCAGAAAAATCTGCAAAATGTCCATTGGAACGGGAAGATCGACATCTTCATCATAAATATAAAGATCCATATCTTCAATGAAATGTAGAAAATAGCTCGGAACACATAAAAATCCGTAAAAATGTCGGTTGGCACCAGGATGATCGCCATTTTCGACTGAAAAAATAAGAGAAGTCGAAATTTGGCCTTAAAATTATATCATTTAAAATAAAGGTCCGTATTTTCCAGAAAATGTCGAAAATCGGAAAAATACACAATAATATCCGTTGGAACCGGGAGATCGCCATCTGCATATGAAAATAAGAGAAGACAAAATTAGGCCAAAAATTATATCATTTAATAAAACGATCCATTTCTTCCAGAAAATGTTGAAATTAGCCTGAAGCTGAGAAAATCTGCAAAAATGTCCGTTGAAACAGGGAATCACCATCTTTAATTGTAAAATTAGAGATGACAAAATGAGGCCAAAAAAATCATATCATTTCTACCTATCAGAAAATGCGGAAAATAACCACGAGCTCAGAAAAATCCACAAAAAAGTCCGTTAGAACCGGGAGATCACCATCTTCAACTTAAAAATAAGAGAAGGCAAAATTAGGCTATGAAAATCATATCCTTTAATATAAAGATTCATATCGTACAGAAAATTTACAAAATGGCCCAGAGTTCACGAATATCATCAAAAATGACTGTTGGATGAAATGATATGAATCCGGGAGATCGCAATCTTCAACTTATAAATAAGAGAAGTCAAAATTAGGATTAAAAATAAAACCTTTTAATTAAAAGATCCATATCTTCCAGAAAATGTAGAAAAATATTCACGTGCTAAAAAATTTCGCAAAAACCAGAAGTTCGCGATCTTCAATAGAAAAAATAAGAGAAGACAAACTTATGCCATAAAAATCATAGCATTTAATGAAAATATCCATTTCTTACATAAAATGTAGAAAATAGCTCTGAGCTCAAAAATTCTGCAAAAATATCAGTTAGAATCGGGAGATTGCTACGTTCAACTGAAAAATAAGAAAAGACAAAATTATGGCAAAAATCATATCATTTAATGAAAATATCCATGTCTTTCAGAAAATGTAGAAAATAGTCTCGCGGTCAGAAAAATCCGCAAAAATGTCTGTCGGAACCGTGAGATTGCCATTTTCAACTGAAAATAAGAGAAGACAAACTTATTCTATGAAAATCATATCATTTAATAAAAAGATCCATAAAATGTCTGTTAGGACTAGGAGATCGCCATCTTCAACCGAAAAATAAGAGATGATAAACTTAGGCTATAATAATCATATCATTTAATAAAAAGATTCTTGTCCCTAATAAAATGTGGAAAATAGCCCTAAGCTCAACAAAATACTTAAAAATGTCTATTGGAACCGGGAGATCGCCATCTTCGACTGAAAAATTAAAGATTCATATCTTCCAGAAATGTAGGAAAAAGGCCCAAAGCGAAAAATCTGCAAAAATGGCCGTTGGAACTTGGAGATCGCCATTATCAAATGAAAAATTTAAGAAGACAAAATTAGGCTATTGTTGTAAACGTGGTGGCTATGGAATCCATAGCCCTGTATTTATAGCAATAGGGTTATATAATGGGTGGATACCCACTAACAGGTTGGGCCTCCAAAAGCCCGTTTATAACACTTCCTCTTATCCATCCATTGTTGTAAGCCGTGATGAACGCTTCAGGGTTCATAGAGCTTATCTGATCATGGGTCTATGGATACTTCTGGATCCCAAGTTTAAGAGTACTTGCCTCGTTAAAACCTTTGCCAAGGAAAACCCAGTGGGAAAAACCAGTGGCTAAGGGAAAAGAGTACAAGTCGATGTAATTTCCCCTGATCGATGGATAACATCAAAGTTGGATACTTCTGGATCCAGAGTTGATGTGGCTGCCTCATTAAAACCTTTGGCTATGAAAAACCCAATGGGAAAAACCAATAGCCAAGGAAAAAGAGTACATCACTACATTAACTCCTCCTGAAAAGTAAAAGCTTCAGGCTTGTAAATCTCTCAACTGTCTCATCCCAATTCCTAATACAAGTTTTCTAAAAGTACTGCGAGGTAAAGCTTTAGTAAATAGATCTGCCAGGTTGTTGCAAGACTGGATCTGATGGATGTCGATCTGGTTGTCAACTTGCTTTTCATGCGTCCAGAAGAGCTTAGGGGAAATGTGCTTCGTCCTGTCACCTTTGATGTAGCCACCTCGTAGTTGAGCGATGCAGGCAGCATTGTCTTCATACATGGTGGTTGGTCCAAGATCTCCCGTCTTCAAGCCGATGTTCTTAAGGATATGGTGGATGACTGATCGAAGCCAAAAGCATTCTCTGCTAGCTTCGTGGATCGCTATGAGCTCAGACTGGTTGGATGAGGTCGTTGTTGATGTATGCTTCACGGATCTCCATGAGATGGCCGTCCCACCGTACGTGAACACGAAACCGATCTGGGACTTTACGGTGTGTGGGTCGGACCTGTATCCTGCATCTGCATAACCGACTAAGTCGGAGGATACACCTTTCTTGAAGTATAGTCCCATGTCCACAGACCCTTAGAGGTAGCGCAGAAGTTGCTTCACTCCATTCCAGTGGCGCTTTAAGGGCGCTGAACTGTATCTGGCTAGTAGGTTAACTGCGAACGCTATATCGGGACGCGTGCAGTTTGCTAGGTATAGGAGTGCTCCAATTGCACTTAGGTAGGGTACTTCAGGACCCAGTGTTTCCTCCCCCTCTTCCAGCGGTCGGAAGGGGTCTGTATTAACATCCAATGATCTGA
Organism: Scilla litardierei; assembly: GCA_030789695.1. Lineage (NCBI taxonomy): Eukaryota > Viridiplantae > Streptophyta > Magnoliopsida > Asparagales > Asparagaceae > Scilla > Scilla litardierei. The sequence continues at coordinate 169,967,775 of CM061141.1, forward strand.
CAACGTGTGCTAAGCGGATGACATTTGTCCATAAGAAAGTTTTTCAGCACTTTCTTTGTGTATGTCGATTGGTGTAACAGGATTCCTCCACTTAAGTGTTCAATTTGTAAGCCTAGGCAGAACTTCGTTTTGCCAAGGTCTTTCATCTCAAACGTCTGTGTGAGACTTTTGGAAATATCGCCTATCTCTTCAGGAGATCCGATGATGTTCAGGTCGTCTACGTAGACGGCAATAATTACGAATCATGTTCACTTTGCTCTTATAAAGATGCAATGGCAGACTTCATTTGTTGTGAATCCTTGTTGCACTAGGAATTCACTGAGTCTGTTATACCACATTCTACCTGACTGTTTTAGACCATACACTAATCTTTGGAGTTTGACAGAATAGACGCCCCGAGCTCTTTCTGTCATTTTTGTCGATAGTTTATATCCGTCTGGGATTTTCATATAGATGTCCTTATCTATATTTCCATATAGGTATGCAGTCACAACGTCCATGAGCTGCATATCCAAGCCTTCCTTTGTAGATAGGCCAATGATGAAACGGAAGGTGATCGCATCCATAACCGGGAAATAGGTGTTTCAGAGTGTTTTCTCACTACAAAAGCGTTGACCGTGGATAACCCGGTCAACGTGGTCAAGGGGCCCGCGGGGGTCCCTTGGGTGTGTCGAGTCGGTGCAGACGAGACGCGAGTCGGAGTTGCAGACGACGTGGAGCGCGTCGGCTGGGCCGAATCGGGGTCCTCGGTCACAAGGAGGGCGAGGGGAAGCCTCGACCCGATCGGAGACGCTCGGCCTCGGACGGTCGGACGACTAGGGGTAGCCTCGATCGTCCCGCTGGTTACGTGGCCGGTCGCGGGGTGGAGGGGAAGCCTCGGCCCGGTGTGAAACGCTCGGCCTCGGACGGTCGTGCTCGGCCTCGGTCGGGCGGGTGACGAGGGGTAGCCTCGGTCGTCTCGCTTGATGCATGGCCGACGAGGGGCGGAGGGGAAGCCTCGGCCCGTGGATCTGATGTCCTCCTGCGTAGACGAGAACACTCGTCAGGGGGGCCGGACCTTGGTTCCGGCCAAATCCCCTCCGATGCCTAAGTCAGACAGTGATCTGAAAGGGGAGGCCCGGCGGAGACGGTTCGACTCGAGAGGAGATCGGAACGGCGTCTCACGGTGCGAGCGGGGGAGGAAGGAGATGAAATGGTGGAACTAGGTCGTTGATGGAGTACCTTAGGTTTTAGATACCTGAGATGCGGTCCCTCGTCCAGTCGTCCTTCTAACCCTTTTATAGACCTCCCGCCATGATTGCCCCCGACCCACATCGCTCGTCTGCCCTCGATCGTGCCCCCTCAATCCGCCCCCCCCCCCCCGCCGCCGCTCCCTGCGCCATGCCAACACCTCCCCATAACAGCCATTAAGTGGTAACGGGATCGGGGGAACGGTTATCGCTGGAGTGGGTGAGTGACTCGTGCGATATCGGGGCCGGGTCGGATCGATATTTGGGGGCCCTCTATGGGGCTTTACCGGACGGGCCTGATCGTGCAGATGGGCTTCCGATCGGCGGTCGGGCATCCAGGCTCGTATCTTTCGGGCTTCGTTCGGTGGGCTGTGCTTTTGGGCCTATGTTGTTGGGCCTTCGCAAAATAGACGTATCAATTGCCCCCATCGGTGGGGCCGATCGGCCTTGGCCGGTTCGGTTCGACCGATGTGACTCCTGGGGTTCTGAGTGGCGCGTCAGTCGAGGTGTGGTCATAAATGAGGGTTATGATGAGGCGGATCGATTGGACTTCCTTTGGCGTCGATTTCGAAACGCCGTCGGTTCTCTGAGGCCTGCCACGCGTTCCTGTCAGGCGCTTCGAATTCGCCCCTGAGTCTGGTATATAAGATCCCCGGCTGTGTGGATCCCAACTTCTTCCTTGCTCTTCCCTCTGTCTTTGCTTTCCGCAACTTGGAGTCTCCCATCGCCTTCGTTTCCTTGTCTTCTCCAAATTAACAAAAAGGTAACTCCTTTCTTATTTTCATATTATGGCTGCTCTTAGGATAGGTGGTTCCGGCCAAGGGGCGAGGGACCCTCCTGAGTCGAGGCGGGGCGGGCCCCGGCTTGTGGGATCAGGTTCCTCCTCTGGGAGTCGTTCCTTTCGAGATAAGGGAAGGGGAAGCTCTTCCTGGACTACGCCGGCGATGATGTGGCGTCGACTGCCGTGCGGCTTAATGTACCCCCGGTTATCCTCCGAACGCCGTCGGGGACTCCTCCTTCAGTGGCCACGGAGATCCGGGAGAGGTATCTCTGCTACCCGTACGATGTTCGAGTTCCGTTCATCGACGAGCGGATCTGCCTTCCGAGGAGCAATGAGGTCGGCGTCTACGTCGAGATGTTCCGCATGGGTCTTCGTTTCCCGCTCAATCCCTTCCTCATCCAGGTCATGGAGTATCTCATGGTGCCCCTTTGCCAGTTCACCCCCTGTTCGATTGCGGTACTGACAGGCTTCATGATGCTCTGCTGTACCCGTGGTCTGGAGCCGTCTCTCCCCCTTCTCTTTTACTTTTATCGGATCCAGACGGTCGGCCCCGGGTCATGGTTGCAACTCCGAGCCCGCTCGAGGAGGGAATGCCTGATCGGGCTACCCCGCTGGTCGGGGGATTGGAGTTCGGATTATGTCTTCGTGGTCTTCCTGGAGGGTGCCCAAATTCTGACAGGCTGGGGCGGGTCGGTCCGGCCCGACTCAACGCTAGCCCTCTCTGAGGCGGATCTGGCGGCCGCCGCGCTACTGTCGACCCTCCCCTTGGAGGCAAAATCCATCTGGTCTTTGTTGGACGACCTACTCTTGAAGGCCGTCTTGTGGTCTCCGGGTAGGTCGCTTTTTCAGTCCTGGGTTGCCCCGTAGCTTACCCTGATTTCGGTTTCCCTTGCAGGAATGGCTGGTCGCGAGTTCACCCGCGATGTTGATGAGCTGATCCATCGTGGAGCCGCTCGGAGCCGGGGTAGTACCTCTGGAAGGGCGCCTCGGCGGACCGTTGAGGAGGAGGTGCGCCGAGCCGAGCCTTCTGTGGGCAAGGTGGTGGCCGCGCCTCCCGCCTCTTCTTCTAGCGATCTCCTCTCCAGGGGGGTCGCAAGGGCCGGACCCGCCCCGCCAGCCCAAGAGGCAGGGGGTAACGACAGGTCCGGTGCAGTCCCTCCTGCCCTTGGCATGCCCCCTCTTGTTCCCGAGGGCGGGGATGGTGCGAGGCGGAAGCGCTCCCCTTCGGCGCTCGCGGAGCCTCACGGGGGGAAGAAGAGGAAGGAGGATGTGGATCCCTCCAGTCCGGCGTGTTCCGTGCTTCCTGCGGCGATCACCGGGGATCTTCCGGTGGCCCTGACAACCACCCCCGTCGCAACGTCCCCGCCTCCGCTGCCGGGAATCGGAACCCTGTTGGCGGGCAGCTCGGCTTCCCTCGAGGTCACCCCTGGGGACTCGGTGTTTGTCGACCGAGCCCTGGCCCAGCGGATGGCCGAGGGCTCCGTCCTCCCCCGGGACCGCAGTCTCCTCGAGAGGATTCCCGCCGACAAGATGTCGGACTCCTTGGTCTGGATCCTTCAACAGGTTCGGCTATCTTGCTGTCCTTTCCTTCCCTTCACTCTCTTCTTAGCCCATGTCTCGTCTTCCAGGGTTCAACACTCGCCGTGGAGTTGCAGTGCCGAGCCATCCGCTTGAGGGAGCTGGAGGAGTCCTCCGTGAGGGCCCACGAGCGGGCCGGGGCGGTGGAGGTAGCTATGACGGAGGCCCAGATGGAGTCTCGGCATCTCAAGCTCCGTGTGGCCGAGCTGGAGGGACGAGTGGGTGACCTCCAGGGAAAGTTGGAGGACGCTTAGCAGTCGGCTGAGGAAGCGGCGGAGTCGTTCCGCCTGGAGAGGGAGGAGCTTCAGAGGGAACTATCGGATCGGCGTCAGGTGGCGCGGCTTGCGGAGGAGGTGGAGAGGGGTGTCGTCGGGACCCTAGGGGAGAAGATCTTCGACGTTCTCAGGGAAGACTTCGGTACGTATGAAGACCTCATCGCCCCTCGGATTGTGGAAGTCGTCCAGTCTTCCTTCCGGGATTGTGCGGAGCGCGTTCGGCAAGCCGCTCCTCCGGTCGATCCCTCTCGCTCCGAGCAGGGGGAGGCACCTGGGGACGTGTCCTCCCGATCTCGGGCTCCTTAAGTCCTCCTTTCCCGGCCTGCCACCCTTGTTTCTATCCTCAAATTTTTTAGCATCCGCTTCGCTTTGGGCCAGTCTACTTGAAATGGATCCCTGCCCCTGCTATCTCCTTCGGCTTCGCTACCGGCTCTCTGCTTCAGAGCCAATAATTGATGGTTGCATGGATGTTCGCTTAGGCCGGCAACTTTGGGTCCTTAGCCAACAAGTTTCGCTCTGTCGGTGTCGCCCTAGTTTCTGTAGGTGACGAACTTTGTTGTCCGTCGAGAGCGGATTATTTGTAGAGAGGTTTCTTCGCTTCGATTCCCTGTAAATAAGACACACTTTTGTACCTTGGTTAACTGTTATAAATGAAATTGACTTACTCGGACTTCTCGCGTATTTTGCTTTGTTGCCTCGTCCTCGGCTTAGGACTGGTTGACGCCCGAGCTGGCTGGGGGAATTGCCTCCAGATTCACGAGCGATGGAGTCGGTCGGCGAGGGTGAAGCTCCTCGACTTAGGACCGGTCGGCGTCCGCGCTGGCTGGGGGAATTGCCCCCAGACTTATGAGCGCAGGAGTCGGTCGGCGAGGGTAAAGCTCCTCAGCTTAGGACCGATCGGCGTCCGCGCTGGCTGGGGGAATTGCCCCCAGACTTATTTGCGCAGGAGTCGGTCGGCGAGGGCAAAGCTCCTCGGCTTAGGACCGGTCGGCGTCTGCGCTGGCTGGGGGAATTGCCCCCAGACTTACGAGCACAGGAGTCGGTCGGCGAGGGCAAAGCTCCTCGGCTTAGGACCGGTCGGCGTCCGCGCTGGATGGGGGAATTGCCCCCAGACTTATGAGCACAGGAGTTGGTCGGCGAGGGCGAAGCTCCTCGGCTTAGGACCGGTCGGCGTCCGCGCTTGCCCCCAGACTTATGAGCGCGGGAGTTGGTCGGCGAGGGCGAAGCTCCTCGGCTTAGGACCGGTCGGCGTCCGCGCTGGCTGGGGGAATTGCCTCCAGACTTATGAGCGCAGGAGTTGGTCAGCAAGGACGAAGCTCCCCCTCCCCCTCCAGTGAGGCGGCGGTCTTCATTCTTTTGCACCCTTAGCGAAATGTTGATTCCGTCGAAGATTAAGAAAAGACAAAAGGGAATGCAATTGTACTCTTAAGGGTCCTGTCGGACTAGTACATTTGGAGGAAAGGAAAAAAGGAAATAAAGCTAGACAGAGGGATGTAAACCTAGATAATCCCCTCGGACTAGGCTATGACTGGGGGGAGGGACCTCGCCCACTCACTCAATGATGCGGAGGGGTCCTTGGACGGTGTTGATCTTCTTCCCCTTGTCCGGCTGCATGGAGGTCCCTTCTCCGTGGGCCGGCTCGTCGGCTAAACTCCTGGCGTGCCCCCGGCTCATCAGCTTCTCAATGTCCTTCTTTAAGTGCCAGCAGTCTTCAGTGTCGTGGCCATTGTCCTTGTGGTACTTGCAGTACTTCTCCCCATTCTTCCCACCTATTTTTGCCTTCGGTGGGGGGCGATCGGCGCGCTCTTCCTTCTGTACTTGAGCGAGGACGGCGTCTGGGGTGGCGTCCCTCGTACCCTCTCCCCGCTGCCTGTTTCTCAGCCTCTTCTCGGTCTGGTACCCTTCGGGGCTGCCTCGTCCGCTGTCGCCGTGCTTGGTCCCTCAAGTGGCCTTTCCTGCCTCAATGGCCAAGGTCTCCTCGGTCAACATGAAGCGCTCAGCCCTCGCCATGATCCCTGGGAGGTCCTTCGGGGGATCGTTGTGCAGAGATTTCTTAAGGCCTCTATGGCGCAGCCCTTTCTTAAGGGCCGTTTGGACAACAAGGTCGGGAGGGCTGTTCACGTTCAGCCTTTCCGCGTTGAAGCGGCGCATGAACTGTCGGAGCGGCTCGGCTGGGCCCTGCACTATGTTAAACAGATGTTCAGCATCAGGCTTTACCTGTCTCCCTGCCATGAACTGTTTGCAGAACAGCTGGGTGAGTTCCTCGAAGCTGTCGATGGAGCGGCTGGGTTGGCTGCGGTACCAGGTCCTCGCCGCTCCCCTGAGAGTCGAATAGAAGCCCCGGCAGAGCAGGTCATCGTCGGCTCCTTGGAAGGACATGTCCCCCTCGTAGTCCATCACATGGTTTCCCGGGTCTCCTATCCCGTCATACTTCCCCAGCGCCGGGATCTTGAATCGAGAGGGGACCCGCGCGTCGGTTATTCTCCGTGATAGGGGGCACAGGTCTCCGTGGATGCCCCCGGGGGTTCGACACCCGCCTGCCTCTGGTTCGTTCGGTGGTGGAGGGGGCACAGGCGCCGGCGGGGCTGGCTCCACGGCCCTCGCCACACTGGGGGTCGGGCTGACCCGGCGTTCCCGGCTCCTCCGGTGGGAGCTCCCGCTCCGCCGCGATCGGTCTCTCGAGTGGTGTCGATTACTTCTCCTACGGTGGGGTGATCATGGTCGACGAGACGACGCGGTCACTGATTCGTCCCCCGTGCCTTCAGTTTCTCTTCGGCTCCTTTCACGATGAGGGGAGGAGGCGTGCGATCTCGCCTGACGGGAGCCGGACAACGTGAACCGACGCTCCGTGTTCGGTCTTTGGTTCCCGTGGTCATCGACCACAGCGGATCGTAAGAGCGGGGGACCCCCCGCCCAACGATGGTCGTCGCCCAACGCGCCTCCGTTGGCTGGCGCAGTGCCGACGAGCTGCTGTACTGCCGCGACCAACGTCTGGATGTTCGCGTTGGTCTCCTGGGCCAGGGCACGGAGTTGTCCCTGTGTGGCCAGTTCTGACCCGCCAATCTCTTCGGTTGAGGGGGCGGGGTGATGGCTGACGGGCGTGTCTTCAAGGTTGCCGTTGGATGCGCCATTCCCCTCCTCCGGGATGGGGGGGCATGCGTCTCTTTCTGTTGCTGGCTCGCGCCATTGCAGGTGCGGTTTGTTTCTTCGTGGGACAGTTCGGTTCCCACAGACGGCGCCAGATGTTTCAGAGTGTTTTCTCACTACAAAAGCGTTGACCGTGGATAACCCGGTCAACGTGGTCAAGGGGCCCACGGGGGTCCCTTGGGTGTGTCGAGTCGGTGCAGACGAGACGCGAGTCGGAGTTGCAGACGACGTGGAGCGCGTCGGCTGGGCCGAATCGGGGTCCTCGGTCGCAAGGAGGGCGAGGGGAAGCCTCGACCCGATCGGAGACGCTCGGCCTCGGACGGTCGGACGACGAGGGGCAGCCTCGATCGTCCCGCTGGTTACGTGGCCGGTCGCGGGGCGGAGGGGAAGCCTCGGCCCGGTGTGAAACGCTCGGCCTCGGACGGTCGTGCTCGGCCTCGGTCGGGCGGGTGACGAGGGGTAGCCTCGGTCGTCTCGCTTGATGCGTGGCCGGCGAGGGGCGGAGGGGAAGCCTCGGCCCGTGGATCTGATGTCCTCCTGCGTAGACGAGAACACTCGTTAGGGGGGCCGGACCTTGGTTCTGGCCAAATCCCCTCTGATGCCTAAGTCAGACAGTGATCTGAAAGGGGAGGCCCGGCGGAGACGGTTCGACTCGAGAGGAGATCGGAACGGCGTCTCACGGCGCGAGCGGGGGAGGAAGGAGATGAAATGGGGGAACTAGGTCGTTGATGGAGTACCTTAGGTTTTAGATACCTGAGATGCGGTCCCTCGTCCAGTCGTCCTTCTAACCCTTTTATAGACCTCCCGCCATGATTGCCCCTGACCCACGTCGCTCGTCCGCCCTCGATCGTGCCCCCTCAATCCTCCCCCCCGCCGCCGCTCCCTGCGCCATGCCAACACCTCCCCATAACAGCCATTAAGTGGTAACGGGATCGGGGGAACGGTTATCGCTGGAGTGGGTGAGTGACTCGTGCGATATCGGGGCCGGGTCGGATCGATATTTGGGGGCCCTCTATGGGGCTTTGTCGGATGGGCCTGATCGCGCAGATGGGCTTCCGATCGGCGGTCGGGCATCCAGGCTCGTATCTTTCGGGCTTCGTTCGGTGGGCTGTGCTTTTGGGCCTATGTTGTTGGTCCTTCGCAAAATAGACGTATCAATAGGTATCGTCATAGTCTATTCCTGGCCGTTGGGAAATTCCTTGTGCAACAAGGCGCGCTTTGTAGCGCACGATCTCATTATTCTCGTTTCTTTTTCTCACCAATACCCATTTATATCCCACAGGTTTAACACCCTTTTGTGTTTGAACTACAGGTCCAAAAAATTTGCGCTTCGAGAGTGAGTCCAGCTCTACTCCTATTGCCTCGTTCCACTTTGGCCAATCCTCTCTGTGTTTACATTCTGCTAGAGAGCGTGGATCGGTCTCATCGTCGTATTCAGTGACGTGAGTGGCAATAATGAGCGCGAAGTTATCATCGATGATTGTGCTTTTTCTGTCCAGTACCTCCCCAGTACGTACATAATTTAATGATATTTCTCCTATATTTTTCTCTTCAGGGGTTGGTAGGAGGGGAGAGGTAGCTGGGCTGAGCGCAGCATCCTGTGGTGGTATCGTTATTATTACTCCAGGATTTTTCCTCTTTCGAGGGTTCTTATCTTTGGAGCCTAGGGGTCGTCCTCTCTTTTGTTGAGGTACGGCCGCTTCTGCTACAGGTGGATTGCATCCATCTTTGGGTATGTCAATCCTAGCTGGCGTATTTGCAGCAGGGACGTGTGATCTGACAATCTTCTGGTTGTCAGTGAATTTGTTCGGTAAAATGTGAACTGTGTTTTGAATTTGAAGGATCTTCAGGATCTCATCTTCACATTGGTTTGTACGCCAATCAAAATGGGATAAAGTTTTTGTGTCCCATGAAATGGTCTTTGAAGCTTCTGGCTTCTGTGTGTTAATGCCTAGTTTGGGAAAAGTGCTTTCATCAAATTCACAATCTGCTAGACGTGCCTTGAAGGCGTCCCCCGTAAGGGGTTCTAGGTATCTAATGATCGATGGTGAGTCGAATCCAATGTAGATACCCAGACGATGTTGAGGACCCATTTTGGTCCTCTGCGGTGGTGCTATGGGGACATAGACAGCACATCCAAATATCCTCAGGTGAGAGATATCCGACGGGTTCCCATATGCAAGTTGCATTGGAGAATAAGATTGACTCCCTGACGGTCGTAATCTTATTAGCGATGCAGCGTGCAAGATGGCATGTCCCCATGCGTTCACCGGCAACTGGCATTGCATCAACAATGGATGAGCAATCCATTGTAGTCTCTTTATAAGAGATTCGGCTAACCCGTTCTGGGTGTGAACATGAGCTACAGGATGTTCAACTTCTATGTCGGTTGGAATTGGGAGATCTTCGATCCGTAATTCTTGCATTCATAACTGGGAAGGATATGGAAGATATGGAAGATATAGCCAGAAATCCAAGAGTTAATTCTTGCAGTTTTTCGGTGGAAAACGATGGTGACGTAAAATCGAAAGCTCTGAAACGAATATTTCGATCGTTTGGGGCTTAGAATGCCCTCCTTCATTATTAGAGTGAGTTAAGGCTGCCAGAAATCGAAAAATGCTTCAAACCATCAATTTCAGGCAACCGTTTGGACAATTGCATTGAAATTTCGTGGGAATAAAGAAAACCACCACCTCTCTGCCTTGAAACAACGTTTACTCTATATTTATCATCATACTCCGCTAAAACTCCAACGAAATCCGTGCGAGTTCCAAAAATTAGAGACGTGTGCTTTGCTTGAGTTTTGAATCCAAGAGTAAATTCGTGTAGTTTTTCTGTAGAAAACGACGGCGACGCGCTATTTTAATCGCAGGAACAAAGATTTCGATCGTTTGAGACCTAGAATGCACTCCTCCATCCATTAGAGTGAGATACGACAACCAGAAACAAAAAATACTTCAAACCAGCTATTTTGAGAAACCGTTTGGTAATTTCAATTTAGATTACATGGAAATAGAGGAAACAGCATCCACTCCACAGACAAGCAATGTTTACTCTCCATTTGTCCTCATATTCCTCCAAAACTCCCACGAATTCTGTGCGAGTCCCAGAAATCAGAGACGGGTGTCATTACTTGTGTTTGAATCCAAGAGTAAATTCTTGAAGTTTTTCAGTAGTAAACGTTTGTGACGTAGAATCGAAAGCTCAGGAAAGTAGATTTCGATCGTTTGAGGCCTACAATTCCCTCCTTCATCCATTAGAGTGAGTTAGGGCAGCCAGAAACCGAAAAATACTTCAAACTATATCTATTTTGGGCAACCGTTTAGTAATTTCCAATTGAAATGTCTTTGGACTAGAGAGTAAACAACCTTCTCTCCCCCAAGAAGCAACATTTACTCTCCATTTGTCCTCATATTCCTCCAAAACTCCCACGAAATCCGTGCGAGTCCCAAAAATTAGAGACATGTGCAATTTCTTGTGTTTTGTATCCAAGAGTAAATTCTTGCAGTTTTCGGTAAAAATTGATGGTGACGCACAATCGGAAGCTCAGGAACGAATATTTCAATTGTTTGGGGCCTTGAATGCCCTCCTTCATCCTTTAGAGTTAGCTAGGGTAGCCTTCGAAAAATATATCAAACCTGCTATTTTGACAAACCGTAGGGCAATTCCTATTGAAATTTCATGGGAATAGAGGAAACAACCTCCTCTCCCTATAGAAACAACGTTTACTCTCCATTTGACCTCATTCCTCCAAAACTCCTACGAAATCTGTTCGAGACCGGGAAATTAGAGACGGGTGCAATTGCTTGTGTTTTGAATCCAAGAGTAAATTCGCGTAGTTTTTCTGTAGAAAATCATTTAATAAAACGATCCATATCTTCCGAAAAATGTGGAAATTAGCCTGGCGCTGAGAAAAATCCACAAAAATGTACATTGAAATCAGGAGATCGCCATCTTCAACTGAAAAATTACTTAAAAAATCAAATCATGTAATAAAAAGATTTCTACCAGAAAATGCAAAAAATAAAAACGAGCTCAGAAAAATTCACAAAATGTCCGATGGAACTGGGAGACCGCCATCTTCAACTTAAAATTAAGAGAAGGCAAAATTAGGCTATAAAAATCATATCATTTAATATAAATATTCATATCTTACATAAAATTTAGAAAATGGCCCAGATTTCAAGAAAATCATCAAAAATATCCGTTAGAACTGGCAGATCGCAATCTTCAACTGAAAAATAAGAGAGGACAAAATTAGGCCAAAAATTAGATTATTTAATCAAAAGATCTTTATCTTCTAGAAAGTGTAGAAAAATAGTTTCGAGCTAAGAAAAATCAGAAAAAATGTCTGTTGGAACCGGAAGATCATGATCTTCAACTGGAAAAAAGAGAAGACAAAATAATGCTATAAAATCACATCATTTAATGAAAAGATTCATTTTTTACTTAAAAATAGAAAATAGCTCCGAGCTCAAAAAAATCAGCAAATATATCCGTTGGAACTGGGAGATCGCTATCATCAACTGAAAAATAAGAGAAGACAAAATTATGCCAAAAATATTTCATTTAATAAAAATATCTATGTCTTTCAGAAAATGTAGAAACTAGTATCGCAATCAGAAAAATCCGCAAAAATTGTCTGTTGGAACCAGGAGTTCAACATCTTCAACTAAAAAGTAAGAGAACAAAATTAGGGTATAAAAATCATATCATTTAATATAAAGATTCACATCTATTAGAAAATGTAAAAAATAGAATGGAGCTTAGAAAAATCCACAAAAATGTTCGTTGGAACTAGAAGATCAATATTTTCATCTTAAAATAAGAGAAAAACAAATCTAGGCTCTTTCAATCATATCATTTAATATAAAAATTAATCTTACAGAAAATATAGAAAATAGATCGTAGCTAATAAAAATAACAAAAAATATCAGTTGGAACCGGAAGTTTACCATCTTCAATGAAAAAAATAAGAGAAGACAAAATTAGGCGATTAAAATCATATCATATAATAAAATGATACATATCTTCAATAAATTGTAGAAATAGCCCGAAGTTCAGAAAAATCCGCAAAAATTCTTTTTGATCCGGAAAATCACCATCTTCAACTGAAAATTTAAGAGAAGACAAAATTAGGCTATAAAAATTATATCATTTAATATAAAGATCCATTTCTTACAGAAAATGTAAAAAAATTGCCCAGAGCTAAGAAAAATTAGCAAAATGGTCCGTTGAAACTGGGAGATCGTCATATTCGAAGAAAAAAAATAAGAGAAGACAAAATTAGACCAAAAAATCATATTATTTTAATAAAAAGATCTATTACTTTCACAAACTATGGAAAATAGGCTCGAGGTCAAAAAAATCCGCAAATAATGTTTGTTGGAACCGGAAGATCACTATCTTCAATTAAAAAAATAAAAGAAGGCAAACTTAGGCTATAAAATCTTCAATTAATAAAATATCTGTATCCTTAATTAACTGTATAAAATAGCCCCTAGCTCAGAAAAATCCGCAAAAATGTCCGTTGGAAACAGGAGATCACCATCTTCAACTGAAAAATAAGAGAAGACAAACTTAGGTTATAAAAATCATATCATTTAATAAAAAGATCCATATCTTCAATAAAATATAGAAAATAGCACCCAGCTTAGAAAAATCCGCAAAAAAGTCCGTTGGAACCGGGAGATCGCCATATTCAGCTGAAAAATAAGATAAGACAAACTTAGGCTATAAAAATCATATCATTTAATAAAAAGAGCCATATGTTCCATAAAATGTAGAAAATAGCTCGAAGCTCAGAAAAATCTGCAAAAATGTCCGATGGAACCGGAAGATTGCCTTCTCTAACTGAAAAATAAAAGAAGACAAAATTAGGCAAAAACAATCATATCCTTTAATAAAAAGATTCATATCTTTCAAAAATATAGAAAATAGCCAGGAGCTCTTAAAAATCCGTAAAAATGTCTGTTTGCACCGGGAGATCTCATCTTCAACTTAAAAAAGAGAAGTAAAAATTAGGGCAAAAATTGTATTATTTAATAAAAAATAAATATCTTAAATAAAATGTAGAAAAATAGTCCGAAGAAAAGAAAAGTCCACAAAAATGTCTGTTGGAATCGTTAGATCGCCATCTTCACCTGAAAAACTAGAGAAGAAAAATGTAGGCTATCAAAATCGTCTTATTTAATAAAAAGGTACACATCTTCCATAAAATGTAGAAAATAGCACCGAGCTTAGAAAAACCCGCAAAAATATTAGTTAGAACCGGAAGATTGCCATCTTCAACTGAAAAAATAGGAAAAGGCAAAACTAGGCCAAGAATCAAATCATTTAATTAAATAATCCATATTTTCAAGGAAATTTAGAAAATAGGCCCGAGGTCAGAATAATCTGCAAAAATATCTGTTGGAACCAGGAGATCGTTATCATCAGCCGAAAAATAATAGAAGACAAATTTTTGTCAAATATCATATCATTTAATAAAAAGATCGATAACTACCCGAAAATGTAGAAACATAGCCCCGAGATAAGAAACATCGGCAAAAATGTCCGTTGGAAGCTGAAAAATAAGCGCAGACAAAATTCTGATACAAAAATCATATCATGTAATATAAAGATCCATATCTTATAGATAATGTAGAAAATAGCTCGGAGCTCAAGAAAATCGGTACAAATGTAAATTGGAATCAAGAGATCGCCATTTTCAGCTGAAAAAAGAGGAGACCAAATTGGGGACAGAAACATATCATTTAATTAAAATATCCATATCTTCCAGAAAAGATAGAAAAATAGTTCCAAGCTAAGAAAAATCTGCAAAAATGACTGTTGTAATGGATAGATCGCCATCTTCAATTGAAAAAAATAAGAGAAGACAAATGTAGGCTATAAAAATCATATCATTTAATAAAATGATCCTTACCTTTCATAAAATATAGAAAATAGCACCGAGCTTATAAAAATCCACAAAATATCCATTGGAACCGGGAGATCGCCATCTTCAATTGAAAAATAAGAGAAGACAAAATTCGTTCAAAAATCATATCCTTTAATAAAAAGATTCAAATCTTTCATAAAATATAGAAAATAGCCCATAACTTTGAAAAATCCGTAAAAATGTCCGTTGGAACTGGAAGATCGCCATCTTCAACTGAAAAAGCAGAAGACAAAATTTGGGCAAAACATCATATTATTTAATAAAAAATACATATATTCAAGAATATGTAGAAAATAGCATGGAACTCAAAAATCCGCAAAAATTTCCGTTGGAACAGAGAGATCGCCATCTTCAACTGAAAAAATAAGAGAAGATAAACGTAGGATATAAAATCTTATCATTTAAAAAGTTCTAATAAAGATACATATTATACAAAAAATATAGAAAATAGCCGTAGCTCAAAATAAATCCGCACAAATGTCCATTGGAACGGTAGATTGCCATCTTCAAAGTAAAAAAAGAGAAGACAAAATGAGGCCAAAAAATCATATCATTTCATAAAAAGATACATATTTTCCAGAAAATATAGAAAATAGGCTCAAGCTAAGAAAAAATGTAAAAATGCCCGTTGGAACAGGGAGATCGCCACCTTCAACTGAAAAATAAGTGAAGACAAATGTAGGATATGAATATCATATTATTTAATCAAAAGTATTATATCTTCCATAAAATGTAGAAAATAGCATCGAGTTCAAAAAAATACGCTAAAATATCCGTTGGAACCTGAAGATCGCCATCTTCAACTTAAAAATAAGGAAAGACAAAATTAGGCTATAAAATCATATCATTCAATAAAAAGATACATAACTTTTCGAAAATGTAGAAAATTTCCCGAAGCTCAGAAAAATCCGCAAAAATGTTCGTTGGAACCGAGAGATCTGTTGTTTTTTTGAGATTCAAATCCCGTGGAGCGTTTCCCCAGGTGACTCGGTCGAGTAGGAGGCTGCTCGACCGAGCAGCATAAAGTCTCTGACAAACCGAGCAGGTAGAGAGCTTGGGGAAGTTTTCCCTCTGACTCGGGTGACTCCTACTCGATCGAGTAGGAGGCTACTCGGTCGAGCAGCAACTCGACCGAGTAGCATGAAGGATTTGTTTGACCGAGCAGCCCGAGGGCATTCTGTTTGAAGAGGTCTACTGACACTCGGGCCGAGTAGCTAGGCTACTCGACAGAGTCGACTCGACTCCACCTAGGGCATGTCCGCTTGACCGATCTGACCGCTGACTCGGGCCGAGTCGGCGCGGGCCCATGGGCGAAAAGCACGGTTTGGATGCATTTTTTCTCATTGTTTTGGGTTTGTATTTAAACATATCTATTGTTTTAGATTAGGTTAAGCCTCTTTTCAGATTGAGAGAGTTTTGGAGAGCCTCTTGCTACCCCATTGGAGATTGAAGAGAGTTTTAGTGTTTGTGTTCTTGAGAGAAAGGTTTGGGTTTTCCTTCTCTTCTTCTTCCATTGATTTCTTCCTCTTGAGTGGATTCATGAGGGCTTGTTCCGTTGACAAGTTATTACTCATGCGTGAGAGAGCTTTTTGTAAACCTAATTGTTTGGATCTCTCTACTAGTGGAATCGTCTCGGATTGGATTGCTGGACATAGGTTGTTTACAACCGAACCAGGGTAAATTCTCTTGTGTCTGCGATTGATTTATTTGTTGTTGTGATTCGTTTGCTGCTTTCTATTGCAAGTTCATTTGGGAATTTTGTTGGGTCGTTGGGATTAGATTTTTGCTAGCTCTATATTCCTTATCCGTTTATTAGGGTTGGTTTCTGCATTGATCCCAATGCGATTTGGTTTCCACCCCAACAAGTGGAATCAGAGCTTGTGGTTTTATTGGAAAGGAAGTTAGTGACAAAGGAAAGATGGTGTCTTTGGCAACATTGAACATTAAGAAGTTCACCGCCCGGAATGATTTTCAGATTTGGCACAAGAAGGTGAAGAATGTTCTTATGCAGACGGGGTGTTACTAGATCGTATTCGATGTCTCGAATATCGATAAGGAGGTGACTGCATCCGCTAGAGCGAAAATGGAGAGGAAAGCATACCGCGCGATTCAGTTATCGTTATCAGATAATGTTCTGAGGAAAGTCCTAGATGAGGCGACGACATCTGATATGTGGAAGAAGCGTGAGGGACTATACATGAAGAAATCCTTCACGAGTCGCCTATATTTACTTCAGCAGATGTATACTCTCAAGATGAAGTCTGGTTCAACGGTGAAGGATCACATGGATGAATTGAACAGGATTGTGCTAGAGTTGCGTGGTATGGATGTGAAAATTGAAGATCAACAGCAAATGGTTATCTTGTTATGCTCATTGACTGAAGAGTATAATCACTTTGTTCGGTCGATGATTTACAACCGGACTACTCTCACCGTGGAAAAGGTGAAGGCGACGCTTCACACAGAGCAACTATGTGGCAAGGTTCAAGGTAGAGATCATGTGAGTAACCGCGAGGAGGCATTGCATGTGAGGGATCGACAGGAAAGGAGAGGAGGCTTCAGGAAGAATAATGATCGCTCCAAGTCGAGACACTCATAGGATAGGTTTGCGAACATCACATGCTACAATTGCCATAAGAAGGGTCATTATTCGAATCATTGTCCTATCAAGAATAGGAAGAAAGGAAAGGAAACCGAGAAGGATTCCGGTTCGGCATCTTTAGGCATTGATGGGATTGATGGTGAGCAGATCTATGATGAAGGTAGAGATACCGAGATTTTTGTTGCAGAGATTGCAGGTGATGCCAACATGGCATGGCTCATGGACAGTGGATGCTCGTATCATATGACTCCTCATAGGAGTTGGTTCGTGACATACCGTTCCAAGCAAGATGGAGGCTCAATCCTCATCGGGAACAATGCAGTGTGTAGAACTGCGTGTATTGGACCGTTCGGATAAAGATGCATGACGGCATTGTGCGTACACTCGCCGATTTGTGGCATGTCCCAGATTTGCGGAAGAGCCCAATCTCCATAGGCGTATTGGACAATGCCGGATGTAAGTCGGTCTTTGAAAAAGGCCAACTTCGAGTTTCGAAAGGAGCCATGGTTGTGATGAAGGGAAAGAAGGTTGGAAACTTATATGTCCTTCAAGGCACCACAGTTGAAGGTGAAGCCGACGTAAGCACTACGAGCGCAGTCTCTGGAGATTCGGCCAAGCTATAGCATTATCGTTTAGGTCATCAATGTGACAAAACACTTGATGTACTCTGAAGAAGAAAACTAATTGAAGCCTCGAATGAGAGTGTAGAATTCCGAATCCTGTGTATACAGAAAGAAGACAAAGCTGCAGTTTAACACGGGGAAGCATACTAGCAAATAACCACTTGATTATTTACACACCGATGTGTGGGGACTGTGCCCAGTGCCGTCAAAAGGGGGAGCTAAGTATTTTGTCTTGTTTATTGATGACTACTCTCGCAAAGTTTGGATGTACTTGATGAAGTCAAAGGACCAGACTTTTGATATGTTTCGAGAGTGGAAGACCATAGTGGAGAAGCAAACCGGAAGGCATGTGAAGGTGCTTAGATCTGACAATGGAGGTGAGTTTACCACAAGGGAGTTTAGAAATTTCTGCAAACTCCATGAGATCCGCAGACACTTTAGCACACCTGATGATCCGCAGTCGAATGGTGTGGTGGAGCGGATGAATCGAACGTTATTGGAGAGAGTGCAGTGTTTGAGGCACTCAGCCCGTTTGGAGAAGGAATTCTGGGGAGAGATACTCTCGACTGATGTGCACATTGTAAACAGAGTTCCTTCAATAGCGATTGGCTACAAGATCCCTGAGGAGATGTGGAGTGGTGAAGCTATAGATTACTCGTACTTGTGCATTGTGGGTTGCACGGCATACGTGCACGAGAGGGTCAACAAGTTGGATCCAAGAGCAAAGAAGTGTGTCTTTCTTGGATATGGCCACGGCGTCAAGGGATACCGTTTGTGGGATCCAGAGGGTCAGAAAGCGATAGTGAGCCGACATGTCACTTTTGACGTGGATGCAATGCTCAGGGTAGAACATTCTCACTCAAAAGATGACACGTTCGCAGAGGAGATTTCACCGGAGAGGGTTAGTCTTTTGGTCTAGCCTGCTCAGTGACCAGACAAAGAGTAGATGGTTGATGCTCCTATTGAGGGAGATGATGAGGTCCATGCTGAGGACCATGTGCATACACCCGGTACATCTCAGGTACGCGTTGACACTTATGCAGGTGATGATGGAACGTGGAGATCAAAGAAGGTAAAGAAAGCGCCAGCAAGATTAGGAGCATGGGATTATGCATGTTATTCTTTCGATGATATGGTGTCTTATGCACTCAACCTAGAGCATGAGGAGTCAGCGACATATGGTGGAGCCATAGTCACGGGAGATGCCGCTCAGTGGCAAGGAGCTATGGAGGAGGAGATGGAGTCTCTTACTTGGGATTTGGTGCCGCTACCTAGCGAGAAGTGTGCCATTGGTTGTCGGTGGATATACAAAGTCAAAGAAGGTCCAACTCAAGATGGGAACAATGTCAGGTACAAGGCAAGGTTGGTTGCCAAGGGATTTTCACAATAGAAGGGTGAAGACTACAACGAGATATTCTCACCGGTTATGCGTCACACGTCCATTCGTGTGTTATTGGCTCTAGTTGCTAGCATAGACATGGAGTTGGAACAACTCGATGTGAAGACCGCCTTTCTGCATGGAGATATTGATGTATGCAGCAGCCTGAAGGGTTTAGAGTTGAAGGGAAACAGACTTTGGTGTGCAGGTTGAAGAAATCGTTGTACGGGTTGAAGCAGTCACCCAGGCAGTGGTACAAACGATTCGATAGCTTCATGATGGGAGTAGGCTTCGAGAGAAGCATCAAGGATCAATGTGTGTATGTTTGCACACTTGAGAATGGCTTGAAGATTTATTTGTTGCTATATGTGGATGAGATGCTAATTGCTTCTAATAGCATGTCGGATGTAAAGAAGCTGAAGGAGAAGCTACGACAAGAATTCGACAAGAAGGATTTGGGGCCCGCAAAGAAGATTCTCGGAATGGAGATTGTTCGAGATCAAAAGAAGCATGAGCTGAGATTGTCACAGAAGGGTTATATTCAGAAGGTACTAGCCCAGTTTGGGATGGATAGTGCGAAGCTCGTGACAACACCTTTGGAAGCTCATTTTCAGCTGTCGACAAGTCGGTCGCCAAGCACCGAAGACTTACATGTCTCAGGTGCCATATGCGAGTGCAGTAGGAAGCTTGATGTATGCGATGGTTTGCACGCATCCAGATATTGCATAGGCCGTGGGAGTGGTTAGCAGATACATGGCTAATCCTAGCAAGGAGCATTGGCAGGCCGTTAAGTGGATCCTAAGATATCTGCGATGCACATCGAGTGTCGGGATCCTCTATGGGAGAGGAGACGGAAAGGTGCTGACAGGTTACTGCGATAGCGACTACGCAGGTGATAGAGACAGGCGACGATCTACCACGGGGTATGTATTCAGTTTGCGTACTGCCGAGGTATCGTGGAGGTCGGTCTTACAGTCTGTGATTGCGCTATCGACCACAGAGGCCGAGTTGATTGCAGCGGTGGAAGCTGTGAAGGAGGCCAAGTATTTGAGGAGCCTGCTGAGAGATTTGGGGGTGCCTCAGAGTTCATCACATGTGCATTGTGACAGCCAGAGTGCCATTCATCTGGCAAAGCACCATGTATACAGTTCCAGGACGAAGCATATTGAGGTGCGCAATTCTTTCCTTGAGTTAGAGAAGAAGGAGATAGAGCTTCAGAAGATCCCAACTGATTTGAACCCCGCAGACATGTTTACCAAGCCAGTTTCCGCCGTCAAGCTCCAGGTTTTCATGGAGCTGATTTCCTTGTTGGTTTAGGTGGCATCGGAGGGCGCGTTTTCTGAGACGATGATGATTCTAGAGAGAGGGTCATGGCGCGCAGCGTGGAGGTACTGGAGTCATTGGTGATGAGATTTGAATCAAGGTATAATGTTGTTTTTTGTGATTCAAATCCCGTGGAGCAATTTTCCCAGGTGACTCGGTCGAGTAGGAGGCTGCTCGGTCGAGCAACAAGCTACTCGACCAAGCAACATGAAGTCTCTGACAGACCGAGCAGGCAGAGAGCTTGGGGAAGTTTTCCCTCTGACTCGGCTGACTCCTACTCGGTCGAGTAGGAGGCTACTCGGTTGAGCAGGAGGCTACTCGGTCGAGCAGGTGGCTACTCGACCGAGCAGCATGAAGGCTTTGTTTGCTCGAGCAGCCCAAGGGCATTCTGTTTGAAGAGGCCTACTGACACTCATGCCGAGTAGCTAGGCTACTCGAACGAGTCGACTCGACTCCACCTAGGGCATGTCCGCTCGACCGAGCTCGACTGAGCTGACAGCCAACTCGGTCCGAGTCGACGTGGGCCCATGGGTGAAAAGCACGGTTTGGATGCGTTTTTTCCATTGTTTTGGGTTTGTATTTACACCTATCTATTGTTTTAGATTTGGTTAAGCCTCCTTTCATATTGAGAGAGTTTTGGAGAGCCTTTTGCTACCCCATTGGTGATTGGAGAGAGTTTTAGGGTTTGTGTTCTTGAGAGAAGGTTTGGTTTTTCCTTCTCTTCTTCTTCCATTGATTTCTTCCTCTTGAGTGGATTCGTGAGGGCTTGTTCCGTTGACAAGTCATTACTCACGCGTGAGGGAGCGTTTGTAACCCTAATTGTTTGGATATCTCTACTAGTGGAATCGTCTCAGATTGGATTGCTGGACGTAGGTTGTTTACAACTGAACCAGGGTAAATTCTCTTGTGTCTGCGATTGATTTATTTGTTGCTGTGATTCATTTGTTGCTTTCTATTGCAAGGTCATTTGGGAATTTTGTTGGGTCGTTGGGATTAGATTTTTGCTAGCTCTATATTCCTGATCAGTTTATTAGGATTGGTTTCCGCATTGGCCCAAGGCAATTTGGTTTCTACCCCAACAAGATCGACATCTTCAACTGAAAAAATAGGAGAGTAAAAAATTAGGTCCAAAAATCATATCATTTAATAAAAAGATCCATAACTTTCCAAAAATGTAGAAAAATAAACCTGAGCTCAGAAAAATCGACAAAAATGTCCGTTGGAACCAGGGGATCGCCAACTTCAACTGAATAATAAGAGACAAAATTCAGTTATAAAAATCATATCATTTAACATAAAGATTCATATCATACAGAAAATATAGAAAATAGCTCGGAGCTCAGAAAAATTCGAAAAAATATCTGTTGGATCCGAGAGATCACCATCTTCAAGAATAGGCCTAAAAATCATATCATTTAATAAAAAGATACATATCTGCCATAAAATGTAGAAAATAGCACCGAGCTCAGAAAAATCCGCAAATATGTCTGTTGGACCTTAAAGATCGCCATGATCAATTGAAAAATATGAGAAGACAAAATTAGGCTATAAAAATTTTGGCATTTACTAAAGAGATTCATATATTTAATAAAATGAAGAAAATTGTATGGAGCTCAGAAAAATCCGCAAAAAAATCCGTTGGAACTGGGAGATCGTCATCTTCAACTGAAAAAAAGAGAAGAAAAAGTTAGGATATAAAAATCATATCATTTAATATAAAGATTCTTATCTTTCAGAAAGTGTAGAAAATAACACCGAGCTCAGAAAAATCCGTAAAAATGTCCGTTGGAACCAGAATATCGCCATCTTCAATTAAAAATAAGAGAAGACAAATTTAGGCTAAAAATCATATCATGTGATAAAAAATCGCCATCTTCAATTGGAAAAAAAGAGAAGACAAATTTAGGCTATAAAAATCATATCAATTAATAAAAATATCAATATCTTTCAAAAAAAATGTAGAAAATAGCACCCAGCTCAGAAAATGATATATAAAAATCTTATCAGTTGAAGATGGCGATATCTGGTTACAACTGACATTTTTATAGATGAAGATGGCAATTTCCTGGTTCTGAATTTTGTCTTGTCTTATATTTCAGTTGTAGATGGTGATCTCCCGGTTTCAACGGACATTTTTGGCCTCATTTTTTATTATCTGATATCATTTAATTAAATGATCCATATCTTCTAGAAAATGTGAAAAATAGCCAAGAGTCCAGAAAAATCCGCAAAATTGTCCATTGGAACCAAGAGATCGCCATCTTTAAACTAAATATAAGATAAGACAAAATAAGGCCAAAAAATCATTTCATTTAATAAAAAGATCGCCATCAACTGGAAAATAAGAGAAGACAAAATTAGGCAACAAAAATCATATAAATTAATATAAAGATCCTTATCTTTTAGAAAAAAAATAGAAAATAGCCACGAGCTCAGAAAATACACAAAAATTTCCGTTGGAACCAGGAGATCTTCATCTTCAACTGAAAATAAGAGAGATAAAAATAGGCTATAAAAATCTTTTTATTTAATATAAAGATCATTATCTTACAGAAAATGTGGAAAATTGACTAGAGCTCTGAAAAATCTGTAAAAATGTCCATTAGAATTGGGAGACCGCCATCTTTAACGGAAAAATAAGAGAAGGCAAAATTAGTCCAAAAAATCCTATCATTTAATAAAAAGATATGTATCTTCCAAAAAATGAAGGAAAATAGCCTCGAGCTAAGAAAAATCTGCAAAAATTCCCGTTATCGGGAAATTGCCATTTTCAACTAATAAATAAGAGATGACAAACTTAGTCTATTAAAATTAAATCATTTAATTAAAAGGTCACTATCTTCAATAATGAATAGAAAATAGCCTCGAGCTGAGAAAAATCCGCAAAAATGTCCGTTGGAACCGAGAGATTGCCATCTTCAACTGAAAAATAAGAGAAAACAAGAGGAGGACATAAAAATCATATCATTTAATATAAATATCCATATCTTAAATGTAGAAAATAGCTCGGAGCTTAGAAAATTTCGTAAAAATTTCCGTTAGAACCGGGAGATCTCCATATTCAACTA
Organism: Scilla litardierei; assembly: GCA_030789695.1. NCBI lineage: Eukaryota > Viridiplantae > Streptophyta > Magnoliopsida > Asparagales > Asparagaceae > Scilla > Scilla litardierei. The sequence continues at coordinate 169,990,719 of CM061141.1, forward strand.
AAAAAATAAGAGTATACAAACTTATTCTATAAAAGTCCTATCATTTAATAAAAATATTCATTTCTTTAATAAACTGTAGAAAATGGTTCCCAGTTTAAAAAAATCTGCAAAAATTACTGTTGGAACTGGGAGTGCGACATCTTCAACTGAAAAATCAGAGAAGATAAAATTAGGCTATAAAAACCATTTCATTGAATATAAAGAATGATATCTTATAGAAAACTAAGAAAATATCCCCGAGGTCAGAATAATAAGCAAAATGTCCGTTAGAAACGAGATCGATATCTTCAACTGAATAATAAAAGAAGACAAAATTTGGCCTAAAAATCATGTCATTTAATAAAAAGATTCATAACTTATCGAAAATGTAAAAAATAGCCTCGAGCTCAGAAAAATAAAGTCCCTTGGAACCATATTATTTAATATAAAAATCATATTATTTAATAGAATGATTCATATTATACAAAAATATAGAAAATAGTCCGGAGCTCAAAAAATCCCCGCAAATGTCCATTAGAACCAGGAGATTGCCATCTTCAAATTAAAAAAAGCGAAGAAAAAATTAGGGCACAAAATCATATCATTTCATAAAAAAATACATATCTTCCAGAAAATGAAGAAAAATAGTCTTAAGCGAAGAAAATTCTGCGAAAATGTCCGTTGAAACCGGGCGATCGCCACTTTCAACTAAAAATAAGAGAAGCCAACATTAGCATTGTCATCTTCAACTGAAAAAATAAGAGAATACAAATGTAGGCTATAAAAATCATATTATTTAATAAAACATTCTATATCTTCCATAAAATGTAAAAAAAATATCCCGACCTCAAAAAAATACGCAAAAACGTCCGTTGGAACCGAAAGACCGCCATTTTCAACTGCAAATAAGAGAAGACATCATTAGGCTATAAAAATCATATCATTAATAAAAAGATCCAAAACTTTTCGAAAATGCAGAAAATAGATAAGAGTTCAGAAAAATCTGCAAAAATGTTCGTTGAAACCGGGAGATTGCTATCTTCAACTAAAAAAATAATTGAAGAAAAAATTAGGTCAAAACATGTATCATTTAATAAAAAGATGCATAATTTTTCGAAAATGTTGAAAAATAGCCCCAAGCTCAGAAAAATCAACAAAAATGTATGTTGGAACCGGGAGATTGCATCTTCAACAAAATAATACGAGTAGACAAAATTAGGTTATAAAAATCATATCATTTAATATAAAGATTCATATCATACAGAAACTATAGAAAATAGCTGGGAGCTCAGAAAAATCTGAAAAATGCCCGTTGGAACCGGGAGATCGCCATCTTCAACTGGAAAATATAAGAAGACAAAATTAGGCCAAAAATCATATCATTTAATACAAAGATACATATCTGCCATAAAATGTAGAAAAGGGCATCATGCTCAGAAAAATCCACATAAATGTCTGTTGGAACCGGGTGATCGCAATTTTCAACAAAAAAGGGAAGACAAAATCAGGCCAAAAAATCATATCATTTAATAAAATGATTCATATCTTCCAAAAATGTAGCAAAAAGCCCAAATCTAAGAAAAAAATTGCAGAGAATGTCTGTTGGAACCGGAAGAGAGCCATATTCAACTGAAAAATACGAGAAGATTAAATTAGGCTACAAAAATCTTGTCATTTATTAAAGAGATCCATTTCTTTAATAAAATGTGGAACATAGCCTGGAGCTCAGAAAAATCCGCAAAAATGTCCGTTGGAACCGTGAGATCACCATCTTCAACTAAAAAATAATAGAAGAAAAAATAGGATATAAAAATCATATCTTTAACATAAAGATTTTTATCTTCTAGAAAGTGTACAAAATAGCCCCGAGCTCTGAAAAATCCCTAAAAAAGTCCGTTGGTACAGGGAGATCACCATCTTTATTTGAAAAATAAGAGAAAATAAAACTAGAACAAAATATCATATAATTTAATAAAATGATACATATCTTCCATAAGGTGGAAAATAGCCCGAAGATCAGAAAAATCCGCAAAAATGTTCGTTGGAACCGGGAGATCGCCCTCTTCAACTGGAATATAAGATAAGACAAAATTAGGCAAAAACATATCATTTAATAAAAGATCACTATCTTCAACTGGAAAATAAGAGAAGACAAATTTAGGATATAAAAATCATATCAATTAATAAAAAGCTCCATATCATTTATAAAATGTAAAAAATAGCACCAATCTCTGAAAATGATATATGAAAATCATATCAGTTGAAGATGGCGATATCCCGGTTACAACAGACATTTTTATAGATGAAGATGGCGATTTCCCGGTTCCGATCTTGTCTTCTCTTGTATTTCAGTTGAAGATGGCGATTTCCCTGTTTCAACGGACATTTTTTGCCTAATTTTTTCTTCTCAGATATAATTTAATTAAACGTTCCATATCTTGCCAAAAATGTGAAAAATAGCCCAGAGCTTAGAAAAATCCAGAAAAATGTCCTTGGAACTGGGAGATTGCCATGTTTAACCGAAATATAAGAGAAGACAAAATAAGGCCAAAAAATCATTTCATTCATTAAAAAGATCAACATCATCGACTGGAAAATAAGACAAGACAATATTAGGCAACAAAAATCATATCAATTAATATAAAGATTCTTATCTTCCAGAAAACATAGAAAATAGCCCCAAGCTCAGAAAAATTTGAAAAAAGTTCTGTTGGAAAAGGGAGATCGCCCTCTTCAATTGAAAAATAAGAGAAGACAAAATTAGGCCACACAAATCATATCATTTAATATAAAGGTCCATATCTTACAGAAAATATAGAAAATAGCCCCGACCTCAGAAAAATCTGAAAAAATGTCTGTTGGAACCGGGAGATTGCCATCTACATCTGAAAAATAAGAGGAGACAAAATTAGGCCAAAAAATCATTTCATTTAATATAAAGATCGTCATCATCAATTGGAAAATAAGAGAAGACAAAATTAGGCAAAAAATCAAAAAATTAATATAAGATTCTTATTTTACAAAAAATATAGAAAATATCCCTACCCTCAGAAACATACGCAAAAATTTCCATTGGAAATGTGAGATCGCCCACTTCAACTGAAAAATAATAGAAGACAAAATTAGGACATAAAATCTTATCATTTAATAAAAAGATCCATTCTTACGAAAAATGTAGAAAATAGCGCAGAGCTCTGAAAAACATGCAAAAATGTCCATTGGAACCGGGAGACCGTCATCTTCATCTGAAAAATAAGAGAAGACAAAATTAGGCTATAGAAATCATATCATTTAATATAAAGATTCATATCTTACAGAAAATTTAGAAAATATCCCGGATCTTAGAATACTCCGCAAAAATGTAAGTTGGAATCGGGCGATCGCCATCTTCAATGAAAAAAATAAGAGAAGACAAATTTAGGCCTAAAATCATATCATTTACTAAAAAGATCTATGACTTCCTGAAAATGTAGAAAAATAGTCCCTAGCTTAGAAAAAGCCACAAAAATATACGTTGGAATCGGAAAATCGCCATCTTCAACTAAAAAAAATAAGAGAAAACAAAATTAGGCTATAAAAATCATATCACTTAATATAAAAATCAATATCTTCCAAAAAATTTGAAAATAGCCCGGAACTTAGAATAATCTGCACAAATGTCCGTGGAAATGGGAGATCGCCATCTTCAACTGAAAAATAAGAGAAGACAGAATTAGGCTAAAGAATCATATCATTTAATAAAAAGACACATATCTTCTCGAAAATTTAGACAAAAAGCTCAAATCTTAGAAGCTCAAATCTATGAGAGGATTAGAGGAGCCTGATTAGTTAGTTAACTCCTCAATTAAGTACGTGAGATGTGTGAATCAAACGGACTGAATGATGCGAAAACGTGAGGAGGAACGTGGCTACGGTTCTTTGTTCGTTTTTGTCCTTGTCAGCGTCCCAGTCAGTAACCCAAAATATGACTGGGACAAAGCTGCCACGTAGGACAAAATTAAAAAAAGATCGTCAATTGTATAATTCTTATAGAAAATTTAGGAATAACCCGGAGCACAGAAAAATCAACAAAAATGTTTGTTGGAATTGGGTGATCGCCAACTTCAACAAAAAAATTAAGAGGATACAGAATTAAGACGAAAAATCATATCATTTAATAAAAAGAGCTATAACTTCAAGAAAATGTAGAAAAATAGCACCGAGCTTAGAAAAAGCTGCAAAAATATCCGTTGGACCTGGAAAATTGCCATTTTTAACTAAAAAATAAGAGAAGACAAAATTAGGCTATAAAAATCATATCATTTAATATAAAAATCCATATCATCCAGAAAATTTAGAAATAGCCCAGAGCTCAGAAAAAACCGACCAAATTTCTGTTGAAAATAGGAGATCACCATCTTCAACTGAAAAAAAGAGAAGACAAAATTAGGCCAAAAATCATATCATTTAATAAAAAGATCCATAACTTCCTGATAATGTAGAAAAGTAGTTTCAAGCTCAGAAATATCCACAAAAATGTTGGTTGGATGCGGGAGATCACTATCTTCAAGTGAAAAGTAAGAGAATACAAAATTAGGCTACAAAAATCATACCATTTAATAAAAAAGCCGTATCTTCAATAAAATGTAGAAAATAGCACTGAGCTCAAAAAAATCCGCAAAACAATCCGTTAGAACTGGGAGATCACCATCTTCAACTGAAAAATAAGATAAGACAAAATTAGGCTATAAAATTATATAAATTAATCTAAAGATACATATCTTACAGAAAATATAAAAAATAGGTTGGAGATCAGTAAAATCCGCAAAAATTTCTGTTGGAACCGGGAGATCGCCATCTTCATTTAAAAATATGAGAAGATAAAATTAGGCCAAAAATCATATTATTTAATAAAAAGATCCATATCTTCCAGAAAATGTAGAAAATAACATCTGAGTCAAAAAATCCGCAAAAATCTCCGTTGAAACCGTGAGAACGCCATCTTCAACTGAAAAATAAGAGAAAACAATATTAAGCCAAAAAATCATATCATTTAATAAAATGATCTATATCTTCCATAAAATGAAGAAAAACAGCCACAAGCTAATAAAAATCAGTAATAATGTCTGCTGGAACTGGTAGATCGCAGTATTCAACTGAAAAAAATAAGAGAAGAAAAACGTAGGATATAAAAATCATATCATTTAATAAAAAATTCATATCTTCCATAAAATGTAGAAAATAGAACCTAGCTTCGTAAAATCCGCAAAAGTTTCCATTAGAACCGGAAGATCGCCATCTTCAAGTGAAAAATAAGAGAAGATAAAATTAGGCCAAAATGATATTATTTAATAAAATGATACATATCTTCCAGAAAATACAGAAAATATACCCGAGGTCGGAAAATCTGTAAAAATATCTGTAGGAACCGAGTGAACGCTATCTTCAACTGAAAAATAAGAGAAGATAAAATTAGGTAAAAAATTATATCATTTAACTAAAACATGCATATCTTCCAAAAAAATACAGAAAATAGTTTCGAGCTAAGTAAAATCTACAAAAATGTCTGTTTAAACTGGGAGATCGTCATCTTCAACTGAAAAAAATAAGAGAAGACAAAATTAGGCTATAAAAATCATATCTTTTAATTTAAAGATACATATATTGCAGAAAGTTTATAAAATAGCCACGAGCTCAGAATAAACCGCAAAATTGTCCGTTGGAACCGGGAGATCACCATCTTAATCTGAAAAATAAGAGAAGCCAAAATTAGGCTTAAAATTAAATTATATAATTAAAATATCCACATCTTCTAGAAAATGTAGAATATAACCTCTATGTCAAAAAAATTTGCAAAAATATCCGTTGGAACCGAAAAAATGCCATCTTCAATTAAAAAAATAAAAGAAGATAAAATTATGCCAAAAAATCATATCATTTAATAAAATGATCCATTTCTTTCATAAAATGTAGACAATTACGCCGAACTTAGAAAATCTGCAAAAATGTCAGTTGGAACTGGGAGATCGCCTTCTTCATCTGAAAAATATGATGGACACAATTAGGCCAAAAAATCATATTATTTATTAAAAAGATCCATATCTTCTAGAAATTATTAAAATAGCCTCTAGGTCAAAAAAATCCGCAAAAATATCTGTTTGGAGAATGCCATCTTAAACTGAAAAATAAAAGAAGACAAAATTAGGCCAAAAAATCATATCATTTAATAAAATGATCCATATTTTCCATAAATGTAGAAAAATAGCCCTAGTGTAGTAATAATCACTAAAAATGTCTGTTTGAATCGGTAGATCGCCATATTCAACTGAAAAATAAGAGAAGACAAACGTAGGATATAAAAATCATATTATTTAATAAAAAGATCCATATCTTACATAAATTTAGAAAATAGTACCGTGCTGCATAAAATTCACAAAAATGTCCGTAGGAACCGGGAGATCGCCATCTTTAACTAAAAAAATAAGAGAAGTCAAATTAGGCCAAAAATCATATTATTTAATAAAAAGTGCATATCTTCAAGAAAATTTAGGAAATAGCCCCGAGGTCAGAATAATTTGCAAACATATCTATTGGAATCTGCAAATCGCCATCTCAACTGAAAAACACAAGAAGACAAAATTAGGTCAAAAATCATATCATTTAATAAAAAGATGCATACCTTTCAGAAAATTTAGAAAATATCCCCGATGTCAGAATAATCTGCAAAAATAGCCCAAATGTCAGAATATTCAGCAAAAATGTCCATTGGAATCAGGAGATCGCCATCTTCAACAGAAAAATAAGAGAAGACTAGGCCAAAAAAATCATATCATGTCCCAAGCAAAGAAAAATCTGCAAAAATGTCCGTTGGAACCGGGAGATCGCCATCTTCAACTGAAATATAAGAGAAGACAAAATTAGGCTTAAAATCATATCATTTAATAAAAAGATCCATATCTTCAATAAAATACTGAAAATAGCACCGAGCACAGAAAAATCTGTAAAAATGTCCGTTGCAACAGAGAGATTGCCGTCTTCAACTGTTCAGAACCTTGTTAACATCTTACGATATGCGAATCTTTATTTCTTTCTGCTCTGCTCCACATTGACTTCACTGTGCCTATAGGATCTACATGTAATCGCATAAATGTGACGGCAACCGAGGTACGGTCATTACAAAGTGGTGGCCCATACAGGTCTGTCCAATCAACTCGTGAACAGTATTGAGCAGGCAGGAAGAATGATACTCGACTGACTCAATCTACCTTATGGATATATGCTTATGAAAGTTTTCATACGCAAGAGACGTAGAGAAATCTAAGAGAGCGGCTATGGCCGAAAACGCTTTGGGATCAAGATCGGGAGCTAGGACATGCAACTCTGGATCAAACACGATGCATCAAATCTTGGATCAGGCTTCGCGAGAGATGGTCCAAGCTATACTTGAAGAACCTAAGAAGAAGGAAGAGTGCAACAGTTTCGATCATTACGCCCGTCGATTTTTACTAGATGAGATGATGCTCAGGCTACAGAGGAGTGGCTGCGCTAGATCACCGACAAGCTAAAGGCATCGCATGCACCTACATATTTGTGGGTTAGCATGGTGAAGCTGCAACTGACCAGAGAGGCTAGAAACTAGTGGGATTCTGTGGAGGACCGACCGGTGTAGCCGATCTTTTGGGCTACATTTAAGGAGACATTTAATGCCCAATACTTCTCACCAGAGGCATAAATGAAGTTGGAGGCACATGCATAAATGTAGAGGAGTACGACGCTGAATTTTCTAATCTCAGCAGGTGCGTATTTTAATGCATGACAGTTAACGTTGTCGTAAATATGTATTTGCCAACAATTGGTGTTACAGGTTTGCCAAGGACATGGTGTCCACCCCTTGGCTTGGGCCACGATATTTTAGCAAGGCCTGAACATCGATATTCGTGACAAGCTGGTCGGGTTCAAATTGAGGACCCATGCTGACATACTCTCCACATCTCGAGAGTATGAGTACGTATAGAGGGAGAGAAAACGAGAGCGACAGGCGGGGCCCCCTCCAAGACGACCACCTCTGACCGTTGCAGCATAGCAAAGCTGACGACCTTCAGTGCCACCAGTAAACGCTCACATCGAAGAACGAGAGAAGTCCACTATATAGACGGAGCATACCACAACATTCAAGAAGACCGAGACAAAAACCAGCCCTCAATGCCCTGTGATATGTGACTACTGTTACCGATCCAGACACATAAAAAGAGACTATCGTTGCTAGAACAAACTGTGTCTGATATGTGGTGCATCAGATCACTCCGTTGGTAACTGTCCAAGACGAGTTAAGCAAACAATGACTGCCGGTGTCAGTCAGCAAGAGCAACAGCCACCACCCTATCCTCAGAACTACCAGGCTTATATCATGGCAACGATGGAGATGGACACCCAGAGATCTTAGATTGTGTTATCAATTGTTTGAACTAATCTTCATTTTGTTGTTTCCAGTTGTTTGTTAGATTTCTTTTATGTTTGGTTAATAGTATATTGTTCTAGAAATTCTGAGGACGGAATTTTTTGTAAGGTGGGTAAAATGTAATGGGCCCATTTCTTTATTTCCGCCCCCTTCTTTTCTCGGCCTACTCACGAAGCCCAGCGTGGGGCTCCTTAATTTCCCCTCCCCCTCTCTCATTTTTCATGCATCAAGCCTGTTGGGGCTTTCGACACGATCGACTCCTCTCTCTCTCTCTCTCTCTCTCTCTCTCTCTCTCTCTCTCTCTCTCTCTCTCTCTCTCACAACAACAACAAAGCCCACCAGGGCTTTCGACGGCACCCCTCTCGTCCTCTCCTCTTGTACGAAGTGCCATGAGCATTGCCCCCTCTCGTCCTTCTCCTGTGATCAACCAACGCCCTATCAGGCCTCTCCGAGGTTGTCATGTGCCCTTGCTTGACGACATGCGTCCTCTACAGGTTTCTTCGACTGCTATTAACACTCTTCATCTTCTCCTTCTTCATGGCTATGCAACACTATAAGTTATTTTCCATATTTCAGAGCTTTTCAGATCTGGGTTGATTTCTTGAGACTACATACTAGATCTTGCTATGGGTTTTTAATTCTTCGATTTCTTTTGCTTTTCAACGATCTATGGTAGACTCTTCTCCCCCACGCTTTAGTTTTAATTTCGATTATGGCATGCTTAAATCTGAGATGAAATCGTTGGTATGTGTGCAAAAAATTGGATTTTTAACATACGAGAGTGGATGATTTGGGGATGAGTTAGGGTTTGATTCCCTACGATTATTTTGTGGGGTTGGTTCCCCTGCCTGCTTGATGTGGGGTCACGGGGTCTCGGCATTGGGTTGTGCTAGGTTCGGTTGGCATTTGCTTGCTACTTTGGGGTTTCAGCTTGAGGTTTGGCTTGTCCATTGCGTGCTGCTTTGGGAACTCCTGAGTTGTTGTTAAGTTCGGTTGCTTTCTTACCTACTGTTTGGGTTCGATTGGCTTTTGCTTGCTGTTTTGGGGGTTCGGTTGGTTTCCTTGCTTGTTGTTAGGTTCGGCTGGTTTCCTCGCTTGCTGTTTTGGGTTTCAGTGTGGATTACTTAGGATCTGGGCTCCATTACCCTGCTGTTTTGGTCGTTAGCCCCTGGTATCTTGCTAAAACCCTGTGAATTTTACCGCAGGCTCGGGTTCTCCCCGCCATGTGATGAAAACCCTAATCTGATACATCTGTTTGTAATTTTCAGAAATACTAAAGACGTCAATTTCAGTTCCTTTTCAAATAAATAGTGTTGCATCTATTGCCTAGTTGTGCCTATATTTCCAGTTGTCACATGTTTAGCTTACGTGATAGTTAGCTTGGAATACTCCTTTTGGAAAGTTGTTTTTATTCATGCGAGAAGTTTAATGTTATGTTAAATTGCATAGTCCATGGGATAATACTCGAGATATCACTGATAATGAATGGCTGATGTGGATTGAGAATTGGCTCATGTAATGTCTGGCTACTACTATATGTTTGTCAGTGGACCACCTTGACTACGTAGTTTAAATGATGTTAAACTTAGGCTACATCACGACACTAAAATGTTAACTAATTAATTTAACATGACTCGTTGAGGGTTTGTAAAAACTTATGATTGCGAGAGTGTGGAAGCGATTGGAGCCTGTCTTTCGGCCAGTATCTGGGAGGATTTCCATACCATGTTCTATTATTTAAATGGATCCTGAGTCCCTGTCACACTTCCTTCTTTTTGGACTCGGTCTGGGGTAGCACCTCGCAGTGCAAGAGGGTCTTCAGGTTGCACACCACACTCCCCATCATAAGTCACGACCTAGGATTGGTTCAGATTAGCGAGTACCACCTTATAGTAGTTTGAGGATAATAATCATAACACTAAGCGAGTGTCACTAGCATCGGTGCCAGTATACTTTTACAACATTGATGACTATAAATTCATGTTATAATTAATGACAAATGAGCTGATGATAATAATGTTGGTTCTTCTCTCTCAGAGAATTGATGATGGGAATTGGGAAGTAGCCATGGTTAGAGTGGATTGATAAGATGTTAAAATGGTATATGGTGTGAGATTAGTTCCACATTGAAGAGGGAGATGATTTTGATATATAGTAAATAAGTTAGAACCAAACTCATTTAGGGTTTGTATTTTTTTTGGCTCAAATTAGGTTCCAGTCTATCAATTTATATCGATGTGTATTGCATATTTAGGCATTGCTGAATTCCTAAGAAGTGGTTATAAAGGCCATGGTTCAATGAGCCTAAAATTCAATATGGTAAGTAGACAAGCTTGGTTTATTTCTTGCAGGCAAGGTGAGAGCCTGCTCCATTGAGGATGGGGTATGCCATGCTATGTTTAAAAATAAATTGAAAGTAGTATGACTTTACAACTTGACGCATGAAAAACTTCCTTGCTGAACAATTTACCTTACCAATATGTAAAGGAGGTAGGAAAGGCAAATAAAAAATATTTATCTAATCATCTATGGACATATGTGAAGTTTGTTGGAATTTACATTTTATATCCAATCAAACATGGAAAAGTGGTCCAGTTTGGGTGATTGATGAGTTCGTACAAAAAGAAAATTATCATAGTTGTCAAATTGTGCTTTGTATCAAATTTCATTTTCCTACGATATTGCGACCGATTGTATATTATATGATAAGTTAGCTCTTGCGCTATTTTTAAACAACTTCAACTAGCCTATCATAGAACTATAGAATTGCTTAAATATAGAATAATGAATAATTAAGGACAAATGGGGGACCTATAAGATGTAATCAAGCAAAATTGTATAACGAATAAACACACAAATCTTATTTCTAACTCAAATATTCTTGTTTCAATTCTAACACCCGTAATTAAAATGAGTTTGATGGTTCCAAAACATAAACATAAACCTAAATATAAATGCATAAATTATTTCATGAATACCAAATTATTCAGTAAACTTCATAACCACTATATAAGTAAAATTAACTAAGATAATATACCTCAATCATTTATCTCTTATCCATACATCGTATTATCGTGATCATGATTGTGATCATTATAATCTTCTTTTAAAACACTATGCTTTTATTTTTCTTGCTTTCATCTTTTTCTTTAATCTCCACAAACACACCCACCACTTTTATTCTTCCTTTTCCTTTCTTGATTCCAGTCTCATTTAAATTTTAAGGTCATAATGAGTGACAAGATGGTAGATTAAATTTCAAGAGAACTTTGTGAACTTTGAGCCTGGCATAGGATCCGAGACATGCATGTGTTACATGGTTAGGGTTCAATATTGCATATTTTACCCCTCACTAGATGACATTTTGTGCATAATTTGTGCTTATTTTGGCTCCGATACATGCATTTTGATGATATCACTTAATTTTGGAGCTTATCGTTTTTATATGCATAAAATCTAATATTTACAGCTTATTAGCATCATAATCTTAGTCTCATATTATTTATAAGTTGAAGTTCGTGAAGTCCCAATTCCAACGCATATTCTTTATAGAATTTTTGGAGGTCGGAGCAATTTACTGCATTTTTTGGAAGCCAGGGTGACGGTGCTGAAAATTTCTGGTCTGGAAATTCTGCTTTTTCCCTCTTGTGAAGAATTCTGCTATCATTCCAGTGCATATTTCGGCCTACTGATATTTTTTAGTCATGTTACACTTTGTTACGGTTCCATCGCCGCCTGGAATGCATCATTCCGAGGTCGGATGATTTTTCTAGAATTTTCACAAGACAGGGTGACGGTGCTGCAAATTTCTGCTGATTTGTGCTTTAGTTGCGGTTTTGGGCGCGGATCCGACCCATTAGTGTTGTTTCCAGACCTGAATTTCTGAGCATATTTCTAGGGCTTCTCCCCCATTATTCCCATCATTCCACTCTCCTTCTTCTTCATTCTTCGGGTTAGAGGCCATAAGAGAGGAGCAAGAAAGCTTGGATGAGAACAATCATTGGAGGGAAAGTTGTATTTTCTTAAGAGAAATCTTTGGTAATCTCTTCCCTTTATTTTTTTAATTTTATTTTGGTTATTGTAGTAATATTGGATGATGGTTTTTAGAGATGAAAATGTCTCTTTTATTGCTATGAGTAGCTAGATCTCATTGTGTGTGGTTGTGTGGTGATGTTGCTTGCTTGGACTATGGAATTTCAATTCTAGCATATTCTAAAGTTTATGTGGTAGTATTTTTTGGGATATACTTTGAATTAGGGACCCTAATGGGTATCCCTAGAGTGGAGTTTGCATTGTGGTACCATTCATATATGCTTGGTTGTTTATTATCTCGATTTTCCCTACCATACTTTCATTGCACACCATGTGTTCGATAAAATGCCACATCCACCGATTGCTCATTCCTTAGTCGGAAAGACAATTGAGTTATCCTCGGATTGAACCCATATGCTTACAACCATATCCTCACACACCACACAAGCTTCCTCACATATTTTCCTCCCTGATACTTCCACCTTAGGTTGTTGATTTGGTAGATGGTTTCACTCACATTTTCACATACATTTCCACCGTTAGCTTAGTTGGTTGTAGCTTCGCCTATACCTCTCTTTTATTAATTGAACTTGCGATTGCAAAACGACTTGTCCACGTGATCCGACCCGGTCTCACCGGATATAAATTTATTACTTGACGTCCTCATACACTTGGGAGTAGTGCTCAAGCATCACATACTTGAGACGTGTTCAAGCAATTGGCTCCGTTGCCGGGGACACCGGTTTTTGCATTTGCATTTTTGATTGATTTAGAAAATTTTGGCGTGATACATCCTACTATTTAGTGTGAGTCTTTTTTATTCTTTATCTTACATTTATTATCTTTCATCCTGATTTATTTTTCACTTTTTGAGTCCTTTGCTATCTTTATTTTCATTTTCTATTATAAAAATTCAAAAAAAGCTATGGACTTTAACGGCATAAATTCTTTGTATGATGCACTTTCATTTTCTTTGCACATGACCACTTCTTTGAAGCTCAAAATTATCGGCTTTGCTCAAATTGACAGTGAATCCTTCTATCAAGCTTGGAGGAGGTTCATGTATTTATTAAGCGGCTGTCCACATCATGGATTTACGATGGCCCGTCTTTACCCGTTCTTCTACGAGGGACTGTGGGAAGAGATGCAGGACTACATGGCGATGATGGACAATGGAGCTCTATTTGACATGTCACTTGAGGACACTTGGGAGTACCTAGAGTCCATGGATGATATGGATCGACCATTGGATGGGACTTCAGGGTGTGAGCCATTAGCGCTTCATTGTGATGCCGTTGGAGCGTGCCTTGACCAAGGAGAACCAAGCATGGACGCACCTTTGCAACCCTTGGGCGATGAGCTTCAATTACTTATTCAGACACATGAGGCTCAATCCCGATATTTTCTCCGGAGCATGGAGACTCGGAGCCAGTATATTCAGGAGATCATTTCCAGTCTTGCATTGCTTGCCTCTTGTTTGGGATAAGGTAATCCAACCACTCAAAAAATTTTATTATCTGATTCGGATTCCTCTTCCCTCGCAGGTATTGTGTGCAAAGATGGAGAGGACGAGCGTGACATTTTGGATGGACAGGAGGAGGAGCGAAGTAGGGCCACGAGCTCATCGATCATTTTGGTAGAGCCTGAAACGTGCCTTCCCCTGGTCTTGTCCCAAGATCATTCATTCCTTTCCCCCGTGGTGGAGTATCGTACCGAGATGGATGCAACCAATTTAGGGAGTTTTCGTCAACATATTTAAAATTCTTTATTTTATTTTGACGATTATAGTTGGGTCACTTTCGTTGAAAGGCAATGGTGCCCACTTTGGATTGATACAACTCATCTCTTGCAGGACATGGTCGCACATTTTAGAGAGATGCTTGGAGTTGTGTTGCTAGGGTCCAAAGTGATTTGTGGAGTGAAGACGCTCGCAACGGAGCGTAAGGATCTAATTGAGCTACTTCCTCCACCGTTGGACATCTGTGATCCGCCTTTTGACCCCGGTGACTTCTATCTAATAGTGTAGAAAATTTAAATTTTCGCACTTTCTATGCTTTCTAGGATAGTTTTAATTCAATAAACCTATTCTCTTTCAACATTGAGGACAATGTTTGACTTTAGTTGGGGGAAGTTGGAGGTGGTTTTAGGATGTTTGTTAGTTGTTTCTGTTTAAAAAAAATTTTGTTGGCGACATCCATTTTGACATCACCAGTATCTTGCGAGCAAATCAATGACCCTCCTTGCTCATTTGCTAGCTCTGTGCTTAGTCCCTTATATGCTTCATATTCATGCATACATTTGGATTTAAATCTTATGTTCAAACTCCTAAATTGTTATTGGCATGCATTTTATTGCTTTTTTCTTCATGGGATCAACTTTAATATGCCACTCAAAAAAATAGTGCATAATTCGATGAATTTTGTCTTCGATGTGGTTTGGATTAGTTTTGTGCAAACTTTGTGATGCACGAGTTGTATTAAGTCATTAGTGTAGATTGGTTTCCAATTTGATGGGATCTGGCCTTGGATATACGTTTGGTTTATGCTTGAGGATTGGTTGATTGGTGTGTTGGATCAAAAAAAGAAAAAGGAAAAGGAAAAGGAAAAAAGAATAAGTGCATCGTTCTTCTAGTTTTGTCAAGTAGCCGAATTCTCATGAAACATTGGGGATTCGTGTCGAAAGATAGGATTTAAGGGAGTGCACGAGAGAAAAATAAGTTAATCTTAGGTGATTCGAGTTATTAGGTCCGCTGGGTCCTTTTTGGTCCAATGCCCCCAAAATCTTCTGATTTGGGAGTCATTGACCGAACCCTCGTTACATGGGTCATCCTAAGTTTCATAAAAATAAATAAGCATGAATAAACATGATCCATATATCAAACTTCCATGAATTAGGAAAGCTACGTGTTGTTTTTTTGGCCAAGTTCTTGAAGATTGTGATACTATGACACGCTTATGTTTTAATCTCAATGAATGCAAACTTTGCTTGTGCTTTGTTGGTTTGTGCCGTATTGAAATATTTCTCTTTGATTTGCTCTCTTTTATGAGTTGTTACATTAAATTTGAGATTATGTTGAAAATTTTCTATTTGCCATGAAGATTGTGGAATTTGATATGGGCTATGTTGTGAATCCGAATAGATCGCTTGTTTTGCTAGGGACTAGCAAAAATTTAGTTGGAGGTGTGATTAGGGTTCAATATTGCATATTTTACCCCTCATTAGATGGCATTTTGTGCATAATTTGTGTTTATTTTGGCTCCGATACACGCATTTTGATGATATCACTTAATTTTGGAGCTTATCGTTTTTATATGCATAAAACCTAATATTTACAGCTTATTAGCATCATAATCTTAGTCTCCTATTATTTAGCAGTTGAAGTTCGTGAAGTCCCGATTCCAACGCATATTTTTCCAGAATTTTTGGAGGTCGGAGCAATTTACTGCAATTTTGGAAGACAGTGTGACGGTGCTGAAAATTTCTGGTCTGGAAATTCTGCTATTACCATCTTGTGAAGAATTCTGCTATCATTCCAGTGTATATTCCGGCCTACTGATATTTTTTAGTCGTAGTACACTTTGTTACGGTTCCACTGCCACCGGGAACTTTCTACAATTTTCACAAGACAGGGTGACGGTGCTGAAAATTTCTGCTGATTTGTGCTTTAGTTGTGGATTTTGGGCGCAGATCCGACCCGTTAGTGATGTTTCTAGACCCGAATTTCTGAGATTATTTTGAGGGCTTCTCCCCCTCTATTTCCCTCATTCCACTCTCCTTCTTCTTCATTCTTAGGGTTAGAGGCCATTGGAGAGGAGCAAGAAAGCTTGGAGGAGCACAATCATTGGAGGGAAAGTTGTATTTTCTTAAGAGAAATCTTTGGTGATCTCTTCCCTTTATTTTGTTTATTTGATTTTGGTTATTGTAGTAATATTGGATGATGGTTTTTAGAGATGAAAATGTCTCTTTTATTGCTATGAGTAGCTAGATCTCATTGTGTGTGGTTGTGTGGTGATGTTGCTTGCTTGGGCTATGGAATTTCAATTCTAGCATATTCTAAAGTTTATGTGGTAGGATTTTTTGGGATATACTTTTAATTAGGGACCCTAGTAGGTATCCCTAGAGTGGAGTTTGCCTAGTGGTATTTTCATATATGCTTGGTTGTTTATTATCTCGATTTTCCATACCATACTTTCATTTCACACCATGGGTTCAATAAAATGCCACATCCACCGATTGCTCATTCCTTAGTCGGAAAGACAATTGAGTTATCCTCGGATTGAACCCATATGCTTAATAACCACGTCCCCACACACCACACAAGCTTCCTCACCTATTTTCCTCCCCGATACTTCCACCCTAGGTTGTTGATTTGGTAGATGGTTTCACACACATTTTCACATACATTTCCACCGTTAGCTTAATTGGTTGTAGCTTCGCCTATACCTCTCTTTTATTAATTGAACTTGCGATTGCAAAACGACTTGTCCCTGGGATTCGACCCGGTCTCATCGGATAGAAATTTATTACTTGACGTCCTCCTACACTTGGGAGTAGCGCTCAAGCATCACATACTTGAGACGTGTTCAAGCATTACATTACTAACTTTACATATACTTGATCTTTGTAGCTTCGAGTTAGAATCAAATACATCATCAATGAGCAAGACAGAGGTTTGAGAACTCGGTTTCGGTTTGGTTTCACCGTTGGAAAATTTTTAGGTGTCTCACAGTTTCGCCCGTTTGTTAGTTTTGTTTTGAGTTTCAGTTTCGGATTTATATGAATTTATATGTATATATTATGCATATATTTCTATAGCAATGCATTTGTAATAAATGTTTTTTAGAATTTTAATAAATTTTATAATTTAATTTTTAAAATTCAATAAAATTTATAGTTTTTATAATATTTAAAATTTTAATAAATATTTTTATTTGTATTGTTCAGATCGGTTCATGTATTTAAATAGAAACTCATATTTTATTGAAATAAATAATAATTCGATCATTTGGTTTCGGCCGAAACTGATCGAAACCAAGTGAAACCGGTCGAAACTGAAGACACTTAATTTCGATCAAAACAAGCCGAAACAAAGTGGTTTTGCCCGAAACCGAATGAAATCGAGTTTTAGCAACTATTTCGTCTCGTCCATTTTCGAAACCTAAATGAAATAACCGAACCCAATGGTTTCAGATGAAACCTCATTCCTTAAGCAAGAGGATAAAGATTCAAGTCATAATGACAAGGGTTGGCAACCTCGATGAAATAAACATGCATTTATATGACCCAGGCCAACTCTAAAAAAATTCATTTAACTGCCTGGGATTAGCAACCACGATCATTTTAATTAAGTAAATGATCGTGTTTTTTATCAAGGCAGAGCATAAGAGATAGAAAATCAGAGTGGGCAACTATGGTCAAATAAATGACCATTCAATTGATCGGGGTTCACGACCTCGTTTGTCACATGAACTCTTGCTCGATGCAGAATCAAGCACGAAAGCCTATATGGTACAAACTTGATCGATTTTTATTATTGAGTTTCAAATTTATTAGTTATTAAAAAAATTAGCCTAAATTGAAAGTTTGTCTAACATATATTTGTTATTATATAAAGTCATATAATATTGTGAAAATCAAATCATATATCGCATATCATTCTTTACTCCATATATAACCTTCTTGCACCCGATTATATCCATTAGGGTCTTACCCCAAATGAATATCTAGGTCACATGTAGTCCTTTAGATATCTCCTTGAATCGGTTCATCTGTATGATCCAAACATTACATTCTTTAAGTATTAACCGAGCATCTTTTCCCAAATATAAGATTTTTTTCCTTAGTATTTATTGTATCTTATTCTTTTTCCATCCAGAACATCCATTTTAGAAATACAAAATTAGAATTTTATATTTTTAGAAAAATGAAATTAGTTTTTTTTTTGGTTTTTTACTTTTTATCTTATCCTTTTAGCATCTGCAACATTTACTTTCAGCAGTTCATTTGAAACTAACCGACCCCATTTGTATATGTTTCTTTTCTCAGCTACCAATTGCTATATCCAGTATGTTTCTTCCACCCTCCTAGATCTTCCACATATCCATTTAGTTACTCAAAAACATGAAGCACTAATCTTTCTTCTGATTATACTCTCTCCCAATACCATCTTTTTAATCTTATTTTATTTTTTTACAGTGCATGAACTAGATTCTTACCATACTCACACCTATAACCCCATAACCTATTCCACCACATCAAGGACGAGATATTGGTCATTCCTAGCCTATCCTTGCTCATTCTTACGCCATGTTTGGTGGAAAGCACTGTATCACTTCCGTATAAATCCTAGCCACTGCCATTTTTACACTTGTATGATGACAATGCAATGCATTGCAGAGTCGCACCAGAGTGCAATCTGAAGACTCCACTCAAAAAGATCCAACATCATTAATATGGTCGTCAACTGCCTAACGCACCTCTCTTATATCGGGGCTACAGACCGGTCATGAAGTGTATGTCTTTACACAACCAAAATTGGGATCTCCAATGGTATCAGATATATAATTCAAATGAAACTGCATTGTTGAGACTTGATCTGAGAGATTTGTATTTTGCATTTGAATGGAATCAATAAATCAATCACTTTTTTCAAAGATAAAAGTGCATATGATATAAAAAAAGCGTGGAGCTCTGAAAAATCCAAAAAAATGTCCGTTGGAACTGAAAGATCACCATCTTCAACTTAAAAATAAGAGAAGAAAAAATTAGGAGATAAAAATCATATTATTTAATATAAAAATTATTATCTTCCAGAAAGTGTACAAAATAGCCCCGAGCTCAGACAAAATCCGCAAAAAATGTCCGTTGGAACCGGGAGATCGCCATCTTCAACTGAAAAATAAGAGAAGACAAAATTAGGCCAAAATATCATATCATTTAATAAAATGATACATATCTTCCAAAAAAGTGGAAGATAGCCCGGAGCTCAGAAAAATCCGCAAAATGTCCATATGAACCGGGAGATCGCCATCTTCAATTGGAATATAAGAGACGCCAAAATTAGACCAAAAATCATATAATTTAATAAAAAGATCGCCATCTTCAACTGGAAAATAAGAGAAGACAAATTTAGGCTATTAAAATCATATCAATTAATAAAAAATCCATATCTTTCATAAAATGTGGAAAATAGTTCCAAGCTCAGAAAATGATATATAAAAATCTTATCAGTTGAAGGTGGCGATATCCAGGTTACAACCGACATTTTTATAGATGAAGATGGCGATTTTCCGGTTCCGAATTTTGTCTTCTCTTATATTTCAATTGAAGATGGCGATGTCCCGGTTCAACGGACATTTTTTGGCCCAATTTTGTCTTCTCTGATATCATTTAACAAACGATCCATGTCTTCCAGAAAATATGAAAAATAGCCGAGAGCTCAGAAAAATCCGCAAAAATGTTCGTTGGAATTGTGAGATCGCCATCTTCAACCGAAATATAAGAGAAGAGAAATAAGGCCAAAAATCATATCATTTAATAAAAAGATTACCATCATCAACTGGAAAATAAGAGAAGCAAAATTAGGCAACAAAAATCATATCAAAAAATATCAAGATCCTTATATTCTAGAAAATTGCCTGAGCTCAAAAAAATACGCAAAAATTTCCGTTGGAAACGAGAGATCGCCATCTTCAACTGAAAAAAATAAGAGAAGACAAAATTAGGTCATAAATATCATATCATTTAATATATAGTTCCATATCTTACAGAAAATGTAGAAATAGCCTAGAGCTCAGAAAAATCCGCTTAAATGTTCGTTGGAACCGGGAGATCGCCATCTTCATCTGAAAAATAAGGAAAGACTAAATTAGGCCATAAAAATCATATCATTAGATACAAAGATCCATATCTTAAAGAAAATGTAGAAAATATCATGGAGCTCAGAAAACTCTGCAAAAATTTCTGTTGGAACCCGGGAGATCGTTATATTCAAGTGAAAAAATAAGGGAAGATAAACTTCGTCTATAAAAATCATATCATTTAATAAAACGATCCATATCTTCAATGAACTTTAGAACGTAGTTTAGTGTTTAAAAAATCTGCAAAAATGCTCGTTGGAACCGGGAGATCAACATCTTTAATTGAAAAATCAAAGAAGACAAAATTAGGCCATAAAATCATATCATTTAATCTAAATATTCATAGCTTACAGAAAATTTAGAAAATTGCCTGTAGCTCAGAAAAATCTGCATAAATGTCCATTGGAACCAAAAAATCGCCATCTTCATCTGAAAAATAAGAGAATACAAAATTAGGCCTAAAATCATATCATTTAATAAAAAGATCCATATCTTACATAAAATGTAGAAAATAGCCTCTAGGTCAAAAAAATCTGCAAAAATCGTCGTTGGAACCGTGAGAACACCACCTTCAACTAAAAAAATAAGAAAAGACAACGTTAGGACCAAAAATCATATCATTTAATAAAATGATCCTTATCTTCCATAAAATGTAGAAAAATAACCATAAGCTAACAAAATCGGTAAAAATGTCCGCTGGAACTGGTAGATCACAATAATCAACTGAAAAAAATAAGAGAAGAAAAACGTATGATATAAAAATCATATCATTTAATAAAAATTTCATATCTTCCAAAAATGTAGAAAATAGCACAAAACTTCAAAAAATATGTAAAAATTTCCGTTGGAACCGGGAGATCGCTATCTACAACTGAAAAATAGAGTAGACAAAATAAGTCTATAAAATCCTATCATTTAATATAAAAATTCATATCTTACAGAAAATGTAGAAAATATCTCGGAGCTCAAAAAAATCCGCATAAATGTTCGTTGGAACCGGGATATCGTCATCTTCTTCTAAAAAATAGAGAAGACAAAATTAGGTCAAAATCATATCATTTCATAAAAAGATCCATATTTTTCAGAAAATGTAGAACAACAGACTCAAGCTAAGAAAAATCTGCAAAAATTTCCATTGGAGCCGGGAGATCGCCATCTTCAATTGAAAAAAAATAAGAGAAGAAGAATGTAGGCTATATCATACCATTTAAAAAATGTAGAAAATAGCATCGTGCTAATAAAAAGCCGTAAAAATATCCGTTGGAATCGAGAGATCGCCATCTTCAACTGAAAAAAGAGAAGACAACATTAGGCAATAAAAATTATATCATTTAATAAAAGATCCATAACTTTTCGAAAATGTAGAAAATAGGCCGGAGCTCAGAAAAATCCGCAAAAATGTTCGTTGGAACCAGGAGATCGCTATATTCATCAGAAAAAATAAGAAAAGAAAAAATTAGGTCAAAAAATCATATCATTTAATAAAAAGATCCATAACTTTCTGAAAATGTAGAAAAATAGCATCGAGCTCAGAAAAATCGACAAAAATGTCCGTTGGAACCGAGAGATAGCCATCTTCCACTAAATAATAAGAAAAGACAAAATTAGGTAATAAAAATCATATCATTTAATATAAAGATTCAAGTCATATAGAAAATGTAGAAAATATATCAGAGCTCAAAAAAATCCGAAAAACTGTCCGTTTGAACCGGGAGATCGCCATCTTCAACTGAAAAATAAAAGAAGAAAAAATTAGGCCAAAAATCATATCATTTAATAAAAGATACATATCTGCCATAAATGTAGAAAATAGAACCGAGCTCAGAAAAATCGGAACAAATGTCCTTTAGAACCGGGAGTTTGCAATATTCAATGGGAAAAAAAGAGATGACAAATTAAGCCAAAAAATCATATCATTTAATAAAAGACTCATATCTTCGAGAAAATGTAGAAAAAACCCGAAAGCTAATAAAAATCTACAAAAATGTCCGTTGGAACAGGGAGATCGTCATATTCAAATAAATATGAGAAGACAAATTTACTCTTCAAAAATCTTGTCATTTAATAATGAGATCCATATCTTCAATGAAATGTAGAAAATATCCCGAAGCTCAAAAAAATCTGCAATAATGTCCGTTGGAACTGGAAGATCGCCATCTTCAACTGAAAAATAAGAGAAGAAAAAATTTGGATATAAAATCATATCATTTAAAATACAGATTCTTATCTTCCAGAAGTGTACAAAATAGCCTCGAGCTCAAAAAAATCCGCAAAAATGTCTGTTAGAACTGGGAGATCATCATCTTCAACTAAAAAATAAGAGAAGGGCAAAAATTAGGCCAAAGTATCATATCATTAATAAAATGAAACATATATTCCAACAAGTTGACAATAGCTCAAAGCTCAGAAAATTCAGCAAAAATGTCCGTTGGAACCGAAAGATCGCCATCTTCAACTGAAAAAAATAAGAGAAGGAAAAATTCGGTCAAAAATCATATCATTTTAATTAAAAGATCCATAACTTCCCAAAACTATAAGAAAAATTGCCCCGAGCTCAGAAAAGGCGACAAAAATGTCCGTTGGAACTGGGAGATCGCCATCTTCAACTGAATAAAAAGAGAAGACAAAATTAGGTTATAAAAATTATATCATTTAATATAAAAATTCATATCAACAAAAAATGTAGACAATAGCTCGGAGCTCTGTAAAATCCGAAAAAATGTCAGTTGGAACCGGGAGATCGCCATCTTCAACAGAAAAATAAAAGTAGACAAAATTAGGCCCAACAATTATATCTGTTAATAAAAAGATACAGATCTGCCATAAAATGTAGAAAATAGCACCGAGCTCGAAAAAATCGCTCAAATGTCCGTTGGAATCGGGAGTTCTCAATATTCAACTGAAAAAAGAGAGAAGACAAAATTAGGCCAAAAATCATAGCATTTAATAAAAAGATTCACATGTTCAAGAAACTATAGAAAACAAGCCCAACGCTAAGGAAAAAATCCTGCAAACATGTCCGTTGGCACCCGGGGAGATCGCCAAATTAACATGAAAAACATGAGAGGACAAAAATTAGGCTAACAAAAATCTTGCCATTTAATAAAGAGATACTACTTTAATAAAATGTAGAAAATACCCTGGAGCTCAGAAAAACCCACAAAAATGTCTGTTGGAACTGGGAGATCGCCATCTTCAACTGAAAACTAAGAGAAGAGAAAATTAGGATATAAAAATCAAATCATTTAATATAAAGATTCTTATCTTTCAGAAAGTGTACAAAATAGCCCCCGAGCTCAGAACAAAATCCGCAAAAATGTCCGTTGGAAACGAGAGATCGCCATCTTCAACCCAAAACATAAGAGAAGACAAAATTAGGCCAAAATGTCATACATTTAATAAAATGATACATATCTTCCAAAAAGTGGAAATAGCCGAGAGCTCAGAAAAACCGCAAAAATGTCCGTGGAACCGTGAGATCGCCATCTTCAACCGAAATATAAGAGAAGACAAAAATTAGGCCAGAATATCATATCATTTAATAAAATGATATTTTCCCAAAAAGTGGAAAATAGCCCGGAGCTCAGAAAAATTCACAACACTTTGTGTTGGAACTGGAGATCAACATCTTCAACTGGAATATAAGAGAACAACACAATTAGGCAAAAAATCATTTTATTTAATAAAAAGATTGCTATCTTCAACTGGAAAATAAGAGAAGAACAAATTTAGGCTATAAAAATCATATCAATTAATAAAAAGATGTCCATATTTTCTCCTTGAAAATATGTATATGTCTGAGGTATTAAGGATGTGCATATGCGTATGTATGTTTAAGCGTATGTTGCAGTTTATGTGTTTATTGAATCCAAATTTTGTCTGGTACACGATAGCATGAGGCTTCCTTCCACATTTGTAATACTCAAAAGAATTAATTGGGTTTAAATAGTAATTTTTGATATTACGCCTTTAGAAAAATTAAGTGACATCACACGCAGGAGCAAGACGTGGTGAGCCCAAAAATTAGGCCAAAAATCATATCATTTAATAAAATATCCATATTTTCAAGAAAATTTCTAAAATAGCCCCGAGGTCAGGATAATCTGCAAAAATATCCGTATGAACCAGGAGATGGCCATTTTCAACTTAAAAAATAGGAGAAGACAAATTTATGCCAAAAAATCTTATCATTTAATAAAAAGATCTAAACTTCACGAAAATGTAGAAAAATTGTCCCGAGCTTAGAAAAATCCGCAAAAATGTCCGTTGGAACCGCAGATCGCCATCTTCAACCGAAAAATAAGAGAAGACAAAAGTAGGCTAAAAATCATATCATTTAATAAAAAGATTCATATCTTCAATAAAATATAGAAAATATCCTGGAACACAGAAAAATCCCCAAAAATATCCATGGGAATAGGGTGATCGCCATCTTCAAGTAAACAATAAGAGAAGATAAAATTAGGCCAAAATTATATCATTTAATAAAATGATCCATATCTTCCAGAAAATGCAGAAAATAGCCCCGAGCTCAGAAAAATCTGCGAAAATATCCGTTGGAACAGAGAGATCGCTATCTTTAATTGAAAAATAAGAGAAGGAAAAATTAGGCAAAAATATATTATTTAACTAAAAGATGCATATCTTCTAGAAAATAGAAAAAATAGCTCTGAACTAAGTAAAATCCGCAAATATGTCTGTTTGAACCGGGAGATCACCATCTTCAACTGAAAAATAAGAGAAGACAAATATAACCTGGAAAAATCATATATTTTAATTTAAAGATACTCTTATAGAAAATTTAGAAAATAGTCAGGAGCTAAGAAAAAACCGCAAAAATGTTTGATGGAACCGGGAGATCGCTAACTTAACCTTAAAAATAAGAGAAGACAAAATTAGGACAAAAATCATATCATTTAATAAAAAGATCCATAACCTCTCGAAAATGTAGAAAAATAGCTCTGAGCTCAGAAAAAATTCGCAAAAATGTTACTGGAAACCTGGAGATTGCCATCTTCAACTGAAAAATAAGAGATGAGAAAATTAGGTTATAAAAATCATATCATTTAATATAAAGATTCATATTATCCAAAAAATATAGAAAATATCCCTAGCTCAAAATAAATCCGCACAAATGTCCATTGGGACAGGGAGATCACCATCTTCAAAGTAAAATAAGAGAAGACAAAATTAGGCCAAAAAATCATATCATTGCATACAACGATACTTATCTTCCAGAAAATTTAGAAAAATACTCTCAAGCTAAAATCTGCAAAAATGTCTGTTCGAACCGGAAGATCGCCATCTTTAACTGAAAAATAAGTGAAGACAAACGAAGGCTATAAAAATCATATTATTTAATAAAAAGTTCAATATCTTCCATAAAATGTAGAAAACAGCACCGAGCTCAAAAAATACGCAAAAATGTCCGTCGGAGTAAGAGTAGGAATAATCCCCAGAGTCGGCCAACCTTGTTGGAGTAAGCAAACCAGCTAACCCAGGGCTCGAGGTGCTATTACTTTTTCATCTCCCTTTGATGATATTTATAGAGTAAGGAAGTCCACTCTTTCTGGAGTAAGTAATTGAAGATGATAAAGAGCTAGCAGAAGGTGAGAATACGCCAATGAATAAGCGTGCTCAGTCCGTGCTGACAAACCCACCAATCCCAGGTTAGTAAGTAACCCTCGTGCTCTTCTATTATAAGTATTTCCACGCTAAAACCTCTAATCCACTCTTTAACAAGCTAATCCATAAGGAAGTTCACTTTGCCAACCCTACCTTTTTCTAGCTCTAGATTTAGGGATTAGCAGGTTGGCTTACTTACTATATGAAATTATATCCCTATGGAATTAATTCTCATCTAACCTTGCTTTGAATTGCCTTACTTGACAGCCGGGTACTAACTTATGCTAGAACGAGAGAATAGCTTACCCGCACCGGAATATTTTTATGAAATTCTCTATTCTGTGGTGCTGGCTGAATCTAAAACCCTGCTTATGAGAGATTTAGCACGAGATGGGATTTTCTTTATCAAGTCCTTTCCCTTTGGATGTCAGACTTTCTTACCTGGGAATGACTTAAAAATGACCCTATAACCTTTATTATTTAAAAGCCGTCTTCGATGACTTATTCAACAATCTTTCGTTACTTTAGCGCTAGAACGAGGGTAGACTTGCTTTCTTAGGGAACCGGGAGATCGCCATATTCAACTGAAAAATAAGGGAAGACAAACATATGCTATAAAAATCATATCATTTAATATAAATATACATAACTTTTAAAAAATGTAGAAAATAGCACCGAGCTCAGAAAAATCTGCAAAAATATTCGTTGGAACCTAGAGATCACCATCTTCAACTAAAAAAATAAGAGAAGAAAAAATTTGTTCAAGAAATCATATCGTTTAATACAAAGATCCATAACTTCTCGAAAATGAAGAAAAATAGCCACAAGCTCAGAAAAATCGGCAAAAATGTCTGCTGGAACCTGTGGATCGCCATCTTCAACTGAATAATAAGAGAAGACAAAATTAGGTTATAAAAACCATATCATTTAATATAAAGATTCAGATCATATAGAAAATGTAGAAAATAGCTCGGAGCTTAGAAAAATCCGAAAAAATGTGCAGTGGAATCGAGAGATCGTCACCGTCTATTGAAAAATAAAAGAAGACAAAATTAGCCCAAAAATCATATCACTTAATAAAAAGATTCGTATCTGCCATAAAATGTAGAACATAGCATCGAGCTAAGAAAAATCCTAACAAATGTCCGTTGGAACCGCAGGATCACAATATTCAACTGAAAAAAGAGAGAAGACAAAATTAGGCCAAAAATCATCTATATTTTAAAACACAACTGTTCTTGAACTCTAAGGCTGACTAGGACAAACAGGTTGATAGAAAGACGGCTTGGATTAAATCTTGAGGAATGAATGGTTGAGATGGGATTTTGTGGATAGTTTTGGAGGGAAAAACATTTTTAGGGAAATGAAACTTTATGGGGAATGAATGTTTCTGGGGAATAGCAGTGTGCACGCAATTAATGCATTTGGAAAAAAACTTTAACTTGCACTTAATGCTGCAGATCGAATGATTTCTCCCCCCAACGTTGGACCCACCGTCTCTTCGACGCTTGTGGCAACAAAATGAGAATAATTTCCTGCACCAAAAGCACCCGCGCAGTTTTTTTAAACTAATTTGGTTTTCCGAGCTAAAGGTGCCGGCGTCGAATTTACTGTTCTACGCCGAATTTGGTGTTCTGTGCCGATTTTTTTACGCTAATTTGTTGTTTCGTGTCGAAGGCACCGTCGTCGAATTTGTTGTTCCGCCCCGAAGGCGCCTGTGCCGCTAAATATTTTTATGCTAATTGGTTGTTCCGTGCAATTTTGGTTGTTGAAATAATTTTTTGGGTAACAAAGATTTCGTGGGGAAAAAAACTTTAACTTGCACTTAATGCTGCAGATCGAATGCTGCTGCAGATTGAATGATCTCTCCCTCAATATGGGGCTCACCGTCTGTTTGATGCATGTGGTAATAAGATGCGAATAATTTCTCGCGCCGAAGGCGCGTGCGTCGAAGGTGCCCGCTAAATTTTTTGATGCTAATTTGTTGTTCCAACTCAAAGGCGCCCTCACCTTATTTGTTGTTCTACGCCGAATTTGTTGTTCTGCACAAGTTTGGTTGTGTAAATAATTTTTGGGGAATAAAGATTTCGCAGGGAAAAATCTTAAATGAAACGTGCATGCGGGAACGGGTTATGACTAGTATCATTTAATAATCAGATTTATATCTTCCAGAAAATATAGAAAAAAGCCCAAATCTAAGAAAAATCCGAAAAAATGTTCGTTAGAACTGGAGATCGCCATCTTCAACTGGAATATAGGAGAAGCCAGAATTATGCTTAAAATCATATCATTTAATAAAAAGATCGCCATCTTCAACTGGAAAAATAAGAGAAGACAAATTTAGGCTATAAAAATCTTATCAATTAATAAAAAGATATATATCTTTTATAAAATATAGAAATGGCACCAAGCTCAGAAAATGATATATAAAAATATTATCAATTGAAGATGGCGATATTCTGTTACGACGGACATTTTTATAGATGAAGATGGTGACTTTTAGGTTCCGAATTTTGTCTTCTCTTATATTTCAGTTGAAGATGGTGATTTCCTGGGTTCAACGGACATTTTTGTCTAATTTTGTCTTCTCTGATATCATTTAATAAAACGATCCATATCTTCAAGAATAGTGAAAAATAGTCTGACATAAAAATCTACAAAAATGTCCATTGGACCATGAGATGGCCATCTTCAACCGAAATTTAAGAGAAGACAATATAAGGCCAAAAAATCATATCATTTAATAAAAAGATCGTCATCATCAAGTGGAAAATAAGAGAAGACAAAATTAGGCAACAAAAATGATATCAATTAATATAAAGATCATTATCTTTTAGAAAATATAGAAAATAGCCCCGAGCTCAGAAAAATATGCAAAAATTTCAGTTGAAACCGAGAGATCGCCATCTTCAACTAAAAAAATAAGAGAAGACAAAAATAAGCTATAAAAATCATATCATTTAATATAAAGATCTATGTCTTATACAAAATGTAGAAAATTGCCCGGATCAGAAAAATCTGCAAAAATATCCATTAGAACATGAAGATCGCCATCTTTAACGAAGAAATAAGGGGAAACAAAATTAGTCCAAAAATCATATCATTTAATAAAAAGATACATATCTTCCTGAAAATGGAAAAAAATAGCCCCGGGTTCAGAAAAATTTGCAAAAATGTCCGTTGGAACATGGAGATCACCATCTTTAACTGAAAATAAGAGAAGACAAACTTAGGCTATAAAAATCATATCATTTAATAAAAAGATACATATCTGTCATAAAATTTAGAAAATAGCCCCAAGATCAGAAAAATCCACAACAATTTTTGTTGGAAACAAGATATCACCATCTTCGACTAAAAAAATAAGAGAAGATAAACTTAGTCTATAAAAATCATATTATTTAATAAAATGAACCTCATCTTCAATAAACTATAGGAAATATTCCTGAGCTCTGAAAAATCTAAAAAATGTCTGTTGGAACAGGGAGTTTGCCATCTTTAAATAAAAAATAAGAGAAGACAAAATTAGACCAAAATATCACATCATTTAATAAAAATATCCACAACTTCCCGAAAATGTAGAAAAATAGTTTCGAGCTTAGAATAATCCGAAAAGATGTCCGTTGGAACTTGAAGATGCCAAGTTCAACTGAAAAATAAGAGAAGACAAAATTTAGGCTACAAAAATCATATCATTTAATAAAAAATCCATATCTTCAATAAAATATAAAAAATAGCTTTGAGCTCAGAAAAATCTGTAAAAATGTCCGTCGGGAGATCTTCATCTTCAACAGAAAAATAAGAGAATACAAAATTTGTCTATAAAAATCATATCATTTTATCTAAAGATTCATATTTTACAGAAAATATAGAAAATAGCCCGGGGCTAAGAAAAATCCGCAAAAATGTCAGTTGGAACCGGGAGATCACTATCTTCATCTGTAAAGTAAGAGAAGACAAAATTAGTCCAAACGTCATATCATTCAATAAAGATATCTATATCTTCCAGAAAATATAGAAAATAGTCTCGAGGTCTGAAAAAATCCGCCAATTTGTCTGTCCAAACCGGAAGATTGTCATTTTCAACTGAAAAAAAGAGAAGACAAAATTAGTCTATAAAAATCATATCATTTAATTAAAAGATCCCAATCTTCAATAAACTATAGAAAATAGCCTGTGATGCGAAAAATCTGCAAAAATGTCCGTCGGAACTGAGCGATCCCCATTTTCAACTGAAAAAATAAGAGAAGACAATTTAGGCTATAAAAATCATATCATTTAATATAAAGATTCATATCTTTAACTGAAAAATACGCAAAAATGTCCGTTGGAATCGGGAGATCAACATCTTCAACTTAAAAATAAAGAAGATAAAATTAGGCCAAAAAATCATATCATTTAATAAAAAGATACATATCTTACAAAAATGTATAAATGAGCACCGAGCTAAGAAAAATTCGCAAAAATGTCTGTTGAAACCGGAAAATGGCTATTTTCAACTGAAACATAAGAGAAGACAAAATTTGGCCATAAAAATCATATCATTTAATAAAATTATCCATATATTCAATAATATCTAGAAAATAGCATCATGCTAAGAAAAATCTGCAAAATTTTGGTTGGAATCGGAGGAACGACATATTCAACTTAAAAATAAGAGAGGACAAAATTAGGCGATAAAAACATTTCATTTAATATAAAGATCCATAACTTCAATAAAATTTAGAAAATACCTCAGAACACAGAAAAATCCGCGAAAATGTCCGTTGGAATAGGGAGATCACCATTTTCAACTAAAAAAATAAGAGAATACAAAATTTGGACTTAAAATCATATCATTTAAAATAAATATCCATATTTTCCAAAAAATTTCGAAAATAGCCCGTTGCTCAGGAAAATACGCCAAAATATCCTTTGGAACCGGGAGATCGCCATCTGCAATTGAAAATAAGAGAAGACAAAATTAGGCCAAAAATCGTATCTTTTAATAAATGATCCATTTTCTTCCAATAAATGTGGAAATTAGCCTGGAGCTAAGAAAAGTCCGCAAAAATGTACGTTGAAATGGGGAGATTGCCATCTTCAACTGGAAAATTAGAGCAGACAAAATTAGGCCAAAAATCATATCATTTAATAAAAAGATATATCTTTCTGAAAACGCAGAAAATAACTACGAGCTTAGAAAAATTCACAAAAATGTCCGTTGGAACCGGGAGATCGCCATCTTCAACTTAAAATAATAAGCGAAGGCAAAATTAGGCTATAAAAATCATTTCATTTAATATAAAGATTCATATCTTACAGAAAATTTAGAAAATGGCCAGGAGTCTAGGAAAATCATCAAAAATGTTCGTTGGAACCAAGAGATCGCAATCTTTAACTAAAAAAATAAGATAAGACAAAATTAGGCCAAAAATCATTTCATTTAATCAAAAGATCTATATCTTCCAGAAAATATAGAAAAATAGTCACTGGCTAAGAAAAATCCGCAAAAATGTCTGTTGGAACCGGGAGATCGCGATCTTTAACTGAAAAATAAGAGAAGACAAAGTTATGCTATAAAAATCATATCATTTAATGAAAAGATCAATTTCTTACCTAAAATCTAGAGTAGTTCCGATCTCAAAAAAATCTGCAAAATTGTCCGTTGGAACCTCGAGATCGCTACCTTCAACTGCAAAATAAAAGAAGACAAAATTATGCCAATCATTTAATAAAAAGATCCATGTCTTTCACAAAATGTTGAAAATAGTCTCGTGGTCAGAAAAATCCGCAAAAATGTCAGTTGGAACCGGGAGATCGCCATTTTCGACGGAAAAAAAGAGAAGACACACTTAGTCTATGAAAAATCATATCATTTAATAAAAAGATCCATAAAATGTCTGCTGGAACCGGGAGATCGTCATCTTCAACTGAAAAATAATAGAAGACAAACTTAGGCTATAAAAATCATATCATTTAATAAATAGTTTCAATTTCTCCAATAAAATGTAGAAAATAGCCCGGAGCTCAGAAAAACTCCTAAAATGTCTGTTGGAACTGGGAGATCGCCATTTTCAACTGAAAAATATAAAATACAACATTTGTCTATAAAAATCATAAGATTAATATAAATATTCATATCTTATAGAAAATATAGAAAATAGCACGAAGCTCAGAAAAATCCCACAAAAATGTCTGTTGAAATCGACAGATCGCCATCTTCAATGGAAAAAATAAGAGAAGACAAAATTAGGCCAAAAAAATCATATCATTTAATAAAAATATCCATATCTTCAAGAAACTGAAGAAAAATAGCACCGAACTCAGAAAAATCATCAGAAATGCCTGTTGGAATCGAACGATCGCTATATTCAACTAAAAATAAGAGAAGACAAAATTAGACTAAAAAAAGCATATCATTTGATAAAAATATCCGCATATTCAAGAAAATGAAGAAAATAACACCGCGCTTAGAAAAATCAACAAAAATGTCGATTGTAACTGGGAGATCGCGATCATCAACTGAAAAATAAGAGAGGACACACTTATTCTATAAAAATCAAATCATTTAATATAAAGATATTACAGAAAATATAGAATATATAGCATATAGACAAAAAAATCTGCAAAAAATGTCTGTTGGAATCGGGAGATTGCCATACTCAACTGAAAAATAAGAGAAGACAAACTTAAGCTATAAAAATCTTATCATTTAATAAAAAGATACATATCTTCCATAAAATTTATAAAATAGCCATGTGATCAGAAAAATCCACAAACATTCCGTTGGAAACGGAAAATCACCATCTTCAACTTAAAAATAAGAGAAGACAAATGTAGTCTATAAAAATAATATCATTTATTAAAATGAACCACATCTTCAATAAACTGTAGAAAATATTCGCGAGCTCAGAAAAATCTGGAAAAATGTCTGTTGGAACCGGGACTTCGCCATCTTCAAATAAAAAAATAGAAGATAAAATTAGGCCAAAAATCATATCATTTAATGAAAAGATCCACAACTTCCCGAAAAAGTAGAAATATAGTTTCGAGCTCAGAAAAATCCGAAATGATGTCCATTGGAACTGGGAGATCACCATGTTCAACTGAAAAATAAGAGAAGACAAAATTAGGCTACAAAAATCAGCTCATTTAATAAAAAGATTCGTCAATAAAATGTAAAAAATAGCTCAGAGCTCAGAAAAATCCGCAAAAATGTCCGTTGGTCATCTTCAACTAGGCCAAAATTCATATCATTTAATAAAAAGATACATATGTTCCAGAAAATTTAGAAAATAGTCACGAGGTCAGAATAATATGCAAAAATGTCCGTTGGAACCGAAAGATCGCTATCTTTAACTTAAAAATAAGAGAAGACAAAATAAGACCATAAAAATCATTTCATTCAATATAAAGATCCATATCATCCATAATATGTAGAAAATAGACTGGAGCTCAGAAAAATCCGCAAAAATTTCCGTTGGAACCGAGAGATGGCCATCTCAATTGAAAAAATAAGAGAAGACAAATATAGGTTATAAAAATAATATCATTTAATAAAAATTTCTATATCTTCCATAAAATGTAGAAAATAGCACCGAGCTTAAAACAATCTGCAAAAATGTTCGTTGGAACCGAAAGATCGCCATTTTCAACTTAAAAATAAGAGAAGATAAAATTAGGCTATAAAAATCATATCATTTAATATAAAGATTCATATCTTACAAAAAATGTAGAAAATATCCTGGATCTCAGAAAAATCGGCAAAAATGGAACTGGGAGATCGTCATCTTCATGTGAAAATAGAGAAGATAAATTAGTATCCATATCATTTTATAAAAGGATCCATATCTTCCAGAAAATGTAGAAAACAGCCTAAAAATTAAAAAAATCTGCAAAAATGTCCATTAGAACCGGGAGATCGCCATCTTCAATAGAAAAAAATAAGAAAAGAAAAACGTAGTCAATAAAAGTCATATCATTTATAAAAATGTAGAAAATAGCACCGAGCTTAAAAAATACGCAAAATTGTCTGTCAAAACAGGGAGATCGCCATCTTCAACTGAAAAATAAGAGAAGACAAAATTAGGCCGAAAATCATATCATTTAATAAAAAGATCCATATCTTCAAGAAAATTTAGAAAATAAATACCGAGGTCAGAAAAATAAGCAAAATTCCGTTAGAAATGGGAGATCGCTATCTTTAACTGAAAAATAAAAGAAGACAAAATTAGGCCAATAAATCATATCATTTAATAAAAAGAGCCATAAATTCTCAAAAATATTGAAAAATAGCCCCAAGCTCAAAAAAATCCGCAAAAATGTCCTATGGAACCGAGAGATCACCATCTTCAACTGAAAAAATAAGAGATGACAAAAATAGGTTATAAAAAATTGTATCATTTAATATAAAGATTCATATTATACAAAAATATTGAAAATAGCACATAGTTCAAAATAAATCCACACAAATGTCCCTTGGAATCAGTAGATCGCCATCTTCAAAGTAAAAAAGAGAAGACAAAATTAGGCCAAAAAATCACATCATTTCATAAGAAGATAAATATCTTCCCAAAAATGAAGAAAAATAGTATCAAGCTAAAAAACTGCAAAAATGTCCGTTGGAAACGGGAGATCGCCATCTTCAACTTAAAAATAAGAAAAGATGAATGTAGGATATAAAAAAGAATTATTTAATAAAAAATTATAAATCTTCCATAAAATGTAGAAAATAGCACCAAACTCAAAAAAATACGCAAAAAATATCTGTTGGTACCGAGAGATCTCCATCTTCAACTAACAAAATACGAGAAGACAAACTTAAGCTATAAAAATCATATCATTTAATAAAAAGATACATAAATTTCTGACAATGTAGAAAATAGCCCTGAGCTTAGAAAAATCCACAAAAATGTTCGTTGAAACCGGGATGTTTCAGAGTGTTTTCTCACTACAATGCGTTGACCGTGGAGAACCCGGTCAACGTGGTCAAGGGGCCCGCTTTGGGTCCCTCGGGGGCTTCGAATCGGTGCAGAAGGGGCGAGGGGAAGCCTCGGCCCTGGTTGAGACGCTCGGCCTCGGACAGACGTGCTCAGCCTCGGCTGGAAGGGGGACGAGGGGTAGCCTCAGTCGCCCGGGTAGATGCACGGTCGTCGGGTGGCGAGGGTGAGTCTCAGACCCGATTAGGACGCTCGGCCTCGGTAGGGCGTGCTCGGCCACGGAAGGCTGACGGTGAGGGGAAGCCTCACTGTCCGGTTGATCGAGTGGTCAGAGAGGGGCGAGGGGTAGCCTCGGCCCGTTGGTCTGTTGTCCACCTGCGTAGACGAGAACGCTCGTCAGGGGGCCGGACCTTGGTTCCGGCCAAATCCCCTCCGATGCCTAAGTCAGATAGAGATCTGAGAAAGGAGGCCCGGCGGAGACGGTCCGACTCGTGAGGAGATCGTGACGGCGTCTCTCGGCGCGAGCGGGGGAGGAAGGAGATGAATTGGGGGAACGAGGTCGTTGATGGAGTACCTTAGGTTTTGTTACCTGAGATGCGGTCCCTTTCTTCGTCGTCTTCCTGACCCTTTTGTAGAGCTCCCAGCGTGATTGACTCTGGCCCACGTCCCACGCCCGCCATCGATCGTGCCCCATCCGTCCCCCCTCGCCGCCGCCCTCTCCGCCATGCCAGTACCTCCCCATTATCGCCATTTAGTGGTCACGTGTCCGGGGGAGCGGTTTTCGCAGGAGTGGGCGAACGACCACCGGGTTATGGGGGTCGGGTCGGATCGACGTTTCGAGAAGGTCCCTTGTAGGGCCTTTGTCGAATGGGCTTTCAGGATGCACGTGGGCTCTTGGGCTCGTGCTTTATGGGTCTCGGTCAAATAGGCGTAACAATTGCCCTCATCGGTCGGGTTGATCGGCCTCGGCCGGTTCGGCTCGGCCGATGTGACCTCTGCCGATTTTGACAGGCTCTCCAGTCGATGCCGACTCATTTATTAGTCGTCATCATGAGTTAGCCCGTTCGATGTTTTCAAGGCGCGGGCTCCGAAGCGCCGTCGGCCTTCAGATGATGCCACGTGTAGTGGCAAGCTTATCCCCTCCGCTCGCGGAGTCGCCTTAAGTTCGAGAAGCCGAAGGGTTTGTGAGCCGCCATTGGTGGGGTCGATCAGCCTCGGCTCGCTCAGATCACCCGTTATGTCTCCTGGGATTCCGAGCGGCGCTTCAATCGAGGCGAGGCCATAAATGCAGGTCATGATGAGGCGGATCGATTGGTCTTCAACTGGCGCCAATTTCGGAACGCCGCCAACTCTTCGAGCCTCACCACGCATTCTTGTCAGGCGCTTCGAATTCTCCCCTGGCATATAAGATCCCCAGTTGTGTTGATCTCCACTTCTTCTTCGCTCCTCCCGGTATTCAGAGCCTTCAGCAACTCGGAGTTCCCCGTCGCCTTCGCTTCTTTGTCCTCTCCAAACTAGTTGAAAATAGGTAATTCCTCTCTCGCTTTCATCCTATGGCTGCTCTTAGGATAGGCGGTTCTGGCCGGAGGACGAGGGGTCCTCCGGAGTCCGGGCGGGGCGAACCCCGGCTAGGGGAGTCTGGTTCCCCCGCCGGGAGTCGTTCTCTTCAAGATAAGGGGAAGGAGAAACTTTTTCCAGACTACGCCCGTGATGACGTGGCGTTGGCTGCCGTACGGCTTAATGTGCCCCCGGTTGTCCTCCGTACGCCGTCGAGGACCCCTCCTTCGGTGGCCGCGGAGATCCGGGAAAGATATCTCTGCTTCCCATACGAGGTTCGGGTTCCATTTGTCGACGAGCGGATTTGCCTTCCGAGGAGCAATGAGGTCGGCGTCTACGTCGAGATGTTCCGCCTGGGTCTTCGCTTCCCGCTCCATCCCTTCTTCATCCAGGTCATGGAACATTTCACAGTGTCCCTGTGTCAGTTCACCCCGTGTTCGATCGCGGTACTGACGGGTTTCGTAACGCTCTGCTGTACCCGTGGTCTGGAGCCGACTCTCCCCCTTCTCTTCTACTTTTACCAGGCCCAGACGGTCGGTCCGGGGTCATGGCTGCTACTCCGAGCTCGTTCGAGGAGGGAATGCCTGATCGGGTTACCCCGCTGGTCAGGGGATTGGAACTTGGATTATGTCTTCGTGGTCTTCTTGGGCGAGGCCCAGATTCTGACAAGCTGGGGCAGTTCTGTCCATTCTCGCCTGTCGTTAGTTCTCTCAGACGCCGACCGGGCAGCCGCTGCGCTTCTGTTGGCTCTTCCTTTGGAAACGAAGTCCATTTGGTCTTTGCTGGACGACCTACTCCTGAAGGCCGTCTTGTGGTCTCCGGGTAGGTCGCTTTTTCATCCCCGGATCGCCCTATGACTCATCCTGATTTCGGTCTCCATTGCAGGGATGGCTGGCCGCGAATTCGTCCGTGACGTTGACGAGCTGATCCGTCGTGGAGCCGCTCGGAGCCGAGGCCGTACCTCTGGAAGGGCGCCTCGGAGGACCGTTGAGGAGGAGGTGCGCCGAGCCGAGCCTGCCGTGGGTAAGGTGGCGGCCGCGCCTCCCGCCTCTTCTTCTGGCGATCCCCTTCCGGGGGGTGAGGATGGTGCGAGGCGGAAGCGTTCTCCTCCGGCGCCTTCGGAGCTCCATGGTGGAAAGAAGAGGAAGGAGGACGTGGATCCCTCCGACCCGGCAGGTTCCGCGCTTCCCGTGGCGACCGCCGGGGATCCTTCGATAGCTTTGCCAGCCACCCCCCTCGCAGCGTCTTCGCCCGTATCACCAGGGGTCGGGGCCTTGTTGGCGAGCGACTTGGCTTCGATTGTCGTCCCTGGGAGTTCGATGTTTGCTGACCGAGCCGTGGCCCAGCAGGTTGCCGAGGTCTCTGTCCCTCCCCGGGACCGCAGCCTCCTCAAGAAGATCCCGGCTGACAAGATGTCGGATTCCTTGGTCTGGATCCTCCAACAGGTTCGGTCATCTTGCTATCCTCTCTTTCTCTTTATCCTCTTCTTAGCCCATGTCTCGTCTTTTCAGGGTTCAGCGCTCGTTGTGGAGTTGCAGTGTCGAGCCGTCCGCTTGAGGGAGATGGAGGAGTCCTCCATGAGGGCTCAGGAGCGGGCCGGGGCGGCCGAGGTGGCCATGATGGAGGCCCAGATGGAGTCTCGGCGCCTCGCCCTCTGTGTGGCTGCGTTGGAGGGACAAGTGGGTGACCTCGAGGGAAAGCTAGGGGATGCTCATCAGTCGGTTGAGGAAGCGGCGGAGTCGTTCCGTCTGGAGAGGGAGGAGCTTCAGAGGGAACTGTCGGACCGGCGTCAGGTAACGCGGCTGGCGGAGGAGGTGGAGAAGGGCGTCGTCGAGACCCTGGGGAAGGAGATCTTCGAGGTTCTCAGGGAGGCCTTCGGTAAGTATATAGACATCATCGCCCCCCGGATCGTCGAAGTCGTCCAGTCTTCCTTCCGGGAATGTGCGGAACGTGTCCGGCAAGCCCCTCCGCCAGTCGGGTCCCCTCGCTCCGAGCAGGGCGAAGTGCCCGAGGATGTGTCCTCCCGAGCTCGGGCTCCTTAAGCAGTCCCTCCCAGCCTTATCCTCAAATTTTTAAGCATCCGCTTCGCTTTGGGCCAGTCTACTTGAAATGGATCCCCGGCCCCCGCCATCTCCTTCAGCCCCGCGGCCAACAATTGCTGGTTGCATGGCCGTTAGCTTGGGTCACCTACTCTGGGTCTTTTGTCAACCAATTTTGCTTTGTCGGTGTCGATCTGAACTCTGTCATTTGTCATGAGTAGACTGTTTGTAAGGTGTTCCCTTCGCCTTGATCTCCTGTAAATAAGACGCATTTTTGTACTCGGGTTAACTATTATAAATGAAATCGACTTACTTGGAATTCTTGTGTACTTTGCGTTGTTGCCTTGTTCTTGGCTTGGGAATGGACGAAAACTGGCGTTGGGGATTCTCCCCAGACTTATGGGCGCAGGGGTCGGTCGGCGAGGGGAAAGCTCCTCGGCTTAGGACCGGTCGGCGTCCGTGCCTGCTGGGGGAATTGCCCCTGACTCATGAGCGCTGGTGTCGGTCGGCGAGGGGAAAGCTCCTCGGCTTAGGACCGGTCGGCGTCGGTGTCTGCTGGGG
This sequence comes from Scilla litardierei, assembly GCA_030789695.1. NCBI lineage: Eukaryota > Viridiplantae > Streptophyta > Magnoliopsida > Asparagales > Asparagaceae > Scilla > Scilla litardierei. The sequence continues at coordinate 170,029,729 of CM061141.1, forward strand.
GAATTGCCCCCAGACTTATGAGCTCTGGAGTCGGTCGGCGAGGGCAAAGCTCCTCGGCTTAGGACCGGTCCGCGCCCATGCCTGCTGGGGGAATTGCCCCCAGACTTATGAGCACTGGGGTCGGTCGGCGAGGGCAAAGCTCCTCGGCTTAGGACCGGTCAGCGTCTGCGTCTGCTTGGGGAATTGCCCCCAGACTTATGAGTGCCAGAGACGGTCGGCGAGGGCAAAGCTCCTCTTCCTCCTCCAGTGAGGCGGCGGTCCCCGGCCTTTTGCGTAATTGGCGACACGTCAACTCCGTCGGGATTTTAAGTAAAGACGATAAAAAGATTGAGTTTGTACTCTCATGAGTCCTGTCGGACCGGTACATTTGGAGGAAACGGAAAAAAGGAAATGAAGCTAAACAGAGGGCTGTAAAACTGGATAACTCCCTCATACTAGGCTGCCGCCGGGGGAAGAGTCGTTGCCTGCTCACTCTATGATGCGGAGGGGGCCTTGGATGGCGTTGATCTTCTTCCCCTTATCCGGCTGCGTGGAGGTCCCTTCTCCGTAGGCCGGTTCGTCGGCCTGATTCCTGGCGTGCCCTCGGCTCATCAGCTTCTCAATGTCTTTCTTCAGATGCCAGCAATCTTCTGTGTCATGGCCATCGTCCTTATGGTACTTACAGTACTTCTCCCGGTTCTTCCCGCCTCTTTTAGCCTTCGGTGGAGGGCGATCAGCTCGCTCTTCCTTCTGTACTTGGGCGAGAATGGCGTCTGGGGTGGTATCTCTCGTGCTTTCTCCCCGCTGCCTGTTCCTCTGCCTCTTCTCGGTCCGGTACCCTTCTGGGCTAGCTCGTCCGCCGTCGCCACGCTTGGTCCCTCGAGCGGTTTTTCCTGCATCCTCGGCCAAGGCCTCCTCAGTCAGCATGAAGCGCTCGGCCCTTGCCATGATCCCGGGGAGGTCCTTTGGGGGGTCGGTGTGTAGGGACTTCTTGAGGCCCCTGTGGCGAAGCCCTTTCTTAAGAGCCGTCTGGACCACCAGGTCAGGTGGGTTGTTCACGTTCAGCCTTTCCGCATTGAAGCGGCGCATGAACTGTCGGAGTGGCTCGGCCGGGCCTTGCACTATGTTGAACAGATGTTCAGCACCAGGCTTGATCAGCCTCCCCGCCATGAACTGTTTGCAGAACAACTGGGCGAGTTGCTCGAAACTGTCGATGGAGCGGCCGGGCAGGCTGTGGTACCAGATCCTCGCCGCTCCCCTGAGAGTTGAATAGAAGCCCCGGCAGAGCAGGTCATCGTCAGCTCCCTGGAAGGCCATGTCCCCCTCGTAATCCATCACGTGGTGCGCCGGGTCTCCTATTCCGTCGTACTTTCCCAGCACCGGGATCCTGAATCGAGAGGGGACCCGGGCGTCGGTTATTCTTCGCGATAAGGGACACCGGTCCCCGTGGATGCCTCCGGGGATGCGGTATTCGCCTGTCTCCGGCTCGAGCGGGGGTGGAGGTAGCACCGGCGCCGGTGGGGCTGGCTCCGCAGCCTTCGCCACGCTGGGGGTAGGGCTGACCCGACGCTCCCGACTCCTCCTGCGGGAGCTCCTGCTCCGCCGTGATCGGTCTCTTGAATGGCGTCGTTCGCTTCTCCTGCGGTGGGACGACCGTGATCGACGAGACGATGCCGTCATCGATTCGCCGTTCGTCCCTTCGGTCTCTCTCCGGCTCCTTTCACGATAGGGCGAGGAGGCACGTGACCTCGCCTGACGGGAGCCGGACCGCGTGAACCGACGCTCTGTGTTCGGTTTCCGGGTCCCGTGGTCGTCGACCACCGCGGACCGTAAGTGCGGGGGACCCCCCGCCCATCGGTGGCTATCGTTCAACGCGCCCCCGTCGGACGGCGCGGGGCCGACAAGCTGCTGTACTGTCGCGACCAACGTCTGGAGGCTCGCGTTGGTCTCCTGAGCCAGGGCACGGAGCTGTCCCTGTGTGGCTAGTTCTGAGCCGCCGGTCTCTTCGATTGAGTGGGCGGGGTGGCCGTCGACGTGCGTGTCCTCGGGGTTGCCATTAGATGCGCCATTCCCCTCCTCTGGGATGGGGGTCATGCGCTTCCTTCCATTGCTGGCTCGTGCCATTGTTGGTGTGGTTTTCTGCTTCGTGGGATGATCTTCGGTTCCCACAGACGGCGCCAGATGTTTCAGAGTGTTTTCTCACTACAATGCGTTGACCGTGGAGAACCCGGTCAACGTGGTCAAGGGGCCCGCTTTGGGTCCCTCGGGGGCTTCGAATCGGTGCAGAAGGGGCGAGGGGAAGCCTCGGCCCTGGTTGAGACGCTCGGCCTCAGACAGACGTGCTCGGCCTCGGCTGGAAGGGGGCGAGGGGTAGCCTCAGTCGCCCGGGTAGATGCACGGCCGTCGGGTGGCGAGGGTGAGTCTCAGACCCGATTAGGACGCTCGGCCTCGGTAGGGCGTGCTCGGCCACGGAAGGCTGACGGTGAGGGGAAGCCTCACTGTCCGGTTGATCGAGTGGTCGGAGAGGGGCGAGGGGTAGCCTCGGCCCGTTGGTCTGTTGTCCACCTGCGTAGACGAGAAAGCTCGTCAGGGGGCCGGACCTTGGTTCCGGCCAAATCCCCTCCGATGCCTAAGTCAGATAGAGATCTGAGAAAGGGGGCCCGGTGGAGACGGTCCGACTCGTGAGGAGATCGTGACGGCGTCTCTCGGCGCGAGCGGGGGAGGAAGGAGATGAATTGGGGGAACGAGGTCGTTGATGGGGTACCTTAGGTTTTGTTACCTGAGATGCGGTCCCTTTCTTCGTCGTCTTCCTGACCCTTTTGTAGAGCTCCCAGCGTGATTGGCTCTGGCCCACGTCCCACGTCCGCCATCGATCGTGCCCCATCCGTCCCCCCTCGCCGCCGCCCTCTCTGCCATGCCAGCACCTCCCCATTATCGCCATTTAGTGGTCGCGTGTCCGGGGGAGCGGTTTTCGCAGGAGTGGGCGAACGACCAACGGGTTATGAGGGCCGGGTCGGATCGATGTTTCGAGAAGGTCCCTTGTAGGGCCTTTGTCGAATGGGCTTTCAGGATGCAGGTGGGCTCTTGGGCTCGTGCTTTATGGGTCTCGGTCAAATAGGCGTAACACGGGAGATCGCCATCTTCAACTGAAAAAATAAGAGAAGAAAAACTTAGGATATAAAAATTATATCATTTAATATAAAGATTCGTATCTTCCAGAAAGTGTACAAAATAGCCCCGAGCTCATAAAAATAGGCAAAAATGTCCTTTAGAATCGAGGGATCACCATCTTCAACTAAATAATAAGAGAAGACAAAATTAGGATATAAAAATCATATCCTTAATATAAAGATTCATATCATATAGAAAATGCAAAAAATGTCTTGGAGTTTAGAAAATCCGAAAAAATGTCTGTTGGTACCAGGAGATCAACATCATCAACCGGAAAATAAGTGAAGACAAAATTAGGCCAAAAATCATATTGTTTAATAAAAAGATACATATTTGCCATAAAATGTAGAAAATAGCACCGAGCTCGAAAAAATACACACAAATATCCATTGGAACCGTGCGATCGCCATCTTTAACTGAAAAAAGGGGGGACAAAATTAGGCCAAAAAATCATATCATTTAAAAAAAGGGTCATATCTTCTTGAAAATGTTGAAAAAATCCCAATGCTAAGGAAAATACGCAAAAATGTCCGTTGGAACCTAGAGATCGCCATCTTCAACTGAGCAGACAAAATTAGGCTATAAAAATATTGTCATTTAATAAAGAGATCCATATATTTAATAAAATGTAGAAAATACCCTTATGCTCAAAAAATTCTGCTAAAATGTCCGTTGGAACTGGGAATCGCCATCTTAAACTGAAAACTAAGTGAAAAAAATCAAGATATAAAAATCATATAATTTAATATAAAGATTGTTATCTTCCAGAAAGTGTAAAAAATAGCCCCGAGCTCAGAAAAATCTGCAAAATATCCGTTGGAACCGGGAGATCACCACCTTCAACTGAAAAATAAGAGAAGACAAAATAAGGCCAAAATATGAAATCATTTAACAAAATGATACATATCTTCCAAAAATGTGGAAAATAGCCCGAAGTTCAAAAATTCCGCAAAAATATCCGTTGGAACCGGGAGATCACCATCATCAAATGGAATATATAAGAATAGACGAAATTAGGCTTTAAAATCAAATCATTTAATAAAAAGATTGCCATTTTCAACTGGAAAATAAGAGAAGATAAATTTAGGCTATAAAAATCTTATCAATTAATAAAAAGGTATATATCTTTCATAAAATATAGAAAATAGCACCAAGCTCAGAAAATGATATATAAAAATCTTATCAGTTGAAGATGGCGATATCACGATTACAATGAACATTTTTATAGATGAAGATGGCGATTTCACGGTTCTAAATTTTGTCTTCTCTTATATTTCTGTTGAAGATGGCGCTTTCCCGATTTCCACAGACATTTTGGCCTAATTTTGTCTTCTCTGATATCATTTAATAAAAGGATCCATATCTTCCTGAATGTATGAAAATTAGTCCAGCTTTTCAGAAAAATCCTCAAAAATGTCCGTTGGAACCGGAAGATCACCATCTTCAACTGACATATAAGAGAAGACAAAATAAGGCCAAAAATCATATCATTTAATAAAAAGATCGACATCATCAACTGGAAAATAAGTGAAGACAAAATAAGGCAACAAAAATAAAATCAATTAATAAAGTGATCATTTATCTTCCAGAAAATATAGAAAATAGCCCCGAGCTCAGAAAAATACGCAAACATTCCCTTGTAACCAGGAAATTGCCATCATCAACTAAAAAATAAGAGAAGAAAAAAAATAGGCTATAAAAATCATATCATTTAATATAAAGATTCATATCTTACAGTAAATGTAGAAAAGTGCCCAGAGATCAGAAAAAATCTGAAAAAATGTCCTGTAAAATCAGAAGATCGCCATTTTTAATGAAAAAGTTAGAGAAGATAAAATTAGTCCAAAACTAATTTCGTTCAATAAAAGATACATATCTTCCTTAAAAAGGAGAAAAATAGCCGAAGATCAGAAAATCCACAAAAAAGTCCTTGGAACATTGAGATCGCCATATTAAGAAATCATTTCATTTAATAAAAATATTTATATCTTCAATAAAAAATCCGCAAAAATGTCTGTTGGAACCGAGAGATCGCCAAATTCAAATGAAAAATAAGACAAGACAAAATTAAGCTATAAAAATCATATCATTTAATAAAAAAATACATATCTTCAATAAAATTTAGAAAATATCACCGAGATCAGAAAAATCTGCAAAATATTCCATTGGAAACGGGATATCACCATCTTCGACTGAAAAATAAGAGAAGACAAATTTAGTCCTTAAAATAGTATCATTTAATAAAATGAATCCCTACTTCAATAAAATATAGAAAATATTCCTGAGCTAAGAAAAATATGCAATAATGTCTGTTGGAAACGTGAGTTCCACATCTTCAAATAATAAAGGAGAAGACAAAATTAGGCCAAAAAATCATATCATTTAATAAAAATATCCATAACTTATCTAAAATGTAGAAAAATAGTTCCGAGCTCAGAAAAATCCGTAAAGATGTCTGTTGGAACCGGGAGATCGCCATGAACAACTTAAAAAATAAGAGAAGACAAAATCATTTAATAAAAAGGTCCATATCTTCAATAAAAAAAATAGCCCTAAGCTCAGAACATCCACAAAAAATATCCGTCAGGAGATCATCATCTTCAACTGAAAAATAAGAGAAGACAAAATTTGGCTATAAAATCATATCATTTAATCTAAAGATCTGTATCTTACAGAAAATATAGAAAATAGTCCGGAGCGAAGAAAAATCCATAAAAATGTCAGTTGGAACCTGGAGATCGCCATCTCCATCTGAAAAGTAAAATAAGACAAAATTAGGCCAAAAATCATAAACTTTAATAATAAGATCCATATCTTCCAGAAAATGTAGAAAATAGCCTCGAGGTCAAAAGGCTGTAAAAATGTCCGGCCGAACCGAGAGATTGCATTTTCAACTACAAAATAAGAGAAGACAAACTTAGTCTATAAAAATCATATCATTTAATTAAAATTTCCATATCTTCAATAAACTATAGAAAATAGCGCCGCACTGAGAAAAATCCGCAAAAATGTCCATATGAACCAGGAGATCGCTATCTTCAACTTAAAAATAAGAGAATGCAAAATTAGGCTATACAAATCATATCATTTAATATAAATATTCTTATCTTACAGAAAATATAGAAAATATCACGTAGCTCAAAAAAATCTGCGAAAATGTCTGTTGGAACCGGGAGTTTGCCATCTTCAACAAACAAATATAAGAGAAAAAAATTTGGCCATAAAAATCATATCATTTAATATAAAGATTCATATCTTACAGAAAATGTAGAAAATAGCCTAGAGTTCAGAAAAATCTGCAAAAATTTATGTTGGAATCGGCAGATAGACATTTTCAAATAAAAAAAATAAGAGAAGTCAAAATTAGGCGATAAAAATCATATCATTTAATAAACAGATACATATCTTCAATAAACTATAGAAAAAAGTCCTAAGCTCTGAAAAATCCGTAAAAATGTCCGTTGGAACCGTGGGATCGCCATCTTCAACAGAAAAATAAGAGAGGACAAAGTAAGGGAAAAAATCATATCATTTAATGAAATGATTCATATCCTTTAGAAAATGTAGAAATTAGCCCATATCTCAGAAAAATCCGCAAAAAAAATCTGTTGGAGCCTGAAGCTGTCCATCTTTAGCTGAAAAATAAGGGAATACAAAATTAGGCTATAAAAATTATATCATTTAATATAAACATCCATGTCTTAAAGAAAATGTTGAAAACTGCCGGGAGCTAAGAAAAATTCGCAAAAAGGTTTGTTGGAACCGAGAGTTTGCCGTATTTCGTTGGAACCGAGAGTTCGTTGGAACCGAGAGTTTTTGGCAACGTTGCCGAAGAGGTGTTTCCTGTTGGGTGCCAATTTGTCACAATTAGGTCGATTAGACTGCGTTTAAAAAAAGAAAGAAAAAACAAAAACAAAAAAAACAAAAACCAGAGAGATAGATTTTTCCCCACCACCTGCTGTTATTATTTTCTTTATCTCTCTTTATACCACTGACGTCTTTTCCAGGTTGTCTACTTTGCTTGATCAGGTACAGTTGATAAGGCGATGGTGCTTCCAAAGATACGACCCGGTTCTATACAATCCTACATATATCTCGCTACATTCTGTCAGGCTGATGAAGATTCCTTCAGGAAAGCCTTGTCCAGGTTTGAAAGAATGTTAGGGATGTTCCAGACGGAGTCCGACCATGAGTGGGATGGTTCTAAGCTATTTGATATCTTCGCTAGAAGGCTAAAGGGACCCTCACGTGAGTTTATGAATAGGATGCAAGTGGGAAAGTTCAGTGATCTGCAGTTGGCAGCAACCTTGGAGCAAATGATAGATGATGCTCAATCTACCGGTTCACTAACCGTAATGGTAGGTAATCCGTCCTACCAAGTATTCATCGATTTCGTTATGGCTAATGTCTCTGGTGCATGTACTATCATAGATGGAGTGTATGCTTCACTTGAAGGTGATTATATCCACCTTTGCACCATCAGCGCTTCACAAATAGAGACATCTGAGCTGCCAAAGGAGGACACATATATGGACATATTGAGAAACATTGTCGACGTAGTTCGAGATACCGGTCCATTAACAATAACGGCATATGATCCTTTTGAGCTCGGATTTCAAAACTTTATTACTCATTGTATCTCTTCCACAGGCACAATTGATGATGAAGTATACGTTCTAGTTGAGGGGCACAAGACCCATTTTTACACCACTGGCAAGATACATGAGCCCATTGAGCCACCTTGTGTCGTCGTCGCCTCCACATACCACCCACATGAGTCAGAGCAGCCTATACCATCAGAGGATATTATTGAGGAGGTCATGTCTATAGTAGCGGAGCAGGCCATAAAGGAGGACGTGACTTGGGACGATGACATCTGAACACAGATGGAGCCCGAATTATGCCCCCTCTTTTCAAGCTATTGCAGCCATCCCCGCCTTCTACAGAGGCTGAGCATCCCTCAGAGGACCACCCTTCCACTAACGTCGAGGACTATCCCACAGAGATTATGGCTCCCCTTCAGGGAGATCTCTTTACTCACTGGCCCTTTACATTTGATTCCACTCCCGTGTATGATGTTTACTATGATTCAGATTTTGACGACTCATTGCACTTTTTGCAGGATACATATACATATAATCAAGAGGCACGATGGAACGTATACAAGGAGGAGAGCGGGGAGTTAGCATCCATGGACGCATACGAATATGATTAGGAGGTGCGATGGGATAAGTCTGACAATGATGAGGAGTTGCCTGATGAGACCCACACTTATATGCCAAAGCTACCTGAAGAACCAGAGGCAAACAACTAGGAGTTGGTCGACGTAGTGCACGAGAGTAGAGATTTATTTCCAGGGAAGTGTTGTCAACCACCTTTAATTTTAAATACTTATGTTGATGACCCTCTTTGGAATACATTTATTTTGGGGAAGAATTATTCACATCAGATTGATGCGGCTTATCTCTTGCAGGGTACAAGTGGAGTCCTTGGAGAGATGCTGGGAGCCGTATTGATGGAATGTAATGGATTCCATGGACACACGCATCTGGCGGAGCCACGGAAGGAGCAGTTGGAGCAGTTGCCGACACCGACAAAGATACTGGATCCTCCTTTTGTTATAGGTGACATCAATCCAGTAGCGTAGTATTTCATGCTTTCAATAAACACGAATCCTCTCGGAGGACCATATAGATTTGCTTGATTAGTCATTTTTGAATAAATATCACCTCATATGACGGCAACAATAATCTTTTACATCCCAAACCCATTATATGCTATTGATTGCCCTCTTCACATTTTGATGTGCCACATCGTTTTTGCTCAACACCCATCGAGCATCTCTTTCAAGTGAATACTCACATTTTTATTTGTTTAACTCGATCCTGCTTAGCAAAGCCGTGACATTTTTGATCGAGTCATTTGAATATGATTTTTTGGTATAAGCTTGGGGGAAGGCGCTCTCATGCATCATTGTAAGTGTATTAATTGCATTAGGATTTCATGTCATTCATTTCATCATTTTTCATTCCCCCCATATTTATCGTTGTTCCTCATATTCTTCCATTATGATCACATTGAGGACAATGTGAAGTTTTAAGCTTGGGGGAGTGCATTTACATGCCATTTAGTTACATGTTTACTCTATTTTTAGGGTTTTTCGAATTTTTCAAAAAATTTTGCTTTATCTTTTTTATTTTTCCATCTTATTTTCCTTTTATGTGTGTTCATGCATCATATTGTGTGCTTGTTTTTCTTTTCTCTCCTCTTTTTTATTTTTATTTCTTTATTTTCTTTTCCTCCTTTTGCTAGATATGTTCCTTATGATGATATCTCTTATTGCTTTAGTAGCCATCACGATGCTTACTACTTTTGCCATGTTATTTGGAGTATTTCAGTATCCTGCTATCCATGTGCTTGCTTATATATTCTTTTGATGATTCATCTATATGAATGCATGATATTAATTGAAGCTGAATGTATGGATTAGTGTTTAGTATGCTTTTGTTGGAAGTGCACCAAGATTCACGCATCAATTGTATAATGGAAGCATCTGCCTTATTGTCTTATTCACCTTCTGTTGCATGTTTAATATGATTGCACTCTTGCTTAACTTCACTATTTATTGAAATGATTGAGATATCCACGCTTGCATATGAGTTTAGTTGATGTATTATCTAATTTAATCATTTGTGCACATCTTAGAGTGAACCGAGTGATACACCATTTCCTTCTCCACATATATCTTTTTATTCTGTACATGTCACTTGAGTTCACCTCCTAATGCTAATTATATCGCATCTATTTCCCAAATATCTCTACAAAAGAAAAAGTTACCTCCAAAAAGTACAAAAAGCTAAAAAGGAGCCAAAAACCAAAAATACAAATCACATAGCTCCTACCAAAATCCAAAAAGAAAAATGAGAAACAAAAAGTTCAAAAAGAAAAAGAAAAATATTTCTCTCTATCTCATTATTAGAGTCACAAAATACTTGGGAAAACCAAGGCAAAAATCCCATTTTCCATAATCATATTCCTTTAGATGCGATGCATCAAGCTAAGCTTGGAGGGGTGAATTCACTTGACCATATGAGTGGTGCGACATTAGAGTGGAGAACTGCATGAATGGGAAAGTTTGATAATGCTGAAACTTAGAAAATACTTTAGTTATGGAGAATTCTTATGATTCGATATAAATGTGTGAATGCCATGATTTATTCCATTCTCCATGCTTGGTGTGATTCTGATATGCTTCTGTTATAACTCTTGATTGAAAAGTGCGTCGCTAATGATTTGTATATTAAATTCTATGAAATGCATGATGTGGATATGAATTGATTGTATGAATTTAGAGAGTCCCTTTTATTGTTCTTAAAAGCTTGCAAGTACCATGTTTAAGTAAGATATGAAATCTTTATAGCATGTGATTCGTATTTTCCGAATTATCGTGATGTGTAGCATATGGCTTGAGATCTGAGAGAAAATCTAGCGACCCCTTCCACTTCGTATTCATTTCGTATTTATTATTTTTACCTCCTAGTGAGCTTCATATTTGTCTTCCTCGAGGACGAGTAAGAGGTAAGCTTGGGGGATTTTGATCGGCTTATATTTTACATCTTTTTTCTGCATATTTGCATTCCATTTAGATTGCTCAAATGTAGAAAATAGCCCGGAGCTCAAAAAATCGCACAAATGTAAATTGGAACCGGGGGATCGCCATCTTCAACTGAAAAAAGAGAAGATAAGATTGAGCCAAAAACTATAATTTAATTAAAATATATGTATCTTCCCGAAGATGCAGAAAAATGGTCCCAAGCTAATAAAAAATCCGCAAAAATGTCTGTTGGAACTGGTAGATTTCCATCTTCAAATGGAAAACATAAGAGAAGACAAATAATGTAGGAAATAAAAATCATTTCATTTAATAAAATGATCCTTATCTTTCATAAAAAAGAAAATAGCACCGAGCTCATAAATATCTGCAAAAATGTCCGTCGGAACCGGGAGATCGCCATCTTCAACTAAAAATTAAGAGAAGTCAAAATTATGCAAAAAACATATCATTAAATAAAAATATACATATATTCCAAAAAAAATTAGAAAATAGCCCCGAGGTCAGAATAATACGCAAAAATGTCTGTTGGCACCGAGAGATCGCCATCTTCAACAGAAAAATAAAAGAAGACAAAATTAGAACATAAAAATCGTATCATTTAATATAAAGATCCATATCTTCTAGACTATATAAAAAATAGCATGGAGCTCAGGAAAAATAAGAGAAGACAAATGTAGGTTATAAAAATCATATCATTTAATAAAAAGTTCAATATCTTCCATAAAATTTAGAAAATAACACCGAGCTCAAAAAAATCTGCAAAAATATTCGTTGGAACCGGGAGATTGCCATCTTCAACTGAAAAATAAGTGAAGACTAAATTAGGCTATAAAAATCATATCATCTAATATAAAGTTTCATATCTTACAGAAAATGTAGAAAATGCCTCGAAGCTCAGAAAAATCCGCTAAAATGTTGTTGAAACCGGGAGATCGTCATCATCATCTGAAAAATAGAGAAGACAAAATTAGGCCAAAAAATCGTATCATTTCATAAAAAGATACGTATATTTAAGAAAATGTATAAAAACAGACTCAAGCTAAGAAAATCCGCAAAAATGTCTATTGGAACCGGGAGATCGTCATCTTCAACTGAAAAACAGAAAAAAATAAGAGAAGACAAACGTATGCTATATAAATCATATCATTTATAAAAATGTAGAAAATAGCACCGAAATTATAAAAATCCACAAAATTGTCCGTTGGAACTCGGAGATCGCCATCTTTAACTAAAAATAAGACAAGACAAAATTAGGCCAAAAATCATATCATTTAATAAAAAGATTCATATCTTCTAGAAAATTTAGAAAATAGTCACAGGTTAGAATAATTCACAAAATCGTTGGATAAGGGAGATCACTATTTTCAACTGAAAAATAAAAGCAGACAAAATTAGGCCAAAAATCATATCATTTAATAAAAAGATCCACAACTTCTTGAGAATTTAGAAAAATAGTCCCGATCTCAGAAAAATCCAAAAATGTCCCTTGGAACCGAGAGACCATCATCTTCAACTGAAAAATAATAGAAGACAAAATTAGGTTATAAAAATCATATCATTTAATATAAAATTCATATTTTACAAAAATATAGAAAATAGTACAGAGCTTAAAAAACTCCGCACAAATCTCCATTGTAACCGGGAGATCCCATCTTTAAATCAAAAAGGAGAAAATAAAATTAGGCCAAACAATCTTAACTTTTCATAAAAAGATACATATCTTCCAGAAAATATAAAAAATAGTCTCAAGCTAAGAAAAATATGCAAAAGTGTCCAGAGGTAAGAAAGATCAGGGGTAAGAAATGTAGAAAATATCTTACAGAAAGATGTAGATATCATATCATTTAATATAAAGATACATATCTTACAGAAAATGTAGAAAATAGACCAGAGGTAAGAAAGACCCTCAAAATGTCCGTTGGAACCGGGAGATCGACATCTCTATCTAAAAATAAGAGAAGACAATATGTAGAAAATAGCTTGGAGCTCGGAAAATTTCGCAAAAGTTTTCGTTGGAACCCACCATATTCAACTGAAAAATAACAGAAGACAAACTTAGTCTATAAAAATCAAATCATTTATTAAAAGATCCATTTTTTCAATAAACTGTAGAAAATAGTTTCGAGTTTAGAAAAATCCATAAAAATTGTCGTTGGAACCGGGAGATCGACATCTTCAACTGAAAAACCAGAGAAGACAAAATTAGGCTATAAAAATCAAATCATTTAATATAAATATTCATATCGTACAGAAAATTTAGAAAAAGCCCGGAGCTCAGAAAAATCCTCAAAAATGTCTGTTAGAACCGAGCGATCGCTATCTTCCACGAAAACATAATAGAAGACAAATTTAGGCCCAAAAATCATTTCATTTAATAAAAAGATCTATAACTTTCCGAAAATATAGAAAAATAAACCCGAGCTCTGAAAAAGCGGCAAAAATATCCATTGGAACCGGAAAATTGCCATCTTCAACTGAAAATAAGAGAAGACAAACTTAGTCTATAAAAATCAAATCATTTATTATAAAAATCCATATTTTCCAAAAAATTCACACAAATATTCGTTGGAAATGGGATATCGTTGTCTTCAACAGGAAAAAAGAGAAGACAAAATTAGGCCAAAATCATATCATTTAATAAAAAGATCCACAACTTCCCGAAAATGTAGAAAGATGGTCCCAAGCTCAGAAATAGCCGCAAAAATCTCCGTTGGAAGCAGGAGATCGCCATCTTCAAGTTAAAAAAATAAGAGAAGACAAAATTCGGCTACAAAAATCATATCATTTAATAAAAAGAGCCATATCTTCCATAAAATATAGAAAATAGCCCCGAGCTCAAAAAAATATGTAAAAATGTTCGTAGGAACCATGAGATCGCCATATTCAACTAAAAATCAGAGAAGACAAAATTATGATATCAAAATAAAATCATTTAATATAAAGGTTCATATCTTACAGAAAATGTATAAAATAGCCCGGAGCTCAGAAAAATCTGCAAAAAGTCCATTGGAACCTGGAGATTGCCGAGAAAATAAAATTTGGCCAAAAATCATATTATTTAATAAAAATATCCATATCTTCCAGAAAATGTAGAAAATAGTCTTTAAGTCAAAAATATCCGCAAAAATCTCCGTTGGAACCGTGGGAATGCCATCTTCAACGGAAAATAAGAGAAGACAAATTTAGGCCAAAAAAATCATATCATTTAATAAAATAATCTATTTCTTCCCTAAACTAAAAAAATCCCCAAGCTAACAAAAATCAGTAAAAATGTCTATTGGAACTGGTAGATCGCAACATTCACCTAAAAAATAACAGAAGAAAAACTCAGGATATAAAAATCATATCAGTAAATTAAAAATTAATATCTCCATAAAATGTAGAAAATAGCATCGAGCTTCGAAAAATCCTTAAAAATTTCCGTTTGAACCAGAAGAAATCCATCTTTGGTTAACACGGAAGGACGCGCAAGTGCACGCCTTCCACTCCCAAGCGTAGGAGTGTCAATGCAATAATAAATAACCGGTGAGTACCGGGTCAGATCACAGGGACAAGTCGTTCTATATTCACAAAATTTGATCGATAAAGAAAAATAAAGCACGATGCAACAATCTCAACTAACAGTGGATGAAAGTGTGGGAAAAAGTGTGGTGAATCTACAAATCTAACCTAAATGGGTAGGGTTAGAGAGCCAAAGGGGATTTACGGTAGCAAGGCGAGGAGCATGGGTTGTGAATTCACTAATTTTGGTGTTAATTAAGCTCTACTTACCCGCATATAACTCAATTGATTATCCAGCTAAGGACACTCAATCGGAAGATTTAGCATTCAAGAACACAATAATTTACAATATGGATGGATGTATCATCGTAGCACTAATCAAATATGAGCATGGTATTTTCTCAAATTGTGCCCTCTCGGTTCTTAACCAATCAAATTGTGCCCTAATAAGCATCCAACATTAACATGAAATTGTGCAAGAGGCAATTAGGGCTAAAATTAACAACCAACTTCAATGATTCACAACCCAAGCAAATCAACACTACTCAATCATATAGTAAACAAGAAAGAAACTTCATTCAAAAGTAACCCAAGTCTATTACAATAGAGAGATATCAAAATACAAAAGGGAAGAGGAAGGGTTTCACCAAGATCTCCCCAAATGAGCCATAGGTTCCTCCAATTTGCTCCTCCAAGATCTCCCCAAATGAGCCATAGCCTCCTCCAATTTGCTCCTCCACCAAGCTTCACCTAGCTCCACCAAGCTTCCTCAAGCTCCCATGGCCTCCATCCTCAAGCCCTAGCTTTGGGGAAGGCAAAACCCCCCAAAAACCTGTTTCTGGCCGAAGAGCCCTAAAAACGAACTTCCTACCAAAATTAGCTCCCATGCGCATTAAAGCCCCACAATTGGGCTTGCGGGTAGGGTTTTGAGCTCCCGACCCGCACCAAAATGAAGCCGCGTGCGCAGCAGCTGAACGGGGTCGGATCGGGTCGGATCCGGCCCTAGCCGCACCGGCAATAATCGGCCGCCTGCTTGCCCAAATAGCGGAACTTGGCCGCAAAATCAAAAGAGCGGGCGAAGGCCCGCTCGAAAATTCGAGCGGGCCGCCCGCTATCGCAATTTTTTTTTAAAATTTATTTTTTTATCTTAAACAGCGGCGGCCTGAAGCGGGCCGGCCCGCAAAAGGGCTTTTTATTTTTATTTTTTTAAATATTTCTTTTCTGAAATTCCAGCAACCAATCTCTTGCTCCAAAAATCCCCGAAAAATATTTCCGAGCTCCAGAAAATTCTGGAAAAATTCCAAAAAATCTAGAAAAATCCCAGAAGTACCTGAAAAATAAGGGAAGCAAAAATTAGTCCAAAAACATCGCATTTTATGTATAGAATAGGAATAGGCTTTAATAATTCACGATATCACAAATATGCCCGTATCAAGCCAAAATTAACATGATATACACATAAAATGCCCAGAAATGGGGGGGGATATGCAATTTAGATCCCAAATCACACCCCCAACTAGATTTTTGCTAGTCCCTAGCAAAATCTGCAATAAATTCGGATTAAATTGAAAAACATGCACCAAACTCAAGATATTCTCATGGCATACCCCAAATGATATTTCCAAATGATTTCAAAGACAATAAACACAATGTATGAAAGTAGATAACAAATGAAATTCTCTTCAATCCAATTCCAAGAAAAGTAAGGAAATAAGCCTGTATCACATAGGTTGGAAAATATCACAATGTCATGGTTTTCAATCTTCAAGGAAGTGGCCAAAACAAAAGAAATTTCTTCTAAGTTGTGGGAGATGAGATTGCATCTCTCATGTTGCTTATTCTTTCATTATTCATTCATTTTTTCTTTTCTTTTTCCTTCTTTTTTTATATTCTTTTTTTTGAAAGTTTATGTTTTGCATTCACGCGATAACGCCATGAAATGCAAACACGCCACCTTTGCATACACGCGATAACGATATATAGGCAAAGGGATGGAATGATCCCCTAAATCTCATTTTTGGCGTCCTCTCCAATGTTTCGTGGGGCACCGGCTACTCAATTTGATTAGAAAGAAACATTCACTTATATTAATTCTCTTTCTCATTCTAAACATGAATTAGCAACTCATCCACCCATTCCTTAGAAGAAAACAAAACATAACCAAATGGCCACGCCCAATCCAATTAAAAAATACACCATTCATCCTAACATAAGATTACTTACACCAAACTTTTCCCAAATTGTTTCAAAGATAGCATCACGACATATGAAATAGTTTCATACATGGCATATTAGCATTTGACTCCAAATTGGAAAAGAAATGAAAACGTGCCAATCAAACATCGAAGAAGTTGATACCAAAATGATAATCCGAAAAAATTGCATGGCGTGAAAGCATGTATGGACTACATAAAGCAAGTGGCGTATGGACAAGGAGGCCAAAATATGATATGCAATGAAAATCATTGGGTGATGGAAACATGGAGGTATCTCAAAAAAAAATTTAACACCAAAATCCTAACAATTCTAAAGATTCTAACACTCTCCCCCCAACTTAAAATAAACATTGTCCTCAATGTTGGAAGAGTATTAGATCTCACAAAAGATCCTAGAAAAGAAAAAAAAGCATACGAAAGCACAAAAATAAAATATTTATTTATTTACACTATTGGAAAGAACACACCGTGGCAAATGGCGGATCCAAAATTTCCACCGACGGTGGCAATTGTTCCAACGCTCCGTTTATTTCCTCCGCCAATGCTCCTCGGCCAAACGTGGCAATGGCGGCCACGTACACAACCCCAAGCATCTCCTCAAAGTGTGTACCTATATAAGGAAGGAGACGGGTTGTGTAAGAAAGAGATGGGGACACGTTCCCAAAAAAAGATATCCACACATAATCATCAATATAAAATACAGAATGAAAAGTATGATGAATGTGTGAGAAAACTCCCTGGATGGTTGAATATGATGTGGTTTGAAGCTCATCCCCGCGGTATTCAATATCAATCGGGGGAGGAGATGCTATCTCCATAGAAACTGCCGAAGGAGATGGAAGCTCAGGATCCATGATAGCATGTGGTATAGGCTCACCCTCGCTTGCCTCTTCTTCGAGCACACCAAAAGAATACTCCCCCCACACCCACTTCGCTCCCAAGTGTGTGCACGATCGGCTCCTCTATCTCCACCATGTCAATAACCAATTCCTCAACAACTAATTGACACGGCCCAGCAGAAATAGGAGATGTCGTCATGACAATTTCCTCCACCGGCTCAACCAACTCCTCAATGCCAACACTTGGTTCCTCAACTACTACTTGGCATGGGGCACTCAATTCTTCAACTACCGGTGGGGTGAGATCCATAAGAACTTCTTCATTCGGGGCTTGGTGGACCAAAACTTCATGGCTTGGCTCATTTAGTGTCACAACTAATGTGTGATCTTCCTCCTTGTATGACTCCAAATAACGCCAAGCCGCATTCTCATCCATGTCCAAAAAGTGGCCGATGTCTAACAAATTCACAAAATTCTACGTCTCCGGAAGCAGACCCTCCAAGAAGAATCCAAGAAGACGCACCCTGTCAAATCCATGATGTGGACAACCGTACACTAACTCTGAAAAGCGCGTCCAAACCTGAAAAAATGTCTCACCGATGCGCTGAGCAAAGTTCACCATTCTTCCTTGCCATGTTTTGGTCCTGTAAGATGGAAAAAATTTCATACAAAATTTTTGCTTTAGTACAGGCCAAGATGGACTAAGATGAGGGATATAAACTTTAAACCAATTTAATGCAGTAGAATAGGGAAAGAATTTAAGATAAAACTTTTCATCACACGTGTTCCCATCAAAACGAAGCTTACAAGCACTCTCAAACTTCTTAATATGTAGATAGGGGCTCTCCGCATCCTTACCAAGGAATCTCGGTAGGGATTGGGTCACCCGCATGTCAAACCCCAAGAGAGTTTGAAGTACTTGCCATGTTTGAAAAAAAACAAAAACAAAAAATCAAAAAGACTCAAAAAGCGTAAAATAAATAAAATGTAAAGACACAACACTAAGAGATAGAAGTATCACACTAAAACTTTCGAAATCAATCAAAAAATACAAATAATAGAAACCGTTGTCCCGGCAACTGTGCCAATTGGTTGACACGGAAGGAAGCGCAAGTGCACGCCTTCCACTCCTAAGCGTAGGAGTGTCAATGCAATAATAAATAACCGGTGAGTACCGGGTCAGATCACAGGGACAAGTCGTTCTATATTCACAAAATTTGATCGATAAAGAAAAATAAAGCATGATGCAACAATCTCAACTAACGGTGGATGAAAGTGTGTGAAAAAGTGTGGTGAATCTACAAATCTAACCTAAATGGGTATGGTTAGAGAGCCAAAGGGGATTTATGGTAGCAAGGCGAGGAGCATGGGTTGTGAATTCACTAATTTTGGTGTTAATTAAGCTTTACTTACCCGCATATAACTCAATTGATTATCCGGCTAAGGACACTCAATCGAAAGATTTAGCATTCAAGAACACAATAATTTGCAATATGGATGGATGTATCATCGTAATAATCAGCCGCCCTCGCAATAATCAGCCGCCCGCCTGCCCAAATAGCGGATTTGGGCCGCAAAATCAAAAGAGCGGGTGAAGGCTCGCTCGAAAATTCGAGCGGGCCGCCCGCTATCGCATTTTTTTTAAATTTATTTTTTTCTTAAATAGCGTCGGCCTGAAGCGGGCCGGCCAGCGGGCCGCAAAGGGCTTTTATTTTTATTTTTTTAATATTTCTTTTCTGAAATTCCAGAAACCAATATCTTGCTCCAAAAATCCCCGAAAAATATTTCCGAGCTCCAGAAAATTCTGGAAAAATTCCAGAAAATCCAGAAAAATGCCAGAAGTACCTGAAAAATAAGGGAAGCAAAAATTAGTCCAAAAACATCGCATTTTATGTCTAAAATAGGATTAGGCTTTAATAATTCACGATATCACAAATATGCCCGTATCAAGCCAAAATTAACATGATATACACATAAAATGCCCAGAAATGGGGAGAAATATGCAATTTATATCCGGAATCAATCTTCATCTGAAAAATAAGAGTAGCCAAAATTAGGTCAAAAATCATATCATTAACAAAAATATCCATATCTTCAAGAAAATTTAGAAAATAGCTTAAGGACAGAATAATCTACAAAAATGTCCGTAGGAACCGGGAGATCGCCATCTTCAACTGAAAAATAGGAGAAGACAAATTTAGGCCAAAAAATCATATCATTTAATAAAAAGATCCATAACTTCCCGGATATGTTGGAAATCGACTCAAGGAAACAATCTGCAAAAATATCTGTTGAAACCGGGATATCGCCATCTTCAACTGAAAAAAGTAAGGGAAGACAAAATTAGGCTAAAAATCATATCATTTAATAAAAAGACTCATATCTACAATAAAATATAGAAAATAGCTCGGAGCACAGAAAAATCCCTAAAAATACCCATTGGAATAGGAAGATCGCCATCTTCAACTAGAAAAATAAGAGAAGATAAAATTAGGCCAAAATGTTATCATTTAATAAAATGATCCATATCTTCCAGAAAATGCAGAAAATAGCCCCGAGCTCAGAAAAATCCGTGAAAATGTCCGTTGGAACATGGAGATCGCTATCTTCAAGTGAAAAATAAGTGAAGACAAAATTAGGCAAAAAATCATAATATTTAACCAATAGATGCATGTCTTCCAGAAAACACAGAAAATAGCTCCGAGCTAAGTAAAATCTGCAAAAATGTCTGTTTGAACCGGGAGATCACCATCTTCTATTGAAAAATAAGAGAAGACAAAATTGGGCTCTAAAATCATATCTTTTAATTTAAAGAAAAATATCTTACAAAAATTTAGAAAATAGCCAGGAGCTCAGAAAAACCGCAAAAATGTCCGTTGGAACCAGGAGATTGCCATCTGTATCTAAAAAAAGAAGAAAAAAAATTAAGCTTAAAAACCAAATTATATAATAAAAAGATCCATATCGACCAAAAATGTAGAAAATAGCTTCTAGGTCAAAAAAATCCGCAAAAATATCTATTGGAACCGATAGAACGACATCTTCAACGGAAAAATAAGAGAAGATAAAATTAGGCCAAAAATCATATCATTTAATAAAATGATCCATATCTTCCATAAAATATAGAAAAATCCCCTTGAACTTAGAAAATCTGCAAAAATGTCAGTTGGAACCAGGAGAGCGAAGACAAAATTAGGCTTAAAATGTTATTATTTATTAAAAAGATATATATCTTCCAGAAAAAATAGAAAATAGCCTCTAGGTCAAAAAATCCGCAAAAATGTCTGTTGGAACCGGGAGAATGCCATCTTAAACTAAAAAAATTAAAAGAAGACAAAAGTAGGCCAAAAATCATATCATTTAATAAAATGATCCATATCTTCCCTAAAATGTAAAAAATTAGCCCCATGGTAGGAAAATATGTTAAATCTCCATATTCAACTGAAAAAAGAGAGGACAAACATAGGATTTAAAAATTATATCATTTAATAAAAAGATCCATATCTTCCATTAAATTTAGAAAATAGCACCACACTGCTAAAAATATGCAAATATATCCATTGGAATCGGCAGATCGTCATCTTCAACAGAAAAATAAGAGAAGACAAAATTAGGCCAAAAATCATATTATTTAATAAAAATATGCATATCTTTCAGAAAATTTAGAAATAGCCCTGAGGTCAGAATAATCTACAAAAATCTCTGTTGAAACCGGGAGATCGCCATCTTTATAATATGTAAAAAGAGAAGACAAAATTAGTCCAAAAAATCATATCATTTCATTAAAAAATACATTCTTGCAGAAAAAGTAGAAAAATAGTCCCAAGCTAAGAAAAGTCCGCAAAAATGTCTGTTGGAAACCGGTAGATCGCCTCCTTCACCTAAAAAATAAGAGAAGAAAAATGTAGGCTATAAAAATTATCTAATTTAATAAAAAGATATGTATCTTCCATAAAATGTAGAAAATAGCACCGAGCTCAGAAAAATCCGCAAAAGATCTGTTGAAACAGGGAGATCGCCATCTTCAACGAGAAGCCAAAATTTGGCCAAAACTCAAATCATTAAAAAGATCCATATCTTCCAGGAAATTTAGAAAATAGTCCCGAGGTCAGAATAACCTGCAAAATATGTCCGTTGGAATCGGGAGATTGACATCTTCAGCTAAAAAATAAGAGAAGACAAAATTTGTCCAAAAAATAATATCATATAATAAAAAGATCCGTAACTTCCCGAAAATGTAGAATAATATACCCGATTTAGAAAATCCGCAAAAATATCCGTTGAAACCGGGCGATCGCCATCTTCAACTGGAAAATAAGTGAAGACAAAATTAGACTATAAAAATAATATCATTTAATATAAAGATCCATATCTGATATAAAATGTAGAAAATAGTCGGAGCTCAAAAAGTCTGCATAAATGTAAATTGGAACCGGGAGATCACAATCATTTACTAAAAAAGAGAAGATAAAATTGGCCAAAAATTATATCATTTAATAAAAATATCCATATCTTCCAAAAGGGAAGAAAATCGTCCCAAGCTAAGAAAAATCAGCAAAAATGTCTGTTTAAACGGGTAGTCGCCAACTTCAATTGAAAAAAATAAGAGAAGACAAATCTAGGCTATAAAAATCATATCATTTAATTAAAAGATCCTCATCTTTCATACATTATAGAAAATAGCACCGAGCTCATAAAAATCCACAAAAATATCCGTTGGAACCAAGAGATCACCATCTTCAACTGAAAAATAACAAAAGGCAAAATTAGGCCAAAAATCATATCAGTTAATAAAAAGATACATATATTCCTGAAAATTTTGAAAATAGACCGAGGTCAGAATAATACGCAAAAATGTCCGTTGGAACCGAAATATTGGCATAACTGAACAATAAGAGAAGACACAATTAAACCTTAAAAATCATATCATTTAATATAAAGATCTATATCTTTCGAAATATGTAGAAAATAGCTTGGATCTTAGAAAAACCCGCAAAAATTTCCGCTGGAACCGAGAGATTGTCATCTTCAATTGAAAAAATAAGAGAAGACAAATGTAGCCTATAAAAATAATATCATTTAATAAAAAGTTCTATATATTATATAAAATGTAGAAAATAGCATCGAGCTCAAAAAAATCCGCAAAAATATTCGTTGTAACCGGGAGATCGCCATCTTTAACGGCAAAATAAGAGAAGACAAAATTAGGTTATTAAAATATATCATTTAATATAAATATTTATATCTTACCAAAAATGTAGAAAATATCTCGGAGCTCAGAAAAATCCGAAAAAATATTCGTTGGAACTAGGAGATCGTTATTTGGCTTAATTTCGATAAACTACCGCATAATTTCGCTGAATTCCCAAAAATGGCTCTTATTTTGATATAATCGCAAAACTACCTCATACTTTTCAGGTTTCGATAAACTCCCTCATCCCCATATCCCCATCTCCCACACCATTGCCCTTCGCCCTCTATCCATTGTCGCACATCCCCATTGCACCCACCGCTGCCCTCGTCCCACTCCCCCCACCATCCTCCCCCACCGCCGCCCTTCGCCCTTCATCCATCGCTGCACATCCCCTATCCCCCCACTGCCACGCTCCTCCCCCTCACCTCCTCACCCCCACCGTCCGCCGCCCCACTCCCCACTCCCTCCACCATAGTTCCTCGCCCCCTTCTCCCACTGTCGCACTCGTCCACCACTTTCCCCCACCGTCGCCCGCCTCCCTCCTCCACCATCCCACATATATCAAAGTTTGAGGTAGTTCTACGAAATTAAATCAAAGTATGAGGTAGTTCTATAAAATTGAAGCATGAGGTAGTTCTATGAAACCAAAGTATGAGGGAGTTTATCGAAACCTGAAAAGTATGATGTAGTTTTGCGATTATTTCAAAATAAGAGGTATTTGTTTGGAAGTCAGTGAAAGTATGGGGTAGTTTTCTGAAAATAAGCCTCGTTATCTTCATCTAAAAAAGAGAGAAGACAAAATTAGGCTAAAAAATCATATCATTTCATAAAAAGATCCATATCTTCCAGAAAATGTAGGAAAACAGTCTCATGTTAAGAAAAATCTGCAAAAAGGTCCATTGGAATCGGGAGATTGCTATCCTCAACTGAAAAATCAAGAGAAGACAAACGTAGTCTATAAAAACCTTATAATTTATAAGAATGTAGGAAATAGCACCGAGATTATAAAAATGAGCAAAAATGTCCGTGGGAACAGGGAGAACGACATCTTCAACTGAAAAAAATAAGAGAAGAAAAAATTAGGCCAAAAATCGTATTATTTAATAAAAAGATCTATATCTTCCAGAAAATTTCGAAAATAGTCCCGAGGTCCGAATTATACACAAAATGTCCGTTAGAAATGGGAGATCGATATTTTCAACTAAAAAAATAAAAGAAGACAAAATTAGGCTAAAAACATATCATTTAATAAAAAGATCCAAAACTTCTCGAAAATGTAGAAAAATAGCCCGGAGCTCAAAAAATGCACAAAAATGTCCCTTGGAAACGGGAGATCGCCATCTTCACCCGAAAAATAAGAAATGGCAAAATTAGGTTATAACAATCATATAATTTAATATAAAGATTTATATTATACAAAAATATAAAAAATAGCTCATAGCTCAAAATAAATCCACACAAATGTCCATTGGAACCGGGAGATAGCCATCTTCAAAGAAAAAAGAGAAGAAAAAAATAGGCCAAAAAATCATATCATTTCATAAAAAGATACATATCTTCCAGAAAATGTAGAAAAATAGTCAAAAGCTAAGAAAAATCAGCAAAAAATTTCCATTGGAACCGAAGATCGCCATCTTCAACTTAAAACATAAGAGAATACTAACGTAAGCTGTAAAAATTGTATTATTTAATAAAAAGTTCTATACCTTCCATAAAATGTACAAAATAGCATCGAGCAACAAATAAATACGAAAAAATTTCCGTTGGAATCGGGAGATCGGCATCTTCAAATTAAAAATAAGAGAAGACAAAATTAGGCTATAAAAATCATATCATTTAATAAAAAGATACATAACTTTTCGAAAATGTAGAAAATAGCCCTGAGCTCAGAAAAATCTGCAAAAATGTTCGTTGGAACCGGGTAATCACCATATTCAACTGAAAAAAATAAGAGAATAAAAAATTATTTCAAAAATTCATATCATTTAATAAAAAGATCTATAACTTCCCGAAAATGTAGAAACATATCCCCGAGCTTAGAAAAATCGGCAAAATGTCCGTTGGAACTGGGGGATCGCAATCTTCAACTAAATAATAAGAGAAGACAAAATTAGGTTATAAAAATCATATCATTTAATATAAAGATTCATATCATACAGAAAATGTAGAAAATAGGTCGGAGCTCAGAAAAATATGAAAAATGTCCATTGGAACCGGGAGATCGCCACCTTCAACTGAAAAATAAAAGACGACAAAATTAGGCCAAAAATCATATCATTTCATAAAAAGATACATAGCTGCCATAAAATGTAGAAAATAGCACCGAGATCAGAAAAATCTGCACAAATGTCTGTTCGAACCGGGAGATCACAATATTCAACTGAAAAAAGAGAAGACAAAATTAGGCCAACAAATCATATCATTTAATAAAAAGATTCATATCTTCAAGAAAGTGTAGAAAAAAGTCCAAAGCCAAGAAAAATCCGCAAAAATGTTTGTTGGAAATTGAAGCTTGTCATCTTCAACTGAAAAATATGAGAAGACAAATTAGGCTATAAAAATCGTGTCATTTAATAAAGAGATCCATATCTTTAATCAAGTGTAGAAAATAACATTGAGTTCAAAAAAATCCGCAAAAATATCCGTTGGAACTGGAAGATCACTATCTTAACCTGAAAAATAAGTGAATGCAAAATTATGCCAAAAATCGTATCATTTAATAAATAGATCCATGTCTTTCAAAAAAATGTAGAAAATAGTCTCACGGTCAGAAAAATCCGCCAAAATGTCCGTCGGTACCGGGAGATCGCCATTTTCATCTAAAAATAAGAGAAGAAAAAGTTAGTATACGAAAATAATATCGTTGAATAAAAGATCGAAAAAATTTCTATTGAAACCGGGAGATCACCATCTTCAACTGAAAAGTAAGAGAATACAAACTTAGGATATAATAATCATATCATTTAATAAAAAGATACTTGTCTCCAATAAAATGTAGAAAATAGCCCCGAGCTCAGAAAAATTCTTTAAAATATGTCTGTTGGTATTGGGAGATCGCTATTTTCAACCGAAAAATACAAGAAGACTAAATTAGGCTATAAAAATCATAAGATTTAATATAAAGATTCGTATCCTTAAGAAAATGTAGAAAATAGCCCAGATCTCGGAAAAATGTGCAAAATGTCTGTTAGAACCAGGAGATCACCATCTTCAACAGGAAAAAAATAAGAGAAGACAAAATAAAGGTATAAAAATTATCTCATTAGTATAAATATCCATGTCTAACAGAAAATGTAAAAAATTAGATAAGAAAAATTGGCAAAAAGGTCTGTTGGAACTGGGAGATCGCCATATTCAACGCAAAAAATAAAAGAAGATAAAATTAGGCCCAAAAAACATATTATTTAATAAAAAATATATATCTTCCAGAAAATATAGAAAATAGGCTCGATGTCAGAAAAATCTGCAAAATTGTCTGTTGGAACAAAGAGATCACCATCTTCAACTAAAAAATAAGAGGAGACAAACTTAGGCTATAAAAATCATCATTTAGTAAAAGATCAATATCCTCAATTAACTGTATAAAATAGCCCCAAGCTAAAAAAACCGCAGAAGTGTCCGTTGGAAACAAAAGATCGCCATCTTCAACTGAAAAATAAGAGAAGACAAACTTAGGCTATAAAAATCATATCATGTAATAAAAGATTCATATCTTTCATAAAATATCGAAAATAGCCCCCAGTTCAAAAAAATCCGCAAAAATGTCCGTTGGGACCGGGAGATCACCATCTTCAACAGAAAAATAAGAGAAGATAAAATAAGGCCAAAAATTTGTATCATTTAATAAAATGATCCATATCTTTTAGAAAATGTAGAAAGTAGCCCAGATCTCAGAAAAATCCATAAAACTTCAGTTAGAACCGGAAGATCAACGTCTTCAACCTAAAAATAAGAGAAGACAAAGTTAGGATATAAAAATTATATCATTTAATACAAAGATCCCTTGTCTTACAAAAAATATAGAAAATTGTCCGGAGCTAAGAAAAATTCATAAAAAGGTCTGTTGGAACCGAGAGATCGACATATGCAACGAAAAAAATAAGAGAATACAAAATTAGGCCCAAAAATCATATTATTTAATAAAAATATCCATATCTTCCAACAAATAAAGAAAATTGGCTTGAGGTCAGAAAAATCCGCAAAAATATATGTTGGAACTGCGAGATCGCCATTGATGTGAAACCAGGGAGGTGGCCCGATTTTCACGTCGTATGTTATACAAGGAACTCGGAACAAACTTAAAAATAAGGATATATCACACATTCCAAACTTGGAGAAAGGAAAAAGGGAGTTATAAGATCTAAACAAAGATGGTTCACTGACCTGATAAATGCAAATAGCTAACCAACGTTATAGGAAAGCGACCTGCTACTTAGACAACTTGCCTAACCACGAACACGAGTATAACAAATCCACACAGCAACGCACTTGGGTTGAATCACGAATTGGGGGCTTTTGCAAATATGGATCACCAATCTTAAAAGGAAGATTGACAAGGCAAGGTTTCACAAGAGCTAAATATGATATAAAAACTCTCAAAATTTGTGAAGAACACTCAATTCTGAATTGATAATCGAATTGATTCATGCTTGTTACAAAATGATAGCATTCTCTATTTATAGGTAGAGCTTGGAAGCTTAAAACCCCTCTAATTAAGGACAACTAATGGCTTTTGGTAGCCCATTAGTCATTATAATGACCTAGAATAAGTAAAAGACATAAATGTGACCTAGGGAAGACCAAAAGACAACATGAAATTATGAGCATACTGAAACATTTTGAACGTGGACGAGTCTGTGTGTTTATTTTTCTTAAAAACAAACTTAAAAGTATTGAATTTTTTTAAATGACACTAACCCAAAGATTAGCAATATCTAACCAAATATCTATACTGTTAGTTTTTTTGAATCATCGAATCAAATAAATCTGTAAACAAATCAAAACAAAATATTATGAGGTTATAATCAGAACCTATTTGATTTCATATCCTAATAACTCTACCCTATCCCAACCGTACCCCCTCTCCCACGACTCTCACCCACTCTCCCCACATGCGTCCTTCAATCCCCCTCTCTATTAATAGCAACAATAACCTAGTGCTAAGTTTGATCACGTCACACAAAAGGAAAACCTCCCCTTCACCTCATCTCTCCCCTCGAGCCGATCTCCAACCCGACGGCAAGTCATCCGCAACACACCATCCTCCGGCCACGAACTCCCTCCACGCGCGCAACGCTCCTTCCTGAGCCACAGACCGCCAACAAACAAGCCCTCGACCTACGCCCAAGCCCACACCCCAGCATCGCTCTCCTCGGACTGCCACCCTCGTTATCCCCTCACCTGAACCGCCGACGACCACCCTTAACCGCTGTCGTCCGACTCCGACTGCACCCCTCCTCTTGCCGCAGTCCTCCCCTCCATTTCTCCACGCCGGTAGCTGCCACTGCAGCACCTAGCCACATACTCCGGCCATCCCCTCTCTCCGGTAGTCACTAACGACGACCACACCCGACGCCGATCGCATTCGCCCATTCCTGCAACCAACACAAACTGGGAAGTGAGTTATAATTGCATAAGCGTAAGTTTGTATATGTGCATGCGTATAGCCTTATGTAAGGATATTTTATAAATGATTGGGAGTTATTAATTAGGTGTCAATTTTATCTTACAAGCTATTATCCCATGTCTGTACGTACCCACCCACTTTCAGTGAGCTAATAAATATAAGTACATTGTTAGTATGCATTATAAATAATTAGTAAGTTATTAATTGATTAGTTTAATATGATATAGGTTAGTTTATTTGTTAATTCCTAAGCATAGTAACTCCAATAAGTGAATAGTAACGTGTTATAAGGAACATTATATAGTTTAAAGCAATTTAATAGCTAAATCACTTTTATATTGATATTGCAAATCCGATGTCGCAGATAACTAGGTCTCGTTGCTATCGTCCGGACACTCAAAATTGCATCGATCAGACGTTCCGGAAACGGAGGCGACGCGATCAGTTGCCATTTCCAGATCCGACGCCGATTCCCGCGTGTTCGTTAGCCAGACGACCCCTTACCGATGCTTCGCCTCGATGAGACGCTCCCGACGGACGTACCGCTCACCACCGCAGGCAAGTGTGTTCACTTGTACAGTTTCAGCCATGTTTAGGCCATTGTCTTTCTTAAACCATAAAAAGTATAACAAGAGAACCAGACGTGAAATGATAGCATCTGGGATACCCCACGACAGCCTGGACTTAACGAAGAAGTCCGGGCACAACAACAACTGACACCATAGGTTTTATCTGTGTGTGCGTGTGTGTAGACCCCCTAAAATCAACAACAACAACAACTGCTACCATAGGTTTTATCTGTGTGTGCGTGCGTGTGGACCCCCTAGAAAGAACAACTCAACTCACAGCTAGTCTTGCCATGTCATTTAACTCTCATCCAGTCACTTTCATCATGTCATATCATGTCATGTCATGTATTGCATAAGCCTGCGGGTGAATAGGGCACTCTTCAAGCTAGAGAGAGTGATCCCTTGTCACGATTGGTAATGGATAAGCCTACGGGCGAATAGGGCACTCTCCAAGTTAAAGTGAGTGATCCCTTGTCACGATTGGTAATACATAAGCCTGCGGGCGAATAGGGCACTCATCGAGTGAGTGGCTGATCCCTTGTCATGTCTTGTCTTGTGCACTTGGGCTGGGGTAGGGTTGAGCGTGCGCACGGTTAAGAGGGTCTGATCCCCCTCTAATCGTAAAGCGTGAACCCTTCGTGACACACACGGTCTAGTCTTGTCTAGTCTAGTCTTGTCTTGTCTTGTCTTGTCTTGTAGCCAGTAGCACAAGCTACGGCTATTGCCTGTCACGTTTACTTTTCAGCTTTGTCTTTACTTTCTTGCATATATACATATCTGTCATGCCGCTACATCATCACCATGTAATCAACCTTTAAAAAGTCATCTTTAAATTGTTATACACCTTGCAGTGGAGTCTTCTCACGTTTACTTGCAGACTTCGCCTGACGTACAACCACTTTCTCTTGGTGTTTGTACGTCAGGTACCAAGACAGAGTTAGCAGACCAGGAGCCGGTACCAGGGGACTTGGAGCAGGAGTACGCTGCTGATCAGAGGTACGACCCGAGCGAGGACCAGTCTTAGAGGTTCCTATGTTGTTGACCTTGGAGTTTCCGCCGTGCATAGTTTGGGTGCGTAGCACCTTTTTGCTTTCTGTTTTAGGTTGGGTGCGTAGCACCAATAGTTGCGTTTTCTACAGTTGTAGCCATGCTCGGCTTCCTTGTTAGACTTTTGTACTTGCTGGATATTATCTCTTTATATTAATGAATGCAGTTTCCTTCATGTACTCTTATTTCTTTGTTCAAAACTTTTATATGCAAGAACCTATAACTTTATGGTATCCCTACAGACGCTTATTGGGTCTGGGCTTCTCAGCCCTGGCCCATGCGGACCTTAGTCACGTCTCGCTTTCGTCGTTTTGGGAAGCGGGGCGTGACATGTTTTAGTGGTGGCCTATGCATTTATAATTCATAAGTTTATTCTTCTTGGCTCTAGATCTCTCCAATGAATTCAGATTTAAAGGTGGTTATTGCACTTGACTCTTCAGCTTCCCAATGAATTAGATTTAAAGGTGGTTGTTGCACTTGACTCTTCAGCTTCCCCATGAATTCAGATTTAATGGTGGTTGGTGCACTTGATTCTTTAGCTTCCCCCATGAATTCAAATTTATTGGATACAAATGACTCTTGATCTTCCCCATGAATTCTGATTTATTGTTGCACATGACTCTTGATCTTCCCCCATGAATGCACTCAGATTTATGGCCACATGACACTTGATCTTCCCCCATGAATGCATTCAAAATTATGGCCTTAATTTCTTGTGCTTGGATTAGCAAGACTAAGGCCTCTTTGTGAGCATAACTTTCTTGGGCCAGCAATGCTTCTACTAGGGCTCAAATTGCATTTTGCATTCTTTTTAGCATTCCTCTTGTTATTGGGCCTTCACTTTGAAATTGGTCTTCATTTTGTAAGTTGATGGGCTGGGTCACATTAACCATTTTCAGCTAAAAAAATAAGAGAAGATAAACGTAGGCTATAAAAATCATCATTTGTTTAAAAGATTCATGTCCTCAATTAACTTTATAAAATAGCACCGAGCTAAGAAAAATACGCAAAAATGTCCATTGGAAACAGGATATCGCCATTTTCAACTGAAAAATAAGAGAAGAAAAACGTATGATATAAAAATCATATCAGTAAATTAAAAATTCATATTTTCCTTAAAATGTAGAAAATAGCACCAAGCTTTGAAAAATTCGCAAAAATTTCCGTTGGAACTGGAAGATAGCCATCTTCAACTGAAAAATAAGAGTAGCCATAATTAGCCAAAAATCATATCATTAATAAAAATATCCATATCTTCAAGAAAATTTAGAAAATAGCCTAAGGACAGAATAATCAACAAAAATGTCCGTAGGAACTGGGAGATCACCATCTTCAATTGAAAAATAGGAGAAGACAAATTTAGGCCAAAAATCATATCATTTAATAAAAAAGATTCATAACTTCCCGAAAATGTTGGAAATAGACTTGAGCTCAGAAAAATCTGCAAAAATATCCGTTGAAACTGGGATATCGCCATCTTCAACTGCCAAAAATAAGGGAAGATAAAATTAGGTAAAAAGCATATCATTTAATAAAAAGATCCATAAATTTCCGAAAATGTTGGAAATAGACTCGAAATCAGAAAAATCCGCAAAAATGTCCGTTGAAACCGGGATATTGCCATCTTCAACTGCAAAAAATAAGGGAAGACAAATTTAGGTTAAAAATCATATCATTTAATAAAAAGATTCACATCTACAATAACATATAGAAAATAGATCCGAGCACAAAAAAATCCCTAAAGATACCCGTTGGAACATGGAGATCGCCATTTTCAACTAAAAACAAGAGAAGATAAAATTAGGCCAAAAAAGTTATCATTTAATAAAATGATCTATATCTTCCAGAAAATGCAGAAAATAGCCCCAAGCTCACAAAAATCAGTGAAAATGTCTGTTGGAACATGGAGATCGCTATCTTCAACTGAAAAATAAGAGAAGACAAATTAAGCAAAAAATCATAATATTTAACTAATTGATGCATATCTTCCCGAAAATACAGAAAATAGCTCCGAGATAAGTAAAATCCGCAAAAAATGTCAGTTTGAAATGGGAGATCTCTATCTTCTATTGAAAAAAATAAGAAAAGACAAAATTAGGCTCTAAAATTATTTCTTTTAATTTAATGAAAAATATCTTACAAAAGATTTAGAAAATAGCCAAGAGCTCAGAAAAACCGCAAAAATATCCGTTGGAACCCGGAGATCGCCATCTTAATCTAAAAAAAGAAGGCAAAATTAAGCTTTAAAACCAAATTATATAATAAAAATATCCTTATCTTCCTAAAATGTAGAAAATATTTTCTAGGTCAAAAACATCGGCAAAAATATCCGTTAGAACCAAAAGACGCCATCTTCAACTGAAAAATAAGAGAAGAAAAAATTAGGCCAAAAAATCATATCATTTAATAAAACGATACATATCTTCCATAAAATGTAGAAAAATTGCCCTGAACTTAGAAAAACTGCAAAAATGTCAGTTGGAACCGGGTGATTGCCATCTTCATCTGAAAAATATGAGGAGACAAAATTAGGCCAAAAACTTATTATTTATTAAAAAGATTCATATCTTCCAGAAAATATAGAAAATATCCTCCAGGTCAAAAAATCTGCAAAAATGTCCGTTTGAACCGGGAGAACGCCATCTTAAACTAAAGAAATAAGAGAAGACAAAATTAGGCCAAAAATCATATCATTTAATAAAATGATCCATATCTTCCATAAAATGTAGCATTAAAAATATTCGATGGAACAGGCAGATCGCCATATTCAACTGAAAAAAATAAGAGAAGACAAACGTAGGATATAAAGATTATATCATTTAATAAAAAGATCCATATCTTACATAAAATGTAGAAAATAGCACCTAGCTGCGAAAAATCCGCAAATATATCCATTGGAATCGACAGATTGCCATCTTCAATAAAAAATAAGAGAAGACAAAATTAGGCCAAAAATCATAGTATTTAATAAAAATATGCATATCTTCCAGAAAATTTAGAAATAGCCCCGAGGTCAGAATAATCTACAAAAATCTCTGTTGGAACCGGGAGATCGCCATCTTTAACATGTAAAAAGAGAATAAAATTAGGCCAAAAAATCATATCATTTCATTTAAAATTACATTCTTGCAGAAAATGTAGAAAAATAGTCCCAAGCTAAGAAAAGTCCGCAAAAATGTTTGTTGGAGCCGGTAGATCGCCTCCTTCACCTAAAAAATAAGAGAAGAAAAATGTAGACTATAAAAATTATCTCATTTAATAAAAAGATATATATTCCATAAAATGTAGAAAATAACACCGAGCTCAGAAAAATCCGCAAAAGATCAGTCGAAACCGGGAGATCGCCATCTTCAACGAGAAGCCAAAATTTGGCCAAAACTCAAATCATTTAATAAAAAGATCCATATTTTACAGGAAATTTAGAAAATAGTCCTGAGGTCAGAATAATCTGCAAAATATGTCCGTTGGAACCATGAGATCGACATCTTCAGCTGAAAAACAAGAGAAGACAAAATTTGTCGAAAAAATATCTATTATACATTTGACAGCGATTTTTGAATGCTAGGGCTGACTAGGACAAGTGGATTGGGATAAAGAGTGGCTAAGATTTGATCGTATGAAATCAAAGGCTAAGATGATGGGTTGTGAAAATCCCTAGCTTTCCTCTAGAACCAATGAGATCAGAGCACACGGATCACTAACGTGGCTCCCTCAAAAGTTTTGGATTGCTGACATACCGCTCTCAAAAAAATTTATTGAATGGCTAAGATTTGTGCTCAAGTGCTATCTTCGTCCTCGGTTCCAACATCACTATTTGCTTCTGCAGAAAGGGATCAAATCGCAGTACCATCATCCGCAATTAATTCTCTCGATCAGATCAAATCACGGCGTCTCTCTCTTTTCTCCCGAAATTGGGAAGAAACCCTTACTTTCTTCCATTATCAGCATCTGAAGAAACCCAACGCCATTAGGAGAAACCTCGGCCTCGACTCACCTCCATCAAATCCTCACCCCATCGCGGGCAGAAGAAACCCCCTCGACTCTCTCGAGTCCACCAAATCTCCACCACCAATGCCCTCGAAAATGAACCGTGCCATATAGCTAGAGAATTCCTATCTGATTACCAAGAAAACAAATGATTGGTCAGTTTGGTGTTGGGTTCTACTGAGTATACCTTGTGGCAGAGAGGGTGGTTTGACGACGAGCAGTACATTTGGGAGTCGTATGCCAGAGGGTCATTTACTGTTACAAAGTATTCTGGGGAGTCTCTAGGAAGGGGAACTAAGATCGCCCTCTTCTTCAAGAAGGATCAGGTAGAAATTGTTTGCCCAAATTTTAATTTTGATTGTTGAAATTTCTTCTGGAATACTTTTAATATCTTCTTGATAATATTATTGTATTTTGACTGTGTCTCAGAGCGTGAAATGAAACTTCTGCAATTCTTTGTTCATTGTTTGAATTGATGCAATTTTTATGGTATTTGGGTAATGTTTGTGTCATATAAACATTAGTTCTAGCATGAGTTTAGTAATATGTTTCTTATTGTTAAATTGTCTCGAGTTTAGAGTAAAAGAATGGTCTCTATTTGCTGGCTTGGTGAAATACATTGCCTTAGAATTAGAGCTTAGAGTTGTCCAAATTAAGGTAATTAGTTAAATAAAATTTATGTATTGGTATTGTCTTAGCTTGAAAAGTGTCATGTTCAAAAAGAATTCCCCCTTGAGAAATTTTCAAGTCTTTTCTAATAAATTTACGTTTGGGATTGAAAGAAATTTTAACCTGAACTGGTCATATCCTTTTGCGGTATGATCTTGATGATAATGACGATGCAACATCCTGATTTGTGTTCCTTTTGAGTTTTTTCCTTGCATAGAGTATTGTTGAAAGGCGTCAGATGTGTTTTTTGTGAAATATCTCATTCATAGATTATAATGAATAGACCCATTGATTACTCATATCATAACGCTATCTAACATTCATGTCATGGTGAGGTGCAATTGTATGCTTAGTTCTGTCAATTATATGTTAGCTGGTAGCCAAATTATTTCTTTTTTTAAGAGGGATGAACAATAGAATAAATCACAGGATTGGCAACCAAACATCGAATTATAGAACTAAAGGTTCGCAAGCCACAATAATTGAATTTCAGAGTCTCAGAAAAGATGCGCTGGAGAGATGCAAATAGCCCGAAAGGCTTCGAGACGTAAAAACTAAATTGAAACCTCCAAGATGGTTGATGTAATAACAAGGTTCCAAAATTTGCAGAAGCCATTAATCACTATAAAAACAAACTTGATTTGCTCAGGCTTTCATTAAGCTCTGGACGATATTGAGCCCCTTCGACTCCTCCCCATAGTCCTTCACAACTACACATGAGCATCCCACAACCTTCCTTGCCTTGCCCTCAGAATCAATTTTGCAAATCCATGTCCACTCTACAAGAGTTTTGCACTTGGAACTCTAACCAAGTGCACATTGTGATCGTACAAAGTGCTTTCACCAGTTTGACATCGCCTGGTTGGTCACAATCTTCGGTAAGCACACAAAGCTGTGTGGCGTGCTTCTCAATAGCCTTGGCTACTTCATGGAGTCCACAGACGAGTCAATGGTGTGCCAAAGATTTTTTTTAGCAAAAGCTGCAAGGTAGTCATGATATCCATGGGCTCTCCAAGAGCTGGAGCTGATGTTTCAATCGCAACCTCATCCGCCATTTTTCTAAGCTTTGGATCGAGCTAAAGGGATGAGCAGCGGAGCTAAGGGGTTTCTGCTGATAGGGTTTGGGAGTTAGGGGTTGTTAACTTATTTCCTTTTCCTATAGGATCTTGATGATAATAATGCTGCAACATCCTGATTGATGTTCCGTTTGAGGTTTTTCCTTGCATAGAGTACTGATCAAAGGTGTTGGATGTGTTTTTGGGAAATCTCTCATTCATAGTTTATAAGGAATTGACCCATGTGATTACTCATATCCATGACGTTATGTAACATTCATGTCAAGGTGAGGTGCAATTGTATGATTAGTTCTGTCAATTATATGTTAGCTGGTAGACAACTCATTACAGTTAAACATTATTGCAATAATCATTCTCCTTGAAGCTGAGTTCATTGCTACTTAATTACCATAAAAAACTTATCATAGGGTATATTAGTCATTGTTAACTTTTTAAGTTTGCACTTTTCAAAGGATCATCGTCAATGAATTTAGTGATAAAAAACTATGCTACAATAAATAGGCAATTCATCCAGCTCCAGATTTAGTTTGCCTTTGTTCAGACCTCTACATTCAAAACTATGATACTATAGATATCTATGGACATCTGTTAGCATGTATTAATGTTGTAATGTGTAGTCTATCATTTGAATATCTTGAAACTTAAGATGAATTATTCTTTGTTTTTTGTTTTTATAGGAATCTTTGAAGACAGAGCGTGAGAAGAAACGGAAAATGTGCTTTTGAAAGAGGAAATATGCTATCAAAGCATAGAGCATCATATGGTTTGCTTTCTCTATATATTTTGTGTTTTAGTATTAGGATCTTTTGCATAGACACTGTTGGTGTTGACCTTGCTTGGATGTCTTTTGATATTTTTGGATGCATATGCAGACTTAATTTAGTGAATGTTACCATTGATCTTTTGGTGATCATCTTGAAAGAAAAATGGCTCAAAGTCATTAAATATTTGGACTTCAAACTCTTTTACAGATGAGTATTGTGCAATATATCTTTTTGTGTTTCTATGTATACAAATTTAATTTTGAGAGAATGCAAGGTTGGAATTGAATGTTGATTCTGTTTGCTGCGACATACTTGCATTAGGAAAAAGACACATTTTTTATGGTTTTATGCATTAACGTTATTTCTGTGTTCCTCTTCTCTCCACTAATTGCAATTATAGCTAATTTGCTGATTATGAACTTTGCCAGATGACATTTCTAAGTTTTTGTAACTCGAGCCTATTTTTCATCCTTTTATTGGGACCTTACTTCACTAAATAATTTAGCATTGATATTGTGCACATAAAATTCATATCATATGTGTCCATATTCCCTTACGCTGTCTTTATAAAAAACACCTTGACTCTTTATGTTTTAGTTCATCTCATCATAGGTCCGACTGGTGATCAAAGGGCGGTGCTTACTGAGTTGGCAAAGTCAAGCAATAGGATGGTTCAGGTGGTGCCGGAGTAGCAGGGTAAACCAGGAGGAGGAGCGACGTTGGCAGTCAAGCTTAGGGTCAACCACAAGTAAATTCGATTGTATATTATGAGAATGTTTTGTGGACATATTAAGTGCATTATGGGGTTTTGATCTTTTTATTCGTAAATTGGTTTGTTTTCTGTCTTCCATTGTTCTGCTAATTAAGTGGATGAATGGGGCTTTTTAAACTGTTTTACGGTTAGTTTATTAAGTTTGATAATACAGCAAGTGTATGAATGGATCCTTTTAAAATTTATTGCTAGAGATTTCAAAGTGATTTAACCCTTTCTTTTCTTTTATTTTTTCTTACGTTCCCTTCACCAACGACTAAGGGGTCTTAATTTGGCCAATTTTGTAATCAAATGGAGCTTGCAAGAAGATTAATCGAACTTCTTCTTAAAATAAGCTTGAGCTTAAACAATCAAAGAAGTAATGATGGATAAATTTTAAATTGAGCTTCTCTTTTGGGTTTTTGTAGGTATGAAAACATCATCATTGAGCTGTGTGATTTAATTGCCTGACTTGCATGAAGATTAAAGACCTCATTTTATTGCAGGAACTGACTCTGTTTTTAGCTTGCTCTTCGGGAAAAAAATCTTTACAAATTCATTTGATGTCTCGATATATTCATACAATTTATGATTTGAATTGGCCAAAAAAATTTGAAATAAATTTAAGTGATATATTTGTAATTATTAATATTCGTTTAAAATTAGTAAATCCAAGATTTTGAGAGGGTAACATTTAAAAAGTTAAATGAACATGTGCCCTTACGACACATGTTAAATCGGGAGGAAAATAAATTTTGGAAGAACGAAATTTTTTCGGGGAAACTAAATTCTTTGGAGGAAGTAAATTTTGGGGGAACTAAAGTTTTTACAGGAACTAAATAAAAATTATTGTACTTTAATTTTGGGAAAACTGAGAGTTTAAGGGAGAATATCTTCAATGAACCATGCCCTACGGGCATGGGTTATGACTATTATCATATAATAAAAAGATCCATAACTTTCCGAAAACGTAGAGCAATAGACCTTAGTTTAGAAAAATCTACAAAAATATCCGTTAAAACCGGGCGATTGCCATCTTCAACTGGAAAATAAGCGAATATAAAATTAGGCGATAACAATCATATCATTAATATAAAGATCCATATCTTATATAAAACGTAGAAAATAGCCTAGAGCTCAAAAAAATCTGCACAAATGTAAATTGGAACTGAGAGATCGCCATCATTAACTGAAAAAAGAGAAGACAAAATTGGGCCAAAAAATCAACCTTCCAAAAGGTAGAAAAATAGTCCCAAGCTAAGAAAAATCCACAAAAACGTCTCTTGAAACGGGTTGATCGTCATCTTCAACTGAAAAAAATAAGACAAGACAAATGTAGGCTATAAAAATCATATCATTTAATTAAAAGATATCCATCTTTCATAAAATATAAAAATAGCACCGAGCTCATAAAAATCTGCAAAAATGTCAGTTGGAACCGAGAGATCACCAACTTCAATTGAAAATAAGAGAAGACAAAATCAGGCCAAAAATCATATCATTCATTAAAAAGATACATATATTCCAAAAATGTAGAAATAGCCCCGAGATCAGAATAATACGCAAAAATGTTCGTTGGAACCGAAATATTGGCTTCTTCAACTGAAAAAATAAGAGAAGACAAAATTAAAACTTAAAAATCATATCATTTAATATAAAGATCCATATTTTCCAGAATATGTAGAAAATAGCCTGGATCTCAGAAAAAATCCGCAAAAATTTCCGCTGGAACCGAGAGATCGCCATCTTCAACTGAAAAAATAAGAGAAGAGAAACGTAGGCTATAAAAAATAATATCATTTAATAAAAAGTTCTATATCTTATATAAAATGTAGAAAATAGCACCGAGCTTTAAAAAATCCGCAAAAATGTTCTTTGAATCGGGAGATCGCCATCGTTAACTGCAAAATAAGAGAAGACAAAATTTGGCTATAAAAATCATGTCATTTAATATAAAGATTTATATCTTACATAAAATGTAGAAAATATCCCGGAGCTCAAAACAATCCGTAAAAATATTCGTCGGAACTGGGAGATCATTATCTTCATCTGAAAAAGAGAAAAGACAAAATTAGGCCAAAAATCATCTTACTTCATAAAAAGATCCATATCTTCCAAAA
Organism: Scilla litardierei; assembly: GCA_030789695.1. Lineage (NCBI taxonomy): Eukaryota > Viridiplantae > Streptophyta > Magnoliopsida > Asparagales > Asparagaceae > Scilla > Scilla litardierei. Next base: position 170,068,853 of record CM061141.1, read on the forward strand.
ATGTAAAAAAAAAACAGTCTCATATTAAGAAAAATCTGCAGAAAGGTCCATTGGAACCGAGAGATTGCCATCTTCAACTTAAAAAATAAGAGAAGACAAACGTAGTCTATAAAGATCATATAATTTATAAGAATGTAGAAAATAGCACCGAGTTTATAAAAATCTGTAAAAATGTCCGTTGGAACAGGGAGAACGCCATCTTCAACTAAAAATAAGACATGACAAAATAAGGCATAAAATCATATTATTTAATAAAAATATCTATATCTTCCAGAAAATTTCAAAAATAATCCCGAGGGCAGAATTATACACAAAATGTCCGTTAAAAACATGAGATCGCTATCTTCAACTGAAAAAAGTAAAAAAGACACATTAGGCTAAAAATCATATCATTTAATAAAAAGATCCACAACTTCTCGAAAACGTAGAAAATAGCCCCGAGCTCAAAAAATTCTCAAAAATGTCCCTTGCAGCTGGGAGGTCGCCATCGTCAACTGAAAAAATATAAGAAATGACAAATTAGGTTATAACAATCGTATCAATTAATATAAAGATTCATATTATACAAAAATATAAAAAATAGCTCGTAGCTCAAAATAAATCCGCATAAATGTTTATTGGAACCGGGAGATTGCCATCTTCAAAGTAAAAAAAGAGAAGACAAAATTTGGCCAAAAAATCATATCATTTCATAAAAAGAAACATATCTTCCAGAAAATTTAGAAAAATAGTCTAAAAGCTAAGAAAAATCTGCAAAAATGTTCGTTGGAACCGAAGATCGCCATCTTCAACTGAAAACATAAGAGAAGACAAATGTTGGCTATTAAAATGATATTACTTAATAAAATATTCTATACGTTCCATAAAATGTACAAAATAGCACCGAGCACAAAATTACGCAAAAATGTCCGTTGGAATCGGGAGATCGGCAACTTCAAATTAAAAATAAGAGAAGACAAAATTAGGCTATAAAAATCATATCATTTAATAAAAAGATACATAACTTTCTAAAATGTAGAAAATAGCACTGAGCTCAGAAAAATCCGTAAAAATGTTCGTTGGAATCAGGTGATCGCCATCTTCAACTAAAAAAATTAGGTCAAAAATTCACATCACTTAATAAAAAGATCTATAACTTCCCGAAAATGTAGAAACATAGCCCCGAGCTCAAACAAATCGGTAAAAATGTCCGTTGGAACCGGGGGATTGCCAGCTTCGACTAAATAATAATAGAAGACAAAATTAGGTTATACAAATCATATCATTTAATATAAAGAATCATATCATACAGAAAATGTAGAAAATAGGTCGGAGCTCAGAAAAATCCGAAAAATGTCTGTTGGAACCGGGAGATTGCCATCTTCAACTGAAAAATAAAAGAAGACAAACTTAGGCCAAAAATCATATCATTTAATAAAAAGATATATATCTGCCATAAAATGTAGAAAATAGCACCGAGATAAGAAAAATCCGCACAAATGCCCATTGGAACCGAGAGATCTCAATATTCAACTGAAAAAAAGAGAAGACAAAATTAGACCAACAAATCATATCATTTAATAAAAAGATTCATATCTTCAAGAAAATGTAAAAAAAGCCCAAAGCTAAGAAAAATCCGCAAAAATGTCCGTTGGAACCTGAAGCTCGCCATCTTCAACTGAAAAAATATAAGAAGACAAAATTAGGCTATAAAAATCTTGTCATTTAATAAAGCGATCCATATCTTTAATCAAATGTAGAAAATAGCATGGAGTTCAAAAAATCCGCAAAAATGTCTGTTGGAACAGGAAGATCACTATCTTCAACTGAAAAATAACAGAATACAAAATTATTCAAAAAATCATATCATTTAATAAATAGATCAATGCCTTTCAAAAAATGTAGAAAATAGACTCTCGGTCAGAAAAATCGGCCAAAATGTGCGTTGGAACCATGAGATCCCCATTTTCATCTGAAAATAAGATAATACAAACTTAGTATACGAAAATTATGTCGTTTAATAAAAAGATCCAGAAAATGTCTATTAGAACCGGGAGATCGCCATCTTCAACTGAAAAATTAGAGAATACAAACTTAGGATATAATAATCATATCATTTAATAAAAAGATACATGTCTCCAATAAAATGTAGAAAATAGCCCCGAGCTTAGAAAAATCCCTAAATATGTCTGTTGGAATCGGGAGATTGCCATTTTCAACTGAAAAATATAAGAAGACAAAATTAGGCTATAAAAATCAGAAGATTTAATATATATTTATATCTTTTAGAAAATATAGAAAATAGACTAAATCACAAAAAAATGCGCAAAATGTCTTTGGACCGGGACGATTTCCATCTTCAACAAAAAAATAATGGAAGAAAAAATAAGGGTATAAAAAGTATCTCATTTAGTATAAAGATCCATGTCTTACAGAAAATGTAGAAAATTGCCAGGAGATAAGAAAAATTGGCAAAATGGTCTGTTGGAACCGGGAGATCCCCATATTCAACGAAAAAAATAAGAGAAGACAAAATTATGTCCAAAAATCATATTATTTAAGAAAAAGATGCATATCTTCCAGAAAAAATAGAAAATAGGCTCGATGTCAGAAAAATCCGCAAAATTGTCCGTTGGAATAGGGAGATAGCCATCTTCAACTAAAAAAAATAAGAGAAGAGAAACTTAGGCTATAAAAATCATTATTTAATAAAAGATCAATATCCTCAATTAACTGTATAAAATAGCCCGGAGCTAAAAACCGCAAAAATGTCCGTTGGAAACAAGAGATCACCATCTTCAACTGAAAAATAAGAGAAGACAAACTTAGTCTATAAAAATCATATCATTTAATAAAAAGATTCATATCTTCCATAAAATATAAAAATAGCAACCAGCTCAAAAAAATACGCAAAAATGTCCGTTGGAACCGGGAGATCGCCATCTTCAACAGAAAAATAAGTGAAGATAAAATAAGGCCAAAAATCATATCATTTAATAAAATGATCCATATGTTTTAGAAAATGTAGAAAATAGCCCAGATCTCAGAAAAATCCGCAAAAATTTCAGTTGGAATCTGAAGATCGCCATCTGCAACTGAAAAATAAGAGAAGACAAAATTAGGATATAAAAATTATATCATTTAATATAAAGATCACATGTCGTACAGAAAATGAAGAAAATTGTCCGGAGCTATGAAAAATTTGTAAAAAGGTCCGTTGGAACCGGGAGATTGCCCTATTCAACAAAAAAAAATAAGAGAAGACAAAATTAGACACAACAATCATATTATTTAATAAAAAGATCCATATCTTCTAGAAAATATAGAAAATTGGCTCGAGGTCAAAAATCCGCAAAAATGTCCGTTAGAACCGGGACATCGCCATTGATGTGAAACCAGGGAGGTGGCCCGATTTTCACGGCGTAGGTTATTCAAGGAACTCAGAACAAACTTAAAAAGAAGGATATGAGCACACACTTCAAACTCAGAGAAAGGAAAAAGGGAGTGATAAGCTCTAAACAAAGACGGTTCACTGACCTGACAAATACAAATAGATAACCAACGTTATAGGAACGCGATCTGCTACTTAGACCATTTGCCCAACCACGAACACGAGTTTAACCAATCCATGCTACAACGCACTTGGGTTAAAGCACGAATTGGGGGCTTTTGCGAATTTGAAACACCAATCTTAAAAGGAAGATTGTTAAGGCAAGGTTTCACAAGAGCTAAAGGAGATATAAAAACTAACACAATTTGTGAAGAACATTCAATTCTGATTTGATAATCTGATTGATTCATGCTTGTTAAAAATGGATTACATGCTCTATTTATCGGTAGAAGCTTTAAAGACTCTCTAATTAAGGACAACTAATGGCTTTTGGTAGCCCACTAATCATCATAATGACCTGGAATAAGTAAAAGGCATAAATGCGACCTAGGGAAGACCAAAAGACAACATGAAATTATGAGCTTATATCATGCACGAAAATTTTACATTTATAATTCAGAAGTTTATGCTTCTTGGGTCTAGATCTCCCCAGTAAATTCAGATTTAAAGGTGGTTGTTGCACTTAACTCTTCAGCTTCCCAATGAATTCAGATTAAAAGGTGGTTGTTGCACTTGACTCTTCAGCTTTCCCATGAATTTAGATTTAAGGGTATTTGTTGGAAATGGGAGATCGCGATCTTCAACTGAAAAAAGTGAAGACAAAATTAGGTTAAAAAGCATATCATTTAATGAAAAGATTCATACCTTTCAAAAAATGTAGAAAATAGCCTCAAGTCAAGAAAAATCAGCAAAAAACATCTGTTGTAACCGGTAAATCTCCATCTTCAATTGAAAAAAATAAGAGAAGACAAACGTAGGATATAAAAATCACACCAATTAAAAAAAAAAACCCATATCTTCCATAAATTATAGAAAATTGCCGGGAGATCCCCATATCATATCATTTAACAGATAGATCCATATCTTTTAGAAAATTAAGAAAATAGATACGTGGTCAGAATACTCCATAAAAATATCCGTTGGAATTGGGAGATCCCCATCTTTAACTGAAAAATAAGATAAGACAAAATGAGGCCAAAAATCATATCATTTAATAAAAAGATACATATTTTCACGAAAATTAGAAAAATTGTCCAGAGCTCAAAACAATCCGAAAAAATGTCTGTTGGAAGCGGGAGATCTCTATCTTCAACTGAAAAATAAGAGAAGTCAAAATTAGGCTAAAAACCATATCCTTTAATAAAAAGAGTCATATCTTTCTTAAAATGTAGAAAATAGCCCCGAGCTCAGAAAAATCCGCAAAAATGTCTGTTGGAACCGGGAGATCGCCATCGTCAACTGAAAAATTTGAGAAGATAAAATCAGGCTATAGAATCATATCATTTAATCTAACTATGCATATCGTACAGAAAATGTAGAAAATAGCCCGCAGCTTAGAAAAATTTACAAAAATATGTCC
>CM061141.1:170074301-170219291 GCA_030789695.1 Scilla litardierei
GTCAACTGAAAAATAAGAGAAGACAAAATTAGTCTATAAAAATCATATCATTTAATATAAAAATTCATATCTTACAGAAAATGTAGAAAATAGCCCTAGCGCAGAAAGGGCTGCAAAAATATCTGTTGGAACGGGGAGTTTGCCCTCTTCAACGAAAAAATAGGAGAATACAAAATTAGGCCATAAAATCATATTATTCAATATAAAGATTAATATCTTACAGAAAACTTAGTAAATAACCCAGAGTTCAGAAAAATCCGCAAAAATTTCTGTTGGAACAGGACATCAACATTTTCAATTAAAAATAAGAGAAGACAAAAATAGGCGAAAAAAATCATATCATTTAATAAAAAGATACATTTTTCAATAAACTGTAGAAAATAGTCCCGAGCTAAGAAAAATCCGCAAAAATATCCATTGGAACCAGGAGATCACCTTCTTAAACAAAAATAATAAGAGAAGACAAGATAAGGCCAAAAAATCATATCATTTAATAAAATGATCCATATATGTATCTTTTAGAAAACATATAAAATAGCACTGTTCTCAAAAAAATCCCCAAAAATTTCCATTGGAACTGAAAGATCGACATCTTCATTTGAAAAATAAGAGAAGACAAAATTAGGCTATAAAAATTACATCATTTAATATAAAGATCCATGTCTTATAGAAAATGTTGAAAATTTCCCGGAGCAAAGAAAAGTTTGTAAAAAGGTCCGTGGAAACCGGGAGATCGCCATATTCAACGAAAAAATAAGAGAAGATAAAATTAGGGCCAAAATGATATTATTTAATAAAAAGATCCATGTCTTCGAGAAAATATAGAAAATAGGTTCGTGGTCAGAAAAATCAGCAAAAATGTCCGTTGGAACCAGGAGATCGCCATCTTCAACTAAAAAAATAAGAGAAGACAAACTTAGACTATAAAAATCATCATTAGCTAAAAGATCAATATCCTCGATTTATTGTATAAAATTGCCCCGAGCTAGAAAAATCCGCAAAAATATTCGTTGGAAACATGAGAACGCCATCTTCAACTTAAAAATAAGAGAAGAAAAACTTAAGCTATATATATCATATCATTTAATAAAAAGATACATATCTCCCATAAAATAAAGAAAATAGCCCCCAGCACAGAAAAATCCCCAAATAATGTCCGGGAGATTGCCATTTTCAACTGAAAAATAAGACAAGACAAATTTAGGCTATAAAAATAATATCATTTAATAAAAAGAGCCATATGTTCCATAAAATGTAGAAAATAGCTCGAAACTCAGAAAAATCCGCAAAGCCATCCGTTGGAAGCTGGAAATCGTCATTTTCAACTAAAAAAGAGAAGAAAAAATTAGGCTAAAAATCATATCCTTTAATAAAAAGATTCATATCTTTCATAAAATATAGAAAATAGCATAGAGCTCTGAAAAATCCGTAAAAATGTCCATTGGAACCGAAAGATCACCATCTTCAACTGAAAAAAACGAGTAGACAAAATTAGGCCAAAAAATCATACCATTTAATAAAAAATATATATCTTATAGAAAATGTAGAAAAATAGTCTCACGCAATGAAAGGTCCGCAAAAATTTCCGTTGGAACCGGTAAATCGCCATCTTCAGAAAAAATAAGAGAAGAAAAATGTAGGCTATAAAAAACAGCATATTTAATAAAAAGATACATATCTTCCATAAAATGTAGAAAATAGTACATATCACAGAAAAATCAGGAAAAAATATCAGTAGGAATCGGGAGATCGCCATCATCAACTGAAAATTAAGACATGACAAAATTAGGACAAATATCAAATCATTTAATAAAAAGATCTATATCTTCTAGAAAATTTAGAAAATAGCTCCGAGCTCAGAAAAATCCACAAAAATATCCTTTGGAACCGAAAAATCGCTATCTTCAGCTAAAAAATATGTTATAAAAATCATATCATTTAATATAAATATCCATTTCTTATCGATAATGTAGAAAATAGCCCGGAGCTCAAAATAATCTGCAGAAATGTAAATTGAAACCGAGGGATTGCCACGTCAATTTTAAAAAGAGAAGACAAAATTGGGCCAAAAAATCATATCATTTAATAAAAATATCTATATCTTCTAGAAAAGGTAGAAAAATAGTTCTAAGCTAAGAAAAATCCTCAAAATGTCTGTTGGAACTAGTAGATCGCCAACTTCAACTGAAAAAAATAAGGGACGACAAATGTAGGCTATAATAATCATATCATTTAATAGAAATCGTTATCTTTTATGAAATATAAAAATTAGCGCCGAACTCATAAAAATCCGCAAAAATATCCGTTGAAACTGGGAGATCGCCTTCTTCAACTGAAAAATAAGAGAAAATAAAATTTGGCAAAAATCATTTCATTTAATAAAAAGAACACATATTCAAGAAAATTTACAAAATAGCCTCGAAGACAGAATAATACGCAAAAAAGTCCGTTGGAATCGGAGATCGCCATCTTCAACTGAAAAATAAGAGAAGATAAAATTAGACCATAAAAATCATATCATTTAAAATAAAGATCCATATATTCTAGAATATGTAGAAAATATCATGGAGCTTAGAAAAAATCCGCGAAAATTTCCGTTGGAACCGGGAGTTCGCCATCTTCAACTTAAAAATAAGAGAAGACAAAATTAGACCATAAATATCTTATCAATTAAAATAAAGATACATATCTTCTAGAATATGCAGAAAATAGCCTGGAGCTCAGAAAAACCCGCAAAATTTCTGTTGGAACCGAGAGATCACCATCTTCAAATGAAAAAAATAAGAGAAGACAAACGTTGGCTATAAAAATATATATTTAATAGAAATTTCTATATCTTCCATAAAACGCAGAAAATAGCACCGAGCTCGGAAAAATCTGCAAAAGTTTCCGTTGGAACTGGGAGATCGCCATCTTCAACTGAAAAATAAGAGAATACAAAATTAGGCTATAAAAATCATATCATTTAATATAAAGATTAATATCTTACAGAAAAAGTAGAAAATATTCCTGAGCTCAGAAAATTTTTCAAAAATGTTCGTTGGAACCAGGAGATCGTTAACTTCATCTGAAAAATAGAGATGAAAACATAAGGCCAAAAAATCATATCTTTTCATTAAAGATCCATTTCTTTCTGAAAATGTGGAAAAATAGACCCAATGTAAGAAAAATCCGCAAAAATGTCAAGTGGTACCAGAAGATCGCCATCTTCGACTGAAAAAATAAGAGAAACAAACGTTGGTTTTAAAAATCATATCATTTATAAACATATAGAAAATAGCACGAGCTTATAAAAATCCTCAAAAATATCTGTTAGAACATGGAGATCGCCATCTTCAACTGAAAAATAAGACACGACAAAATTAGGCCAAAAATCATTTCATTTAATAAAATGATCCATATCTTCCAGAAAATTTGGAAAATAGTCTAGAGCTTAGAATAATACGTAAAATGTCCATTAGAAACAGGAGATCGCTATCTTCAACTAAAAAATAAAAGAAGACAAAATTAGGCCAAAAAATCATATCATTTAATAACAAGATATTACTTCTCGAAAATGCTGAAAATAGCCACGCGGTCAGAAAATCCACAGTAATGTCCCTTGGAACTGGGAGATTGACATCTTCAACTAAAAAATAAGAGATTACAAAATTAGGTTATAAAAATCTTATCATTTAATATCAAGATTCATATTATAGAAAAATATAGAAAATTGCCCGAAGTTCAAAAAATCCGCACAAATGCCCATTGGAACCTGGAGATCGCCATCTTCAAATTTAAAAAGAGAAGACAAAATTAGGCCAAAAATCAAATCATTTCATAAAAAGATACATATCTTCCAGAAAAAATAGAAAAATAGTCTCAATCTAAGAAAAATCTGAAAAATGTCTGTTGCAATTGGGAAACCGCCATCTTCAACTAAAAAATAAGAGAATATAATAGTAGGGTATAAAAATCATATTATATAATAAAAAGTTCTTTATCATCCATAATATGTAGAAAATAGCACCGAGCTTCAAAAAATAAGCAAAAATGTCCGTTGGAACCAGGAGATTACAATCTTCCCTGAAAAATAAGAGAAGACAAAATTAAGCTATAAAAAAATCATATTATTTGATAAATGTTGTGAATCAACTACTGGGGGTGGAACCCACAGCCCTTTATTTATAGGCAGAATAGGAGACTAGAAAGATAGGATACATAGATATGGGCGTATCTCTAAGATACCCGCAATCCTAACCGACTCTGGTATTTCCATTCACAACACTCCCCCTATCCAGCCATAGGTGTGGACTCTACTCAAGAATACTTCGGGATTCTGAGCGTAATAGGAGTCTCACATGGGGTGGATACTTCAGGATCCTGAGTTGGTGAGGTTTGCCTCGTTAAAACCTTTAGCCATGGAAAACCCTGTCGGAGAAACCATAGTTAAGGAAAAAGAGTTCAAACGCTCTTTAACTCCCCCTGATTTGTACAAGTGACTCTGCTAATGAATACTTCTGGATTCTGAGTCACAGAGGGGTGGATACTTCAGGATCCAGAGTTGATGTGATTTGCCTCGTTAAAACCTTTGGCTATGGAAAACCCAGTGGGAAAACCATAGCTAAGGGAGAGTACAAATTCCCTCAACTCCCCCTGATCTATAAAAGCTCTTAGACTTTCAGATCTCTTAGGCTTATCTCATCACTCCTATTTACAACATTTTGAAAATATGCACAGATTACAAACATTATCACCATTGAGCAGCTGCTGAATCCAGAAACTCTGTAGAGTTATGCTAAGTTTCGTCGCCTCTGATGTGGTCTTCAGACTATGTGGTCAGCTCCACAATACCAGCCTCTATCCCAGTTGTCACTGGGATGTGATTTACCACCAGGCGTCCTCAAATACACCATTGGTGTGATTCTGGAATGGTGAGGATCTCGGAATGATAGGATGATGTTGCCTTCATAAGTTGCTTTGTAGATCTGCAGTAGATGGCCATCCCACTGTGGGTATCCGTTCTGTGATTTCTCAGTATATGGGCCTGACATGTAACCTGCATTTGCATAAACATTGGAGGATGCTACTATATATTGTAAGTCCAAATCTTTCGATCCTTGGAGGAAGCGCAGAAGGATTAACTCCGGTTTAATGGCCCTTTTTAGGTGCCAACTATCTCTGGCTAATGAGTTTACTGCAACTACTATATCGAGACGCGTGCAGTTAGCCAGGTGTGCCTGATTGCACTTAGATAAGGGACTTTAGGACCAGTTATATCCTCCCCCTCTTCCATAAATTGGAAGGGTTCTTTTTGTACATCCATTAAGTATACTCCCATAGGTGTACTTTCGATGACAATGGTCCTTTTTTAATTTCTCCAACATACTTCTGGGCGTATGTAACAGGATTCTATGAGCTATGACTTTATATTTGCCTAGGTCTTTCATTTTATTTTTAATAGTCAAGCTTGAATAGATGTTTCGGTTTTCTCTTCAGGAGATCCGATGAGATTTTAGTTGTTTACATCTATGATCTCTAATCCTGTTCTTTGCTTAGATGCAAAGACAACCCTCAGTAGGAATCATTGATTTGTCAAATGATTCTCTTGGTTGTACATTTTTTATTATACTTATTGTTTTTCTTCAACAGAATGGACGTCCCGAAGTCTATTTGGGCATTTAAGAAAATGTGGAATTTATCTTTACCAAGATATCCACAAAGATATGCCGTCACAACATCCAATAACAGCATATCCAAAATTTCCTTTGCCAAATCGTAAGGTATTCGCTTTTGATAACTTAGGGAGACTGATGCATCATTTATGAGTCATGCTCATTTTAATTTGTTCGATCCCTATTTTCAGCGAAATTTTCCTTTGGGCTATAGGCTGCACCTTATACAGCATACGATTTTATATTTATTTTTTCTTATGTGTGCAATACTTATTTTACCCACAGGTTTGACACCTTTTGGTGTCTGGACTTCAGGTCCGAACATTTCACGTTTCATTAGTGAGTCCAACTCATCTTTTATTGCCTCGTTCCACATTTGGTCAATCTCTACGTTTGCATAGTAGCAATGGAGTATGGAACGATAATTTAAAAACATCATCGCTTTTGCGATGTATATGGCAATGTGATACGTGAATACATTGTCGACAATTATGTTCTTTCTGTCCAACACCTCCCCAGTACGTACAACATTTACTTTCAATTTCAGTTTTTCCCAGCAGTTCCTCTGTAGTGGATTCCAGGAAGTGTGAGGGTGTGGACATGAGCTCCTTGTCCTGTGGTAGTATTGTCTTAAGGTCTCCATGTATTTTTCTTCTTTTCTTTTTTCTTTAAAATTTCTGTCCTTGGAGCCTAGTGGTCTGCCTCTTTTCCGTTGAGGATTAGCCACTTCTGCTGCTGGTGGATTGCATCCATTCTCGGGGATGTCAATCCTAGCTGGAGTTTTTGCAGCAGGGATGTGTGATCTGACAATCTTCTGGTTGTAAGTGAATGAGTCCGGTAACAGGTGAACCTTGTTCTACATGTGGAGGATCGTCAGGATCTCATCTTCACATTGTTTTGTTACCGGATCATGGTGGGTCAAACTTTTTGTAGCCCACGTGATAATTTGCTTCGCGCCAGATTTTCCAGTATCTGGGCCTATTTTGGGGAACCTCGTCTCATCGAAATCACAGTCTTCAAGATGTGCCTTAAAAACGTCCCCCATTTAGGGTTCTAGGTATCTTATAATTGAGGGTGAGGCAACCCCTACATAGATACCTAGGCGACTTTGAGGACCCATTTTTGTCCTCTGTGGTGGTGCGATGGGGATTTGAACTGCACGACCGAAGATTCTCAGATGAGAAATGTTCGGTGGCATTCCATATGCAAGTTGCATTGGAGACGCTGACCTCCAGAAGGTCTTATTTTCATTTACGATGCAGCATGCAGAATTTGCATGTCCCATGCATCCATCGACAATCGGGATTTAGTGGACGTTCAATCCATTAGAGTCTACTTATCAGTGACTCTCCCGACACATTTTGGGTATGAACATGCGGCACTGTATGTTCATTTTTTATTCCCGTTGCTTGGCAGTACTCTTGAAATGACCGGGACGTATATTCCCCAACATTTACCAGACTTATTTTCTTAATTTGATTGTCTGGAAAATGTGCCCGCAACATTTTTATTTTTGTGCCATTAGCTTTGGAAAAGCTAAGTTGCGGGTCTGTAGTAGACACACATATGAATATTCTGAGGATGCATTTATTAGTACAATGCAGTACCGAAATAGCCCACTAGGGGTGGAATTTGTCCACATATATCTCCTTATTTTTCTTTCGAGGAAGCGTGGAGATTCTTTTGTCAGATTTTAATAGAGATGGCCTTGTAATTTGTTTTCCTCTTTTAAGGGATGCGAGGGAATTCTCCCTTCTGAAGAATCTTCTAGTTCTTCAAGTCATACCCATATGATAAGATGCGGTGCATCATCACTGATCCAGGGTGGCCAAGTCTATCATGCCAGAGTAAAAACTTGGCTGATGTCGGACATTTCAGGTGATCCGTTTAAATCCGCTTCCTTTCTCCGAATTTTTGTATGGTAGAGGCCTGTAAGTCTCTCAAAACGTTCAAGTGTGGATTTTACTCCTTTTTCTTGAGAAGTTACATATAGTAATTTGTTTTTCATTTACATTTTCTGTTTTCAAATGGAATCCATTGAAACGAATGTCCTTGAAACTTAGAAAGATTTTTTTGGAATTCGGAGAGAATATTGCATCCTTTATTTTTGTTTTTGTGTCATTTGGGGGCAACAATGTTGCGTTCCCAGGATCTTCAATATGGACCTTGCGTTGGGCTTTGTTTAGAAAGATCGTATGTGTTTATTGTCTACTAATCATTCATGAGAGCAGTTAATCTGTTAAAAGATGAATCATATAGGCACATGCATTTTCAGATAAATATTTTCATTTAAAATCAAATTACATAATATGAAAGCTCTCATAACATGAAATGTTCTAAACAGTTGGCTAAGATAAAAATGGAAATCTAATCAAGCAGGTCATCATGTTCGAAGTCGTCAGTTGTAAACTTGACTGGAGCATCAGAGGTCACCAGGTTTGTTTCAGCTTTATTTTTCTTGTTCTTTTTATACAAATCCAGGAGATGCTGCGGAGTTCGGCACACTCTGTGTTGAGTATTGATTCCCCGGATTTGGTTTTGATGATGAACAAACATAAATATCGTGAACTAACTCTTTGTGAGCGCAGTTATGGAGATCATCGCCAAAATTCTATGAACATCTAAAGCGACGTCTCAAGACTTCTCAAAGCACGTGATCGTGTGCCTGACGCTTCGTTGAAGCTCTAGGAGCATATTGAAGTCAAGAGATTCGGAATGAAGCTTTTGAAGACGGTTCGTCAAGTTTAATTTATAGTCTTCTAGCTTCTTTTTGTAGAATGTTAAGCCTTGAGTAGGTCTTACATTTTAATCTTCTTAACGCTCATATCTTATCTCTAGGATGCCTTAGAAGCCATTAGAAAGTTTTCCGTAGCTTTTTGCTTCTTTTCATGGCTTCATATGCATCTTAGTTGGTTCAAGTAGAAGAACCAACCGACTAGATGACGATCTAATCGGTTGGAAATCCTTCTTGAACCGACTAGACATCCTTGCTAATCTCAGCCCATTCACTGTTGATCATTTAGTCGGTCCAAGAAGGTTCACCGACCGACTAGATGACGTGCGTTTATATTTCATATATTTACGCACGTTTTCTTCCGTGTTTTTCCGTATTTTACCGCCGTCTTATATTCGTTTTCTCGCGTTTTCTTGTTTTCTTTCACTTTTCCATGTTTTCCGTATTTTGCAGGAGTTTACTGGCATATGGGGCATAAAATGATGATATCATGTGTCCCCGGAGCAACGGGAGGAGTCACGCGTGATCCAGGGGGTCAAACGACGAAGATTGCATCTTTTAGCCCCTCACCGATCGGTTGATCATCTTCAACCGATCAGGTGATGCATGCGTGCACCACCCGGACGCAGCTTGGAGCTCACGAGAAGTCACCCGGTCAGTTCAGTGACCGGGTCAAAAGCTCAAACTCTCTGGAAATCGAAGCTGATTGCCAACCGATCGGGTGACCTTCACCTGATCGGTTCACCTGTAGCTGAATTTCGACAGCCAAGACACGAAGATCCAACCGGTCTCCTTACCCGGTCGGCACCAAGATCCAACCGACCGCATCCATGTTTCAACCGACCGGTTCATCCTGACCGGGTGATGTTCCGCATCGCGCTGTAATTCTGTGAAGCGGTTCACCCGATCGGTTGACTTGTCAACCGATCGAGTGATGTCGTTTTCTATATATAGAACCCTAGGTTTCCCAGATTCGGAAGTTGGTTATTTTTTGCTGTTTTCTTCATTTTGTGACGGCTGTAATTTTCCAGTTTTTGTAAGTTTTCAGATCTTTGTCAAACTTTAGTATTATCTTAATTGCTTTACTACCATTGCATTTCTATTGTCTGATCATGATTTTTACGGTCGATTTCTGTTTAGATCGCTTTTTACTAAATATGTGTGAGTAGTTCCCAAATCTGGGATTTTGACGGAAACCCCTTCGTGGGCTCTTCCCGATGCGTCCATATGGCTAGGAAATCGATAGGGATTAGGAATCTAACGGTTACGCGGGGTGTTTTATTTTCATCGGCGGGAAAAGACCGCCTTTGACCGTTGGGCCAAGGGGGAATAAACTTGGCGGTTGACTCCCTAGCCATAGCTCACGCCCTTAGCGTAGACGCCGAATCCTAGCACGCGGGAGCGGCAGGATGAGACGTTGGGAGTTATCGTTGCGAGCTTAGTGCTCCCGGAGTCGATCAGTGTTAATGGACACGGGAGTGCCCACTGATCGAACCCGGGAAGTCCGGCGTATCATCCTGGGCACCGACCGGAATATCGGGCCTATGGGATGCTGGTACCACTTTCAGAGGCAATGTCTCACCATTAGACCCTAATTCCGATCGCCATCCTACCCGTAGGCCGTATCGGCAAGAGTCGCTCGTTGGGATGGAAACCAAAGTCCCAGGTTTTTCCTTCATATTGTCTATACCTTGCATTCCTTTACCGTGACAACCCATCATTCGATATGGGCTAGCTCGCCCATGGGGTGATTTTGATCCTCCTTGACACAAGCACATCCACGCCTCCCTGAGTTCGACCCCCAAGCCACACTACAACACCGTGCGCTTGCGGTTATAAATATTTAAATCTCACGCCCCCATTCGCTTCATTGCACACATCTAGCACGCAGACGCCCGGGGGGCCGGTCAAGTTTATGGCGCCGTTGCCGGGGTGGCAACGTGCTTGTTATTTTTGGATTTCATGAACCCTTGTGTCTAGCTCACATCCCTACCTCGCGATAATTTTCGCATTCTTCTTTTTCCTTTTTATTTTCTTATTTTTATTTTTATTTTTATTTTTATTTCTTATCTTATCTGTTTCTTTCCCACTTTTCGCTTCACGGGTGTTTGTTGTTTTTCATGCGCAGGAGTTCAAGAAGTCTCGACGACTTGATCCCCGTTGATCTAGAGATAAACGCCACCCTAAGGCGTTTGGCCGCCGAGAAGCGAAGAAGAGAGGATCCTGAAGCCATGGGGGAGAACACCCCGCCTCACAAGTCCCTGTTGGAGTACTCGATGCCTTCGATCGAGTCCACCTCTGCCATCCGTCCTCCAGCTATTACGGCCCAAAGCTTCGAGCTTAAGCCATCTTTGGTGACGTGGATCTAGCAGGATCAATTTTCGGGTGCACCCACGGAGAGCCCGATTGAGCATTTAGACTTCTTCTTGGAGAAATGTGACACCTTCCGGATAAACGGTGTCGCAACTGAGGCGATTCGACTGAAGCTGTTCCCCTTCTCCTTGCGAGATAAGGCCAAGCTGTGGCTTAGGGGGAAGGACCCGAATACATTCAACACCTGGGAGAAGCTCTCAAATGCTTTCCTGACGAAGTTCTTTCCCCTCGGGAAGACCATGAAGCTGAGGAGTGAGATCTCATCCTTCTCTCAGGCCAGCCACGAGTCCTTGCATGAAGCTTGGACGAGATACAAGGAGATGCAGAGAAGATGTCCCCACCATGAGCTCCCCAAGTGGCAGATCATAAATCTGTTTTGTAATGGGTTGAGGGACGATTTAAAATCTTCCATGGACGTCGCGGCTGGAGGGTCCTTCATGTCAAGAAGCGAAGAAGATGCCGGACAGATTCTGGAAAATATGGCATCTAACAACGAGCGACGGTGTGACGAGAGAGCCACACCTAGATCTGGGGGCATCCATAGAGTCGAGGACGTCGACAAATTGTCAAGCAAGTTTGACTTGCTGTCAACCCAGATCTCCGCATTGATGGTAGGCGCAGGTGGCGCCGGTACACAACAGATTGCTGCGGTGGAATCCGAAGTTTTTGGGGAGTTCGACGGTGGTGACATCTCACCACCGTTAGATCAGGCGAGCACATTATTTTACAATCCCATGGGGAATGCGCCTTTTCCACCACGAACCAACTGCAACCCAGCCTACTCTCCCAACAACCGGAATCATCCCAACCTTAGCTACCGAGCGCCTTATCAACAGCCGGCTCAGCAACAACATCAGATATATCAGCCGGCTAGGCCCCAGCAGCAGTTTCAGCAGCAGCAATTTCAGCAGCAACAACCTCCACCACAGTATCAACAGTATGCTCCTAGGAATCAGTAGCCCACCCAGCAGCAATACGGCCAGCAGAGGGCCATTTCTCCGGTTGAGTCCCTCCTGACTCAATACATCGCCAATCAGGAGAAGATAAATCTGAAGCTGGAGATGGGACAAAGAGTCCTCACTGATCAGGTGACCCAGCTAGGGTTGCAAGTGGCGAACCTTCAGAGACCGCAGAATTTATTACCGCCACAGCCTGAGGTGAACCCTAGGGGGTAAATCGGACCTTGGCGCTAACACATGAGCATGAGAACGTGTCCGCCATCGTCTTGAGGAGCGGAACGCAAATACCTACGAGAGAGCCCCCCAAAGGACCGGAAGCACCGTTGGTCGTGGAATGACCAACTGAGAAATTAAATGACGACGGTGCTTCGTCACCAAAGCCAACTACTCCGGAGGGAGTTCATAGAGAGGAGAAGAATGATAAGGAAGGGAACCTAAGAGTGTTCAAGCCCGTTGTGCCTTTTCCATTACAGCTTTCCAAAGCCAAAATCGATGAGAAGTATGGCAAATTCTTTGCCATGGTGAAAGATCTGAGCTTGCAAATCCCTTTCCTCGAGGCCATCGAGACAATTCCCTCATATGCCAAATTTCTGAAAAACTTGGTGACACGGGGATCTAGAAAAGAGAAGGTCGTGTTAACGGCGGAGTGCAGCGCCCTCATTCAGCGTGCAAATCCGCCTAAGCTCAAGGACCCAGGAAGTTTCTCCATCCCTTGCTCTATTGGGGAAGTGCAAATCCAGAGGGCGCTCGTCGATCTAGGCGCGAGCGTCAGATTAATGCCCCTAGCGCTGTACAAGAGAATAGGGATGGGAGACTTAGAGCCCACCGGCATGACATTACAACTTGATGACCGTTCGGTCAAGTACCCGGTGGGAGTAGTGGACGACCTCCCCGTCGATGTGAGAGGAGTACATGTACCGGTTGATTTTGTGGTGATGAACATGCCGGAAGACAAGCATACCCCAATTATTCTTGGACGGCCCTTTATGGCAATCACCGGAGTTTTGATAGACGTGAAGAATGGGAAGCTGTCACGACCCGCTTCCCTAAAATGGAGGCGAGACGTGAAAAGGTCCGCACGAGAGTGGAGCTGTGAAGCCCCAAACCCGATAAGCGTCAATAAAACATAAGCAGGTCCCTGTAACCACAACGGAACAACAATAATAATACAATGAGAGACTGAAATAAAATCTCACATCTCATAAAGTCCAATATCCAAAATAAGTTCAACATCCAGAAAAGCCACCAGGCTAAAAGAAAGAGTCTAAAGGCCCAGAACACGGCCAACAAAAGCAACGACATAACAAAGTATAGGTGCCACGCACCGATAACAAAACAACAGTCTAAAACAAAAAGGGAAACACAACGAAAACACTAGGACTAGTCCCCAGTATCCACGTACTCCCCGTCAAACACAAGCTCAGGCTCGGCGTCAGCAAGCGCCTCGTCCTCAACAAAGGACCCAGGCTCGGGATCTAACATGTGTCACCCAAAAGAGTAGAGGGCACATGTCAGCAAGTCTAAAATACTTGGGCAAGGAAACTGAAGGTAAAGTAAACTAGCAACCTAGCAATTATTGTATGATGCAAGGCAAGTAAAGTAAGGCAGGGAAGTGACAAGTAAACTGGAGTACAAGTAGCAAGTGTCAGTGGTAGTTGTGACATGTAATGTCAAGGAACAAGTACAAGGGATCACTCAATGAGTGCCCTATTGCCCGCAGGCTGTGCTCAAGTACAAGTCAAGGAAATCACGTCAAGTAAACACGTCGTGCACAGAGATTCCGCCTGTTGGCTAGAGTGGCTGATCGGGCCAACTCCTAAGCTCAAGTGACCGTTTATCTCTACCCCTCCACGTGTATCGAGCCAGGGCATTACCCCCGAACACGGAATGCTCGCTTCTGGAACACGAGCCAGGAAGTTTGAATAACACGTATGGCATAGGGTTATGCCCACGTATAGTGGGTGCCTAGCCGGAAACTAGTAGGTCGGGCGTTGGCTATCAACCAACACATGGCCCGCTTCTGGAGCACGAGCCAGGAAACACGAGTATTGTAGCGTGTGCTACAAATGCAACATACAACATGGATGGCAATTTTTTCGCGTACTGTCAATCAAAATTAAACATGACATGGTAGTTGTGCAACATGGTAAAACGACGGTCCTAGCTTCGTTGTCAAGCTAGTTCCGAAATTTGCGCCTAGGCGAGTATCATTTCGTCGCCTAGTCTCTTTTACGCCTACAACAAGCAAATGGCCTAACGCATGACCTAAACCCTAGGTGGCAAGTTTCACTTGCCTAGCACCGGGGATGACGACCACTTCGTCACGCGGATGCTAATCTACGGGGAAATCGCTGTTATGGGGGAACAATCAACAAACAACATGAAATTTTATTAGGGTTTCATAAAAATACAAATAGGCTATAAAAACATAGAGGAATCGATTTCTTACCGAGGGGAAGCGGAAGAAACACTCCGGAGAACCCTAGGATCAGATCTGGAAAAGATTGGAGAAGTTGGGAGAACTAAGGTTTTTGGGGGATTTTGGGGATTTGATGGAGATTTGGGGAAGATGAGAGGTAGATAGAGTGAATGGATGGTTTGGATGATGGATTTAGGGCTTGGAATGAATGGATGAATCTTGGAGGAAGATGGGGGCTCAATGGGGGAGATTTTAGGGTTTTGGGTCGTGAGGGAGGAAGAAGAAACGTTTGGGAGGGGTATAAATAGGTTGGGCTGGCGGCTGCCCAGAAATTAGGGTTTCAACACAGGTTAGTCGGTCAAAGAGCAACCACTGACCGACTAGTTTGGCAACTAGTCGGTCGGTCGACCAACGCAGACCGACTAAGTGCAAACAGTAACTTCTGAACGAAAATAGGATTTTAGAATTAGTCGGTCCATGAACAAATACTGACCGACTAGTTTAGCATCTAGTCGGTCGATGAACGTTCTTAGACCGACTAAGAGTAAACAGTAACTGATACTAAAATTAGATGATGAGTTAGTCGGTTAAAGAAGCATTGCTGACCGACTAGTTTGCAACCTAGTCGGTCAACCAACGTTCTTAGACCGACTAACGATAAACAGTAACTTCTGAGAAATTTAGAAAGCCAACTAGTCGGTCCAAGAAGGATTTTCGACCGACTGGATCGTCATCTAGTCGGTCGGTGCCCCTTCTTACACCGGCTAATGAGCACCAAAAGTTCCGATACGGAGCGCGGGGCCCCGGGATCGATTCCTAAGACTCCTAGGCTTGATCTAATAGTAAGATACGACCGTTGTGAAGTCCGTCACGAATGACATACTTCGAAATCGACAATCCTAAGGAAGAAACGAGAAAATACGACGAATCGATCGAAAATGAAAGCTACGGAGACGAAAACCACACAAGAGGAGAAAATCCACCAAAACATATATTATATTATAATAAATCCAGATACATGAAAAGCAGTCGTTACATCCTCCCCAACTTAAGAAAAATTCCGTCCTCGGAATTTCCAAATACTCACGAGTCCGGAAACAAAAGTGGGAAACGCTCTCGCATCTCATCCTCATTCTCCCAAGTAGACTCTCCAGGTGAGCCGTGTCGCCACATCACCCTCACAAGATTGACAATCTTGTTCCGAAGCGATTTCTGACGCCTGTCCAGAATCTGCACTGGATGCTGGTTATACGTCATATCGGGGCGAACGGTAATCTCCGAAAAATCCACATCATGAGATGGATCGCTAATGTATCGACGAAGCTGCGACACATGGAAAACATTGTGAACTCCTTCCAAAGATGGCGGCAAGGCCAAGCGATACGCTACCTCGCCAACCCTCTCCAAAATGTCAAACGGTCCAATGTATCGCGGGCTCAACTTCCCACGCTTCCCGAAACGAATCACACCACGATTCGGGGAAATCTTCAAGAACACATGGTCGCCCGGCTGAAACTCCAAAGGACGACGTTTAGCATCCGCCCAATGCTTAAAACGGTCCTGAGCAATCCTCAACCTCTCCCGAATATTCCTAACGATATCCACGGCCTCCACGATCATCTCAGGTCCCAACAACTCCCGATCACCAACGTCATCCCAACTCAATGGCGATCGACATTTCCTCCCATAAAGAGCGGCGAAAGGCGACATGCCAATACTCGCCTGGAAGCTGTTATTGTAAGAGAACTCCACCAAATGTAGATGGTCCTCCCACGAACCCTTGAAATCCAACATGCACGCTCTCAGCATGTCTTCCAAAATCTGAATCGTCCTCTCGGACTGGCCATCCGTCTGCGGATGGTACGCCGTGCTGAAACTCGGACGCGTACCCAAGTGTTACGCCTATTTGACCGAGACCCATAAAGCACGAGCCCAAGAGCCCGACTACTGGTCAAAAGCCCATCGGCGTCCTCAAAGCCCATTCGACAAAGGCCCTACAAGGGACCTTCTCGAACGTCGATCCGACCCGGCCCCAATAACCCGTTGGTCGCTCACCCATTCCTGCGAAAACCACTCCCCGGGACGCGCGACCACTAAATAGCGATAATGGGGAGGTGCTGGCATGGCGGAGAGAGCGGCGGCGAGGGGGGACTGATGGGGCACGATCAATGGCGGACGTGGGACGTGGGCCGGAGGCGATCAAGCGGGAGCTCTATAAAAGGGCCAGGAAGACGAAGAAGAAAAGGGACCGCATCTCAGGTAACAAAACCTAAGGTACTCCATCAACGACCTCGTTCCCCCAATTCATCTCCTTCCTCCCCCGCTCGCGCCGAGAGACGCCGTTACGATCTCCTCACGAGTCGGACCGTCTCCGCCGGGCCTCCCTTCTCAGATCTCTATCTGACTTAGGCATCGGAGGGGATTTGGCCGGAACCAAGGTCCGGCCCCCTGACGAGCGTTCTCGTCTGCGCAGGTGGACAACAGATCAACGGGCCGAGGCTACCCCTCTCCCCTCTCCGACCACTCGATCGACCGGACAGTGAGGCTTCCCCTCACCGTCAGCCTGCCGAGGCCGAGCACGTCCTGCCGAGGCCGAGCGTCCTAATCGGGTCCGAGACTCTCCCTCGCCACCCGCCGGCCGTGCACCTACCCGGGCGACTGAGGCTATCCCTCGTCCCCCTATCAGCCGAGGCCGAGCACACCTGTCTGAGGCCGAGCGTCTCAACCAGGGCCGAGGCTACCCCTCGCCCCTTCAGCACCGATTCGAAGCCCCCGAGGGACCCAAAGCGGGCCCCTTGACCATGTTGACCGGGTTCTCCACGGTCAACGCTTTGTAGTGAGAAAACACTCTGAAACATCTGGCGCCGTCTGTGGGAACGAAGACTGTCCCACGAAGAAGCAAACCACACCTACAATGGCGCGAGCCAGCAATGGAAGGAAGCGCATGACCCCCATCCCGGAGGAGGGGAATGGCGCATCTAATGGCAACCCCGAGGACACGCACGTCGACGGCCACCTCGCCCACTCAACCGAAGAGACCGGCGGCTCAGAACTAGCCACACAGGGACAGCTCCGTGCCCTGGCTCAGGAGACCAACGCGAGCCTCCAGACGTTGGTCGCGACGGTACAACAGCTTGTCGGCCCCGCGCCGTCCGACGGAGGCGCGTTGAACGATAGCCACCGATGGGCGGGGGGTCCCCCGCACTTGCGGTCCGCGGTGGTCGACGACCACGGGACCCAGAAACCGAACGCAGAGCGTCGGTTCACGCGGTCCGGCTCCCGTCAGGCGAGGTCACGTGCCTCCTCGCCCTATCGTGAAAGAAGCCGAAGAGAGACCGAAGGGACGAACGGCGAATCGATGACGGCATCGTCCCGTCGATCACGGTCGTCCCGCCGCAGGAGAAGCGAACGACACCACTCAAGAGACCGATCACGGCGGAGCAGGAGCTCCCGCAGGAGGAGTCGGGAGCGTCGGGTCAGCCCGACCCCCAGCGTGGCGAAGGCTGCAGAGCCAGCCCCACCGGCGCCGGTGCTACCTCCACCCCCGATCGAGCCGGAAGCAGGCGAATACCGTATCCCCGGAGGCATCCACGGGGACCGGTGTCCCTTATCGCGGAGAATAACCGACGCCCGAGTCCCCTCTCGATTCAGGATCCCGGTGCTGGGAAAGTACGACAGAATAGGAGACCCGGCACACCACGTGATGGACTACGAGGGGGACATGGCCTTCCAGGGAGCTGACGACGACCTGCTTTGCCGGGGCTTCTATTCTACTCTCAGGGGAGCGGCAAGGATCTGGTACCACAGCCTGCCCGGCCGCTCCATCGACAGTTTCGAGCAACTCGCCCAGTTGTTCTGCAAACAGTTCATGGCGGGGAGGCTGATCAAACCTGGTGCTGAACATCTGTTCAACATAGTGCAAGGCCCGGCCGAGCCACTCCGACAGTTCATGCGCCGCTTCAATGCGGAAAGGCTAAACGTGAACAACCCACCCGACCTGGTGGTCCAGACGGCTCTTAAGAAAGGGCTTCGCCACAGGGGCCTCAAGAAGTCCCTACACAACGACCCCCCAAAGGACCTCCCCGGGATCATGGCAAGGGCCGAACGCTTCATGCTGACCGAGGAGGCCTTGGCCGAGGATGCAGGAAAAACCGCTCGAGGGACCAAGCGTGGCGACGGCGGACGAGCAAGCCCCGAAGGATACCGGACCGAAAAGAGACAGAGGAACAGGCAACGGGGAGAAAGCGCGAGGGACACCACCCCAGACGCCATTCTCGCCCAAGTACAGAAGGAAGAGCGAGCTGATCGCCCCCCGCCGAAGGCTAAAAGAGGCGGGAAGAACAGGGAGAAGTACTGTAAGTACCATAAGGACGATGGTCATGACACGGAAGATTGCTGGCATTTGAAGAAGGACATTGAGAAGCTGATGAGCCGAGGGCACGCCAGGAATCAGGCCGACGAGCCGGCCCACGGAGAAGGGACCTCCACGCAGCCGGACAAGGGGAAGAAGATCAACACCATCCAAGGCCCCCTCCGCATCATAGAGTGAGCAGGCAACGTCCCTCCCCCCGGTGGCAGCCTAAGTATGAGGGAGTTATCTAGTTTTACATCCCTCTGTTTAGCTTCATTTCCTTTTTTCCGTTTCCTCCAAATGTACCGGTCCGACAGGACTCATGAGAGTACAAACGCCTTCTTTTTATTGACTTTATTTAAAATCCCGACGGAGTTGACATGTCGCCAATAACGCAAAAGGCCGGGGACCGCCGCCTCACTGGAGGAGGAAGAGGAGCTTTGCCCTCGCCGACCATCTCCGGCACTCATAAGTCTGGGGGCAATTCCCCCAGCAGACGCGGACGCTGACCGGTCCTAAGCCGAGGAGCTTGGCCCTCGCCGACCGACTCCAGTGCTCATAAGTCTGGGGGCGATTTCCCCAGTAGGCACGGGCGCCGACCGGTCCTAAGCCGAGGAGCTTTGCCCTCGCCGACCGACTCCAGCGCCCATAAGTCTGGGGGCGATTCCCCCAGCAGGCACGGACGCCGACCGGTCCTAAGCCGAGGGGCTTGGCCCTCGCCGACCGAGTCCAGAGCTCATAAGTCTGGGGGCGACTCCCCCAGCAGGCACGAACGCCGACCGGTCCTAAGCCGAGGAGCTTTGCCCTCGCCGACCGACTCCAGCGCTCATAAGTCTGGGGGCAATTCCCCTAGCAGGCACGGACGCCGACCGGTCCTAAGCCGAGGAGCTTTGCCCTCGCCGACCGACTCCAGCGCTCATAAGTCTGGGGCAATTCCCCCAGCAGGCACGGACGCCGACCGGTCCTAAGTCGAGGAGCTTCGCCCTCGCTGACCGACTCCTGCGCCCCTAAGTCTGGGGAGAATCCCCCCAGCCAACGCCAGCTTCGTCCATTCCTAAGCCGAGAACAAGGCGACAACGCAAAGTACACAAGAAGTCCAAGTAAGTCGATTTCGTTTATAATAGCTAACCAGAGTACAAAAATGCGTCTTATTTACAGGGGATCAAGGCGAAGGAAACACCCTACAAACAATCTACTCACGATGAATGACAGAGTTCTTCGCCTACGGAAGCTAGATCGACACCGACAGAGCAAAATTGGTTGACAAAAGACCCGAAGTAGGTAGCCCAAGCTAGCAGCCATGCAACCAGCAATTATGAGCCATGGAGCCGGTGACGAAGCCGAAGGAGATAGCGGGGGCCAGGGATCCATTTCAAGTAGACTGGCCCAAAGCGAAGCGGATGCTTAAAAATTTGAGGATAAGGCTGGGAGGGACGGCTTAGGGAGCCCGAGCTCGGGAGGACACATCCTCGGGCACTTCGCCCTGCTCGGAGCGAGGGGACTCGACTGGCGGAGGGGCTTGCCGGACACGCTCCGCACATTCCCGAAAGGAAGACTGGACGACTTCGACGATCCGGGGGGCGATGATGTCTACATACTTACCGAAGGCCTCCCTGAGAACCTCGAAGATCTTCTTCCCCAGGGTCTCGACGACGCCCTTCTCCACCTCCTCCGCAAGCCGCATTACCTGACGCCGGTCCGACAGTTCCCTCTGAAGCTCCTTCCTCTCCAGACGGAACGACTCCGACGCTTCCTCAGCCGACTGATGAGCATCCCCCAGCTTTCCCTCGAGGTCACCCACTTGTCCCTCCAACGCAGCCACACGGAGGGCGAGGCGCCGAGACTCCATCTGGGCCTCCATCATGGCCACCTCGGCCGCCCCGGCCCGCTCCTGAGCCCTCATGGAGGACTCCTCCAGCTCCCTCAAGCGGACGGCTCGACACTGCAACTCCACAGCGAGCGCTGAACCCTGAAAAGACGAGACATGGGCTGAGAAGAGGATAAAGAGAAAGAGAGGATAGCAAGATAACCGAACCTGTTGAAGGATCCAGACCAAGGAGTCCGACATCTTGTCGGCCGGGATCTTCTTGAGGAGGCTGCGGTCCCGAGGAGGGACGGAGACCTCGGCAACCTGCTGGGCCAGGGCTCGGTCGACAAACATCGAACTCCCAGGGACGACGATCGAAGCCAAGTCGCTTGCCAACAAGGCCCCGACCCCTGGTGATACGGGCGGAGACGCTGCGAGGGGGGTGGCTGGCAAAGCTATCGAAGGGTCCCCGGCGGTCGCCACGGGAAGCGCGGAACCTGCCGGGCCGGAGGGATCCACGTCCTCCTTCCTCTTCTTTCCACCGTGGGGCTCCGAAGGCACCGGAGGGGAACGCTTCCGCCTCGCACCATCCTCACCCCCCGGAAGGGGATCGCCAGAAGAAGAGGCGGGAGGCGCGGCCGCCACCTTACCCACGGCAGGCTCGGCTCGGCGCACTTCCTCCTCAACGGTCCTCCGAGGCGCCCTTCCAGAGGAACTACCTCGGCTCCGAGCGGCCCCACGACGGATCAGCTCGTCGACGTCACGGACGAATTCGCGGCCAGCCATCCCTGCAAAGGAGACCGAAATCAGGATGAGTCATAGGGCGATCCAGGGATGAAAAAGCGACCTACCCGGAGACCACAAGACGGCCTTCAGGAGTAGGTCGTCCAGCAAAGACCAAATGGACTTCGTTTCCAAAGGAAGAGCCAACAGAAGCGCAGCGGCTGCCCGGTCGGCGTCTGAGAGAACTAACGACGGGCGAGGATGGACAGAACTGCCCCAGCTTGTTAGAATCTGGGCCTCGCCCAAGAAGACCACGAAAACATAATCCGAGTTCCAATCCCCTGACCAGCGGGGTAACCCGATCAGGCATTCCCTCCTCGAACGAGCTTGGAGTAGCAGCCATGACCCCGGACCGACCGTCTGGGCCTGGTAAAAGTAGAAGAGAAGGGGGAGAGTCGGCTCCAGACCACGGGTACAGCAGAGCGTTACGAAGCCCGTCAGTACCGCGATCGAACACGGGGTGAACTGACAGAGGGACACTGTGAAATGTTCCATGACCTGGATGAAGAAGGGATGGAGCGGGAAGCGAAGACCCAGGCGGAACATCTCGACGTAGACGCCGACCTCATTGCTCCTCGGAAGGCAAATCCGCTCGTCGACAAATGGAACCCGAACCTCGTATGGGAAGCAGAGATATCTTTCCCGGATCTCCGCGGCCACCTAAGGAGGGGTCCTCAACGGCGTACGGAGGACAACCGGGGGCACATTAAGCCGTACGGCAGCCAACGCCACGTCATCACGGGCGTAGTCTGGAAAAAGTTTCTCCTTCCCCTTATCCTGCAGAGACCGACTCCCGGCGGGGGAACCTGATCCCCCTAGCCGGGGCTCACCCCGCCCGGACTCCGAAGGATCCCTTGCCCTTTGACCAGAACCGCCTATCCTAAGGGCAGCCATAAGATGAAAGCGAGAAAGGAATTACCTTTTTTCGACTAGTCTGGAGAAGGCAAGGAAGCGAAGGCGACGGGAAACTCCGAGTTGATGAAGGCTTTGAATACCGGGAGGAGCAAAGGAGAAGTGGAGATCAACACAACTGTGGATCTTATATGCCAGGGGAGAATTCGAAGCGCCTGACAAGAACGCGTGGCGAGGCTCGAAGAGTCGGCGGCGTTCCGAAATTGGCGCCAGTCGAAGTCCAATCGATCCGCCTCATCATGACCTGCATTTATGGCCTCGCCTCGATTGAAGCGCCGCTCGGAATCCCAGGAGACATAACGGGTGATCTGAGCGAGCCGAGGCTGATCGATCCCACCAATGGCGGCTCACGAACCCTTCGGCTTCTCGAACTTAAGGCGACTCCGCGAGCGGCGGGGATAAGCTTGCCGCTACACGTGGCAGCATCTGAAGGCCGACGACGCTTTGGGACCCGCGCCTTAAAAGTATCGAACGGGCCAACTCATGATGACGACTAATAAATGAGTCGGCATCGACTGGCGAGCTCGTCAAAAACGGCAGAGGTCACATCGGCCGAGCCGAACCGGCCGAGGCCGATCAACCCGACCGATGGGGGCAATTGTTACGCCTATTTGACCGAGACCCATAAAGCACGAGCCCAAGAGCCCGACTACTGGTCAAAAGCCCATCGGCGTCCTCAAAGCCCATTCGACAAAGGCCCTACAAGGGACCTTCTCGAACGTCGATCCGACCCGGCCCCAATAACCCGTTGGTCGCTCACCCATTCCTGCGAAAACCACTCCCCGGGACGCGCGACCACTAAATAGCGATAATGGGGAGGTGCTGGCATGGCGGAGAGAGCGGCGGCGAGGGGGGACTGATGGGGCACGATCAATGGCGGGCGTGGGACGTGGGCCGGAGGCGATCAAGCGGGAGCTCTATAAAAGGGCCAGGAAGACGAAGAAGAAAAGGGACCGCATCTCAGGTAACAAAACCTAAGGTACTCCATCAACGACCTCGTTCCCCCAATTCATCTCCTTCCTCCCCCGCTCGCGCCGAGAGACGCCGTTACGATCTCCTCACGAGTCGGACCGTCTCCGTCGGGCCTCCCTTCTCAGATCTCTATCTCACTTAGGCATCGGAGGGGATTTGGCCGGAACCAAGGTCCGGCCCCCTGACGAGCGTTCTCGTCTACGCAGGTGGACAACAGATCAACGGGCCGAGGCTACCCCTCTCCCCTCTCCGACCACTCGATCGACCGGACAGTGAGGCTTCCCCTCACCG
Organism: Scilla litardierei; assembly: GCA_030789695.1. Lineage (NCBI taxonomy): Eukaryota > Viridiplantae > Streptophyta > Magnoliopsida > Asparagales > Asparagaceae > Scilla > Scilla litardierei. The sequence goes on from CM061141.1 coordinate 170,097,557, forward strand.
TCAGCCTGCCGTGGCCGAGCACGTCCTGCCGAGGCCGAGCGTCCTAATCGGGTCCGAGACTCTCCCTCGCCACCCGCCGGCCGTGCACCTACCCGGGCGACTGAGGCTATCCCTCGTCCCCCTATCAGCCGAGGCCGAGCACACCTGTCCGAGGCCGAGCGTCTCAACCAGGGCCGAGGCTACCCCTCGCCCCTTCAGCACCGATTTGAAGCCCCCGAGGGACCCAAAGCGGGCCCCTTGACCACGTTGACCGGGTTCTCCACGGTCAACGCTTTGTAGTGAGAAAACACTCTGAAACACCAAGCTCTTCTGCAAACTCTGCCAGAACTGAGATGTGAACCTCGTGTCTCTGTCAGACACGATACTCACGGGGACTCCATGAAGTCGCACAACCTCCTGCATGATTCACGTTACATCACTATCCAAACTAGGAAAAGGAAATAAAAACGGAGAGTAAAAGAATTTTACCTCCATATATCTCCTTGCTAGCGCCTCAGTGGACTGTCCCACTCGGAACGGAATAAAGTGCACAGATTTGGTCAATCGATCCACGACCACCCAAATCGCGTCATTCTGCTTCGGACTCCGAGGTAGTCCCGTCACGAAATCCATAGTGATGTGTTGCCATTTCCACTCCGGAATCGGAAGCGGTTGTAGCAACCCGGCCGTACGCTGATGCTCCGCCTTCACTTGCTGGCAAACCAAGCACTTGGCTACACTCCGAGCCACGCTCCTCTTCAAACCATGCCACCAATAATTCAGACGAAGATCCTGGTACATCTTGGTGCCACCAGGATGCACAGAATACGGCGAACTGTGTGCCTCCACCATCAGCTCCTCTCTGATATCCCCAGCTGGCACACACAACCTGGCTCCAAACCTCAGCAAGCCATCCTCATGAATCAAAAAGTCAGTCCGCAGACCCGCTTCCACCTGCTCCCGAATCTCCACCAGCTTCGGATCCTCAGCCTGGCCAGCCTTAATCCGATCCACGATCGTCGACTGTACCTGCATGTACATCAACGACGAAGCCTCCCCAGGAAGAACAATCTCCACACCAGACTCACAAAAATCCTGCTGCAATCTCCACTGCGAGGTCAAAATCATCACCGCTGGAAGCCTACTCAAAGCATCCGGAACCACATTCACCTTGCCAGGGTGAAACTGCAAATCAATCTCATAATCTGCCATAAGCTCCAGCCATCGACACTGTCGCATGTTGAGCTCCTTCTGAGTGAAAATATACTTCAAGATTTTGTGATCGGTGAAAATCTTCACTTTCTCACTCAGCAGGAAGTGCCTCCAAATCTTAAGAGCAAACACAACGGCAGCCAACTCCAAATCATGCGTCGGGTAATTCTTCTCATGAACCTTAAGCTGACGAGACGCATACGCCACAACATGCCCATGCTGATGCAACACACAACCGAGACCCTTGCCAGAAGCATCGCAAAAGATCTCAAATCCACCGCTGCGATCAGGCACAACAAGAATAGGGGCAGTCGTCAACCTCTCCTTCAGAATACCAAAAGCACTCTCACAATCACCCGACCAAACAAAAGCAACATCCTTCCGCGTCAACCTGGTCATCGGCTCAGCAATACGAGAAAAGTCCTTAATGAATCGCCGATAATAACCAGCAAGTCCAAGGAAACTCCGAATCTCAGACGCAGACGACGGAACAGGCCACTCCCTGATGGCCCGAATCTTCTCGGGATCCACTGAAATACCATCTCCAGTCACCACATGCCCAAGAAAAGCAACTCTATCCAGCCAAAACTCGCACTTCGAAAACTTAGCATACAAACGATGCTTCCTCAAGATCTCCAACACCGTCCTTAAGTGCGAGGCATGCTCTTCCTCCGACTTCGAATAGATCAGAATGTCTTCAATAAAGATAACGACAAACTTATCCAAAAATTCGTAGAAAATCAGGTTCATCAGATTCATGAAAACTGCGGGCGCGTTAGTTACGCCGAAAGGCATAACCACGAACTCATAGTGTCCATACTTCGTCCTGAACGCTGTCTTCGGAACATCATCCTTCTTCACCTTCAACTGATGGTAACCACTCCTCAAATCCAATTTAGAAAACACCCTCGAACCTCCAAGCTGATCAAAAATATCATCGATGCGAGGCAACGGGTATTTATTCTTAATGGTCACCGCATTCAACTCCTGATAGTCCACGCACATGCGACGCGAACCATCCTTCTTCTTAACCAGCAACACCGGTGCTCCCCACGGAGACACACTAGGATTAATATAACCCTTCTGCAAAAGCTCATCCAGCTGCTTCCGCAACTCTTCCAACTCTGCAGGTGCCATACGATACGGCGCCTTCGAAATCGGCTGCGCACCCGGAACAAGATCGATAGAAAATTCCAAAGCCCGATCAGGCGGCAAACCAGACATCTCCTCGGGGAAGACGTCGCCGAAATCACGCACCACAGCTGGCCACTCCAGCTCCATCTGCATAGCCACAGCCTCCACCGGCCTGGCCCGAAATCTGACAGGACCAAGCGAACTGCTACCACGACTGAACTCAAATACTGGATGTCCGGGAATCTCGAACACCACCTTCTTCCTCCGACAGTCGATCGTAGCATAGAAGCTCGCAAGCCAGTCCATCCCAAGAACTGCATCATAGTTGATGATGTCGTGGACAATGAAATCAGCAAAAAGCTCATGTCCACAGACCACCAACGAGCAAGAATTGCAACCACGATGCACCGAGACCACGCCATTCCCTGTAACGATGTTCCAACTCTTGGGAAGAGGGGACGTCGACAAGGAATGCCTCTCCACGAAGCTCCGAGAAATAATGCACATCGATGCACCAGAGTCAAAGAGGACTCGTGCAGGAAATGTGCACACCAAAACCACACCTAACAAGCAATTAACAATCAAACCCTAGTCTAGCAAACAACCATGTTCAAGCAAACAACACAATCTAACAATCAAAACCAGCTAGGAAAGTAACAGCTAGATTGAGGATTACCTGCGATAACCTCATCCACAGCCTCGCTCTCTGCAGCGGTCATCAGAAAAGCCTGCCTCCTCGGCGGAACAGCCTGCTGAAAAGCCTGCCTCTGCGGAACAAGAGCTGCTCCACGACCAGCAGGAACAGACGCTCACTGCTGCAACGGCTGAGCTGCAACAGGTGCTCTCCGCAGCGGACCCGCATGCCGACAATCCTTCGCAACATGAGAAGCATCACCGCAAACCAGACACTGGCCCAAAAACTTCCGACACTGATCCTTGATGTGGCCAGGCTTGTCGCAGAAATGGCAAGACTTCAGAATAGGCCCTCCCGGCCTCTTAAACTGAGCAGACTGATTAGGCCTGAATCCAGGTCTAACCACAGCTCTCGCCTGTTCCACAGGCCTCTTCCCAGCACCAACAATAGACCCCCTCCTCTGGTTCACGAGCAGCTCCTGCCTCTTGGCTGCTACTAGAACCTTCTGATAAGACTCCCGGTCAGAAGAGGTCACAAAACTCTGGAGCTCCGAAGCAAGTCCCTGCAGGAACCTCTGAGCTCTCTCCTCAGCGTCCTACACCATCTTCGATGCAAACCGACTCAGCCTCATGAACTCTTGGTGATACATGTCCACCGACGAGTTCCCTTGCTTCAAATCGATAAAACGCTGCAGCATCTCTTCCCTGGCAGCTTTCAGGAAGAACTCACCCTCAAATCTAGCCTTGAAGGTAGCCCAAGCTATCGGCTCCACCAACATCTTCTCTTCCGCATCCCACCAATTCCGAGCATTATCCTTGAGTTGCCTCTTCGCCAAATCAACCCATCCAGCCGGGGTGATCTTGGCCATCTTCAGATTGTCCTCGATGTTCCGAATCCACTCATCGGCAGCTAGAGGACCCTCAGACCCATCAAAATATGCGGGACCCAGCTCCCGAAATTGCTTCGCTCCTGGCTCAGAGCGAGGGGCATCCGAAAGAGCCCGGGCAGCTCGAGCAAGTGGAGCATTCTGGACTTGCAGAAGCACGCCCTGCTGCACTTGCATCATCTGGAGCATCATCCGCATCATCTCACCGCTGGTGGATTCCCGCTCAGGCTCCTCATCATGAGGGAGTGCACCACTACCCCCACCACGGGTGAAACGCCTTCCTGCCATCTAGTGACACAGAAAACGAATCAGATTAAACTCATAGCTTATGACATCAGACGTCGAACTTAGTTTATTGGACATTCTAATATTATTATCGCTATTCCAAAAATCGCAGTTACAGAGTGACCTGCATGGGCCACCAACAAAACCTGTCACGACCCGCTTCCCTAAAATGGAGGCGAGACGTGAAAAGGTCCGCACGAGAGTGGAGCTGTGAAGCCCCAAACCCGATAAGCGTCAATAAACATAAGCAGGTCCCTGTAACCACAACGGAACAACAATAATAATACAAGGAGAGACTGAAATAAAATCTCACATCTCATAAAGTCCAATATCCAAAATAAGTTCAACATCCAGAAAAGCCACCAGGCTAAAAGAAAGAGTCTAAAGGCCTAGAACAAGGCCAACAAAAGCAACGACATAACAAAGTATAGGTGCCACGCACCGATAACAAAACAACAGTCTAAAACAAAAAGGGAAACACAATGAAAACACTAGGACTGGTCCCTAGTATCCACGTACTCCCTGTCAAACACAAGCTCGGGCTCGGCGTCAGCAAGCGCCTCGTCCTCAACAAAGGACCCAGGCTCAGGATCTAACATGTGTCACCCAAAAGAGTAGAGGGCACATGTCAGCAAGTCTAAAAGACTTGGGCAAGGAAACTGAAGGTAAAGTAAACTAGCAACCTAGAAATTATTGTATGATGCAAGGCAAGTAAAGTAAGGCAGGGAAGTGACAAGTAAACTGGAGTACAAGTAGCAAGTGTCAGTGGTAGTTGTGACATGTAATGTCAAGGAACAAGTACAAGGGATCACTCAATGAGTGCCCTATTGCCCGCAGGCTGTGCTCAAGTACAAGTCAAGGAAATCACGTCAAGTAAACACGTCGTGCACAGAGATTCCGCCTGTTGGCTAGAGTGGCTGATCGGGCCAACTCCTAAGCTCAAGTGACCGTTTATCTCTACCCCTCCGCGTGTATCGAGCCAGGGCATTACCCCCGAACACGGAATGCTCGCTTCTGGAACACGAGCCAGGAAGTTTGAATAACACGTATGGCATAGGGTTATGCCCACGTATAGTGGGTGCCTAGCCGGAAACTAGTAGGTCGGGCGTTGGCTATCAACCAACACATGGCCCGCTTCTGGAGCACGAGCCAGGAAACACGAGTATTGTAGCATGTGCTACAAATGCGACATACAACATGGATGGCAATTTATTCGCGTACCGTCAATCAAAATTAAACATGACTTGGTAGTTGTGCAACATGGTAAAACGACGGTCCTAGCTTCGTTGTCAAGCTAGTTCCGGAATTTGCGCCTAGGCGAGTATCATTTCGTCGCCTAGTCTCTTTTACGCCTACAACAAGCAAATGGCCTAACGCATGGCCTAAACCCTAGGTGGCAAGTTTCACTTGCCTAGCACCGGGGATGACGACCACTTCGTCACGCGGATGCTAATCTACGGGGAAATCGCTGTTATGGGGGAACAATCAACAAACAACATGAAATTTTATTAGGGTTTCATAAAAATACAAATAGGCTATAAAAACATAGAGGAATCGATTTCTTACCGAGGGGAAGCGGAAGAAACACTCCGGAGAACCCTAGGATCAGATCTGGAAAAGATTGGAGAAGTTGGGAGAACTAAGGTTTTTGGGGGATTTTGGGGATTTGATGGAGATTTGGGGAAGATGAGAGGTAGATAGAGTGAATGGATGGTTTGGATGATGGATTTAGGGCTTGGAATGAAGGGATGAAGCTTGGAGGAAGATGGGGGCTCAATGGGGGAGATTTTAGGGTTTTGGGTCGTGAGGGAGGAAGAAGAAACGTTTGGGAGGGGTATAAATAGGTTGGGCTGGCGGCTGCCCAGAAATTAGGGTTTCAACACAGGTTAGTCGGTCAAAGAGCAACCACTGACCGACTAGTTTGGCAACTAGTCGGTCGGTCGACCAACGCAGACCGACTAAGTGCAAACAGTAACTTCTGAACGAAAATAGGATTTTAGAATTAGTCGGTCCATGAACAAATACTGACCGACTAGTTTAGCATCTAGTCGGTCGATGAACGTTCTTAGACCGACTAAGAGTAAACAGTAACTGATACTAAAATTAGGTGATGAGTTAGTCGGTTAAAGAAGCATTGTTGACCGACTAGTTTGCAACCTAGTCGGTCAACCAACGTTCTTAGACCTACTAACGATAAACAGTAACTTCTGAGAAATTTAGAAAGCCAACTAGTCGGTCCAAGAAGGATTTCCGACCGACTGGATCGTCATCTAGTCGGTCGGTGCCCCTTCTTACACCGGCTAATGAGCACCAAAAGTTCCGATACGGAGCGCGGGGCCCCGGGATCGATTCCTAAGACCCCTAGGCTTGATCTAATAGTAAGATACGACCGTTGTGAAGTCCGTCACGAATGACATACTTCGAAATCGACAATCCTAAGGAAGAAACGAGAAAATACGACGAATCGATCGAAAATAAAAGCTACGGAGACGAAAACCACACAAGAGGAGAAAATCCACCAAAACATATATTATATTATAATAAATCCAGATACATGAAAAGCAGTCGTTACAGAAGCTTTCACTCAATGTTGGCCAAGAAAGAGTCAAATTTGACTTAGGCTTGTCGATGAAGCATCCAAATCCCCCGGACGATCCTAGTATCAGTATGTTGGAGAACGAAGAAGATAGAGCTGTTTAAACAAGTGCCTGGGAAGTACTCTCTAGGAATCCCCCCGATAGCTTGGGGGACCTTGGAGAGCAAGTTGGCTCCCCAAAGAATGAAGTTGCTAATGAGGCGGTCGCGTGACATGTGATCCCTCCCGGATTTTCTAAGTCTCCTCATACGAGGAGAAAAGGGAAAGAACCCATGGACCTCACCGGTGATGAGGTCCGGATCCTGAAAAAGATGGCGGTAGAAGCCAATTTGAGGGAGAAGCCCCCGGATCCTGTAGACAAAAGGAGGGTAGTTGAGCAAATCTTTTTACAGCCGCCGACTACACCAATAGCCACAAGCTCTGGAGTTGAAGAGATGCCGGATTTTGGGCATCACCTGTATCGCCCACCATGAACATCATCAACGGGCGTCGAGCTAAACGACGTTAAACAAAAGCGCTTCATGGGAGGTAACCCATGCTCTAAACTTTTACTTCCGCTTTTTAGGACTTTTTTTAACTTTATTTTATCTATTTTTATAAATAAATCCAGCCACAAGAACTTTCGTCGTGGAACTTAGGCGATTTTTGGGTTTTTGCAGAAAACAAGGCCCCAACCGATCGGGTGATAACTCACCCGATCGGTTGGGATGTATTAGCTAACGGCCGTATATGTAACTCAGCGAACCGACTGGGTGAGAAAAGACGAGACTGAGTCACTGACCGTGTGGGTAAAGCTGAACTTTCAGGAAATTTGGAGATCACATCAACCGATCGATTGAGTAATACTGCGGACGGGTGAGTGGCCGGGTGAAATGTCACATGCTCTCGGGAAAGATTTGGGAAGCGGTCAACCGATCGGGTGACTACCCACCCGGTCGGTTCACCTGTAGCTGCTGGCCGACAGAAAATTTTCGAAATTCGTCCACCCGATCGGGTGAGAACTCACCCGATCAGTTCATTTTCGCCCCTATAAATACCCCTGCCGCACGATGACCGCCACCCAACCCCCAAACTCCCCTTGACGCGATTACCCACCCTCCAACTGTCGATTCGACCTCCTCCATCCAACATACTACCCCTAGATCTTCATCCCCACTCATTTCCATACTTCCCCACCCTCTCCACCTTGCCATCATCAACATTCCATCATCAAAACATCCAAACCCTAACCCTAGCCCCCAAATTTTCAAAAATCATGTATCTTGTCGGATCAGCGAGTGGCGGCTTCCCAAATCGCTTCCTCCTACTACGTGAGTCCTCCGGGAGCTTAGTCTTGCTACATTGATGGGTAACACCTTTCTACTCTACACATCTCTTACCTTATCTGTAATGTCCTGAATTGGTGTTAGACCTGCTTCACCTGCTTTATAATTATCATAGGCACGCTCCCACTTTCCTTTTCACCATCCACGTAGTCGCCATGTCTAGAAAAGGGAAAGAGATTGCCTCATCTTCACGCCGTAATCCGCTTTACGGACCCTTTTCACCCTCTTTCCTCGGCATAAACCCTACGTCTGAGGAGCAATCCGATCGTTTACAAGCCCTCCTTCATCGTCCTATCCGACCTACTCTTTTCGCGGACTTCCCCACCCTACAATCCCTTGGACTCTTTAGGGGCGTCTGTGCACTTTTCGTTTCATAGGTTGTGATTATCTTCTGCGGACCCAGGCCAATACACACAGAAATCTCACACTTGAATTCCTCAGTTCTCTCGAGGTGTCTGATCATGGTTTCACCTTCCGGGCCTTCAATTGCGATTTTTCCATGAGCTTCGTCCAGCTTAACAACAATCTACTCTTCCCCAACCTCGATTGCCATGTTGAATGGCCTACTCATGATCGATCTTACATTTTTTCTCGCTTCCGGGCTGATGGTATTTAGCAACGATTCACCCGATATACCTCCTTTCCAGCGGTAGCCCTCGCCTCCTACATCATACACCCTTGCTACCGTTTTGCTCACTGCTTCCTTGCCAACACCATTTTCGCTCGTGTTGATATATCCGCGGTGTCTAGCGATGAGCTGCTCTTTCTCTACGCCATGTCTCATGACCGGATTCATGGCGAAATCCCTTTCCCCTTAAACACCGCTAATTGGATCGTCCACGAGCTCTTATCCGTCAGTCGCGCCGCTTCTGGATCTATCTGCTGCGGGGGTATTGTCACTCTTATTGTCAGCTTTGTCTTGAGGATGCCCACCAACCTCCCTATTGTCCCGGGACGTAACTGTATCGATCGCGACTACTTGATTTCTATCGGTATGCTTACTCCTTTTGGGGAGGATCATGCAGCCTACCTCTATAGTCCCGCCTGCACTCCTTTTGCCATCCTCCCACCCTCATCTTCGGAGCGTTTCCCCCTACACCTTACACACCTGCCCTGGGAGTTCTACCCAGATCCTTGGTACGCTTCACTCGTCCACTTCCCGCCCGTGGATCCTCCCGATTGGCACCCGTATGTCGGTCCACCCCGTCCCACCATCATCCACCACGATCCACCGATGTATCCCGATCCTCCGGTTGTTCTGCCTGCTGCTCCCCCTTCTCCTATTCGCACACCCTCTCCTTCGTCCTCGGAGGATTCCTTCTACCATTATTCACCACCCTCCTCGCCATCCCCTCCACCGCCAGCAACTCCGATTAACTTCCCCCTTCCATTATTTTGTTGTGTTGTCGTGTGTCGTTTTCTTTGTGTGTGTGTGTGTGTGTGTGTGTGTGTGTGTGTGTGTGTGTGTGTGTGTGCTTATTTTACTTTTTGTCATGTCGTGTCTTCTTTCTTTCTTTCTTTTTCTATTTTTATGTCGTGTGGTTTGATTTTGATTTTTCTTTATTTTCATTTTCGTATCTGTGTTTTTCTTGTTTTTCGTGTCTTTTTGTGTCTGTGCGTATTCCCCCCCATTTTCATTGCTCTCCCGTACTCACTCTTATTGCATTGAGGGCAATGCAAGCTTCAGCTTGGGGGAGTCGCACTTTGTGCGTCATTTGAGTCTTTCTTTTCCGTTTTTGTGTCGTTTTCATCGTGTTTTAATTTTTCTTTTCTTCTTTTTATCTCTTTCTCCTAGAGATGAACCCTATGATGAATTGCCACAAAATCACACACACCTAGCATAGCATCGATAATCACACTCACTAACCCTAGGATAACGAGTCCTCTTGCATTTCACGCATCGTGGGTCCACTTAGCTTTTTTGTAAGTCGTGTGTCGTGCCTAGCTATTTGGTGTGCTTCTGCCTTGTGATTTTACTTTATATACCTGTCCAGGAATGACCCCTAGATTATCACGAGTCGATATGAATAATGTGGTATTTGCTTCTCTTGCCTGTTTCTGTATAAATGATTATATACATATCGTATGCTTCATTTCGCATGTGTTGGGATTCCACAATTAAGGACTAGGATAACCCATTTAGCCCATGCTCTAATTAGTGAGAATAGTTTCCTTTGCCCAAGTGTCTAGATTTCGATTTCTTTTTTGTTTTACTTGGTGCAAATCCCCTCGTCGTGTACCGTTCTCCCACTTGGGAGAGTACACATGTGTATAGCCAAAAAAACCCCAAAAATCCAAAAAAAAGAGAAAAGAAAAGAAAAAAAATAAAAAAATTGTATAGCCAAAAATCCAAAAAAATACAAAAACCCAAAACCCAAAAAAAATTCCAGTGTGAATATTTTACTACTTGCCGAGAATAAAGGGAAGGCGAGAATTTGCACCGAGTGTTCTTCTCCACATCATCTCAACCCCCATCGGTTTCGAAAACACTTGGCTTAGGAACCTTTTAGCTATTATCTAGGCTTTAGTGTGGTGATTTCCTTAACCCTAGTTGTGGAGCCCCTGACGCATGATATGTTTCGATTCTCTCTCTATTCTCATACATGCTTGAACTATATATTCACCGCTTTATTCAATTTGAATCGATATTTGGGTCATTTCCTGGATTTGCGTATATCAAGCTTTATCGCACATTGTAGATAGTGACACCGTCTGCTAGCGCACGACCACACTCACTCGCGCTTCACCGCATGGGCCCACGGCACTTGTCTGGACTCGTATTCCTTGGTTTAGTGATGTGATTTGGCGTTTGCTTGCTTGGTGTGTCGTTTTTGATTTTGTTGGCCCTGACGGGCGATCTAGGATATAGAGTTTTCTTTTTCTCTCTTTCTCTCTATTTTCTCTCTCTGAGCTCCTACTCTCACTCGTCTTCCTCGAGGACGAGGAAGAGTTCAGCTTGGGGGATTTTGACGTGCGTTTATATTTCATATATTTGCGCATGTTTTCTTCTGTGTTTTTCCGTATTTTACCGTCGTCTGATATTCATTTTCTCGTGTTTTCTTGTTTTCTTTCACTTTTCCGTGTTTTCCGTATTTTGCAGGAGTTTACTGGCATATGGGGCATAAAACGATGATATCATGTGTCCCCGGAGCAACGGGAGAAGTCACGCGTAATCCAGGGGGTCAAACGACGAAGATTGCATCTTTCAGCCCCTCACCCGATCGGTTGATCATCTTCAACCGATCGGGTGATGCACGTGTGCACCACCCGGACGCAGCTTGGAGCTCACGAGAAGTCACCCGGTCGGTTCAGTGACCGGGTCAAAAGCTCAAACTCTCTGGAAATCGACGCCGATTGCCAACCGATCGGGTGACCTTCACCCGATCGGTTCACCTGTAGCTGAATTTCAACAGCTAAGACACGAAGATCCAACCGGTCTCCTCACCCAGTCGGCACCAAGATCCAACCGACCGCATCCATGTTTCAACCGACCGGTTCATCCTGACCGGGTGAAGTTCTGCATCACGCTGTAATTTTGTGAAGCGGTTCACCCGATCGGTTGACTTGTCAACCGATCAGGTGATGTCGTTTTCTATATATAGAACCCTAGGTTTCCCAGATTCGGGAGTTGGTAATTTTTTGCTGTTTTCTTCATTTTGTGACGGCTGTAATTTTCCAGTTTTTGTAAGTTTTCAGATCTTTGTCAAACTTTAGTATTATCTTAATTGCTTTACTACCATTGCATTTCTATTGTCTGATCATGATTTTTACGGTCGATTTCTGTTTAGATCGCTTTTTACTAAATATGTGTGAGTAGTTCCCAAATCTGGGATTTTGGCGGAAACCCCTTCGTGGGCTCTTCCCGATGCGTCCATAGGGCTAGGAAATCGATAGGGATTAGGAATCTAATGGTTACGCTGGGTGTTTTATTGTCATCGGCGGGAAAAAGACTGCCTTTGACCGTTGGGCCAAGGGGGAATAAACTTGACAGTTGACTCCCTAGCCATAGCTCATGCCCTTAGCGTAGACGCCGAATCCTAGCGCTCGCGGGAGCGACAGGATGAGACGTTGGGAGTTATCGTTGCGAGCTTAGTGCTCCCGGAGTCGATCAGTGTTAATGGACACGGGAGTGCCCACTGATCGAACCCGGGAAGTCCGGCGTATCATCCTGGGCACCGACCGGAATATCGGGCCTATGGGATGCTGGTACCACTTTCAGAGGCAACGTCTCACCATTAGACCCTAATTCCGATCGCCATCCTACCCGTAGGTCGTATCGGCGAGAGTCACTCGTTGGGGTGGAAACCAAAGTCCCGGGTTTTTCCTTCATATTGTCTATACCTTGCATTCCTTTACCGTGACAACCCATCATTCGATATGGGCTAGCTCGCCCATGGGGTGATTTTGATCCTCCTTGACACAAGCACATCCACGCCTCCCTGAGTTCGACCCCCAAGCCACATTACAACACCGTGCGCTTGCGGTTCAAATATTTAAATCTCACGCCCCCATTCGCATCATTGCACACATCTAGCACGCAGACGCCCCGGGGGGGTCACTAGATGACCGGTCAGAGATCCTTCTTAGACCGACTAGCCATACTTGTTAATTCAGCCTTTGTACTGTTGACCAGTTAGTTGGTTCAAGAAGGATGGTTAATCGATTAAAAGCCAATCTAGTCGGTCCAAGAAGGTTCACCGACCGACTAGTTGTCAATCTAGTCGGTTGATGATCCTTCTTAGACCGACTACTTTCAAAACTAATCGGTCAGTGATCCTTCTTAGACCGACTAGTGCTTACCCATGATTTTACCATCTTCTCTGTCAACCATATAGTCGGTCCAAGAAGGTTCACGACCGACTAGTTGCAAAACTAATCGGTCAGTGATCCTTCTTAGACCGATTAAGCAGCTTTAAAAATAGATCCGTTGGGCATTTAATGCCACGATTTTTGTGACCGTTTTGTCCCTTCTCTATATAAGTTTGAGTGCTTCAAACCAGGGATCCAAGGCTGAAATTAGAGACATTTTCACATCTTTGAGGAGAGTCATTCAACTCCAATTCCAAGCTCTCTCATCTCACAAGAATCTCTCTCTCACTCTTTGAGCACTAATTCCTCAAGAGATATTCTCATACCTTGTGAGCTTCTCAAGCTAAGAGCTTGAATCCAAGTCACCATCTTCTCCCTAGCCATCCATTGCTGCTCATCTTGGTGGAGCTAGGGTTTGGTGATCTCATCTTCCTCAAAATCCATCATTGCCCCAAATTGGTAAGTATTTCTCAAGGCATTGGATTTTATGGTAAGAAGTTTTATATTTCATTATTTATACTTCATATTTGGAGGGGATCCGTTCCGTAAGAGGATTGTAGTGACCATGTGCTATGAGGAACAAACATTAGAGGGGGGGTGAATATTGTTTTATAGAATTATAAGGAATTTACGCCAAATAAATCCCTAATTAACCAACAAATGCGGAATACAATAAGTGAACAACAACGCAAGGAGTAATGCAATGCTAACAAGAAATCTACCCTGGTTCGGTGTCACCCAAGTCTCCCCGACTTGTTACCGGTGCCCTAATCCAGCAACACCCGGATCCCCTCCGGATACTCTAGAAAACCGCTAGAGCTTTCCTTTAGCCCACTTGCGGAAACCCCACAAGTGCAATCGACCTACAATCGATGTCCGTGTATCCCACAACCCAGGAACACGCAAAAACCTTAATCCCACAACTAGGGACTAAGCACACTCTCACAAACCGAAAGCAAAAATGAAATCTTGACTCCCATAACTTGGGATCAAGCCAAACCTCTCACCACCGTGAGTATACAACAAATATGAAGTATAAAGAATGAAATATAAAACTTCTTACCACAAAATCCTATGCCTTGAGAAATACTTACCAATTTGGGGCAAGGATGGATTTTGAGGAAGATGAGATCACCAAACCCTAGCTCCACCAAGATGAGTATCAATAGATGGCTAGGGAGAAGATGGATTCCTTTGAGTGCATAAGGAAATCCACCAAGTCAGCCCATATTCCATATCCGTGCCTATTGACTCTCGTTTTCCCTCACTTCGGCGTCCCTCTCCCTCCCGATGATCAGCGTCCTTTGGGTCCTCCCTGAACGCGACTGCCGTCAAGAAGTCTCTTGCGACGCTTCGTCACGTTCAGAGGACTACCCCCTCTGCTTCAGCTGCTCCTGCTCCTCCTCCTACTCCGTCACTCGCTGCGTTTGCAGTTTCCCTGCGACGTGTGGAGTCTCGTGTTTCTCGTTCTGAGGAGATGCTAACTCGCATCTGTTCTCACTTGGGCATTGAGGTTCCTCCTTCTGTTTCTGACGAGGAGGAAATGGATGAGGCTGATCTCGAGGAGCTTGTTGGATCTCCTCCTCGTGCCCCCGAGGGTACGTCTGCTGCTGCTACTTCTGCTGGTGCTCCCGAGAGCACACCTGCTGCCACCATTCCTTCGGTGGATACTTCGTCTGCTGGTGCTCCCGAGACCACTCCTGTTGCCACTCTCCCTTCGGTTGTATCTCCTGTCGTTCTCGAGACCACCATCCCTTCTGCAGAGCCTGTTGTTGCTGCTGATCCTCCCTCTGCCTCATGAGCTTGCATTGGAGGACTCTCCCATGTGCACATTGGATGATATTTTTTTTATGAGAGAGTGGGGTAGGATAGTTGGGTGGTGATGTATTTTGGATGGATTTTTGTATGTTTTATGATGTATTTTTAAGTATACATGTTTTGTGATACTTCGATGTATGCCGTGAGATATGTTGTATGATGTGCTCCGATCTGAGGATCATTTATTTTTGTGTTGGCAGATGTATAATTTTGATGTACAATGTTATATATATTTATACATCGTGTTGCCATTTACTTCCGTGTGCACATTATATTTTTGTCTCTGATGTTGATCTCGTCGCTCGACGAATATATTTGATTAAATAGAATTTTTTCTATGAAAACATCGAATTGTTTTTCATGCACTAAATTCATTAAGAATGTTGATATTGAAGAGTATGTTCCATAACTCAATACATGAAATTGATTTGAGTTTTGATGATCTCATTTTTTTCGATTTTCGACTATGGTCTCGTTGGCACACTTTGATTTTCTTCGTGATTTTACGTTGGTGTCATTTGGACCATGGTCGTATTCTTCGACTCCCGTGCTTTTATTTTAGCCATTGTTGTTGTCATTGATCTCCTCCCGCTCTTTTTGCTAATGCCAAAGGGGGAGAGAATTAATAATGACGATGTGCTAATAATGCAATTTAACGTGAATCTAATTTGATATGTTAGATTCAGGGGGAGTTAAGATATAAAAATGGATTTCAAATCCGATATCTCAATAATTGGATTCACATTTTATTCTTTCCTCGTCTGCTTGATGCGTATAATTATTATCTAATATGGAATTAACGTGTCATCAATGCAGGGGGAGTAAGTAAATTTCATTTGAATCATTATTATTGATTATTATTTATGTTGGTTTGTCATCACCAAAAAGGGGGAGAATATTGAGTATTGATTCCCCGGATTTGGTTTTGATGATGAACAAACATAAATATCGTGAACTTACTCTTTATGAGCGCAGTTATGGAGATCGTCGCCAAAATTCTATGAACATCTAAAGCGACGTCTCAAGACTTCTCAAAGCACGTGATCGTGTGCCTGAAGCTTCGTTGAAGCTCTAGGAGCATATTGAAGTCAAGGATTCGGAATGAAGCTTTTGAAGACGGTTCGTCAAGTTTAATTTATAGTCTTCTAGCTTCTTTTCGTAGAATGTTAAGCCTTGAGTAGATCTTACATTTTAATCTTCTTAACGCTCATATCATTAGAGCTAGGATTATCTTAGAAGCCCTTTCTCGAAGCTTCACGCTTCATTTCGCGACTTCTGGTGCATCTTAGTTGGTTCAAGAAGAAGAACCAATCGACTAGATTGTCATCTAGTCGGTCAGTAATCCTTCTTGAACCGACTAGATCTCCTTGCTTAATTCAGCCTAGACACTGTTGATCAATTAGTCGGTCCAAGAAGGTTCACCGACCGACTAGTTGTCAAACTAGTCGGTTTGGAATCCTTCTTAGACCGACTAGTTAAGACTTCATTTTTCAGCCTGAGTTACTGTTTACAGTTAGTCGGTCCAAGAACATTCATCGACCGACTAGTTGTGAAACTAGTCGGTTGGAATTTGTTCTTAGACCGACTAGTTCACATTGTATTCAGCCTATTTGATTTCATCTTTTAGTAGGTCAAATAACACTCATCGACCGACTAGCTTCTAAGATAATCATATCAAATAACACTCACCGACCGATTTTCTTCGTGATTTTATGTTGGTGTCATTTGGACCATGGTCGTATTCTTCGACTCCCGTGCTTTTATTTTAGCCATTGTTGTTGTCATTGATCTCCTCCCGCTCTTTTTGCTAATGCCAAAGGGGGAGAGAATTAATAATGACGATGTGCTAATAATGCAATTTACCGTGAATCTAATTTGATATGTTAGATTCAGGGGGAGTTAAGATATAAAAATGGATTTCAAATCCGATATCTCAATAATTGGATTCACATTTTATTCTTTCCTCGTCTGCTTGATGCGTATAATTATTATCTAATATGGAATTAACGTGTCATCAATGCAGGGGGAGTAAGTAAATTTCATTTGAATCATTATTATTGATTATTATTTATGTTGGTTTGTCATCACCAAAAAGGGGGAGAATATTGAGTATTGATTCCCCGGATTTGGTTTTGATGATGAACAAACATAAATATCGTGAACTTACTCTTTATGAGCGCAGTTATGGAGATCGTCGCCAAAATTCTATGAACATCTAAAGCGACGTCTCAAGACTTCTCAAAGCACGTGATCGTGTGCCTGAAGCTTCGTTGAAGCTCTAGGAGCATATTGAAGTCAAGAGATTCGGAATGAAGCTTTTGAAGACGGTTCGTCAAGTTTAATGTATAGTCTTCTAGCTTCTTTTCGTAGAATGTTAAGCCTTGAGTAGATCTTACATTTTAATCTTCTTAACGCTCATATCATTAGAGCTAGGATTATCTTAGAAGCCCTTTCTCGAAGCTTCACGCTTCATTTCGCGGCTTCTGGTGCATCTTAGTTGGTTCAAGAAGAAGAACCAATCGACTAGATTGTCATCTAGTCGGTCAGTAATCCTTCTTGAACCGACTAGATCTCCTTGCTCAATTCAGCCTAGACACTGTTGATCAATTAGTCGGTCCAAGAAGGTTCACCGACCGACTAGTTGTCAAACTAGTCGGTTTGGAATCCTTCTTAGACCGACTAGTTAAGACTTCATTTTTCAGCCTGAGTTACTGTTTACAGTTAGTCGGTCCAAGAACATTCATCGACCGACTAGTTGTGAAACTAGTCGGTTGAAATTTGTTCTTAGACCGACTAGTTCACATTGTATTCAGCCTATTTGATTTCATCTTTTAGTAGGTCAAATAACACTCACCGACCGACTAGTTGTCAAACTAGTCGATTGGCAAGTCTTCTTAGACCGACTAGTTCTATACTCCTTGAATTCACTTTATTGGCTGTGAACTAGTTAGTCGGTCCAAGAGGAATCACCGATCGACTAGTTGAGAAACTAATCGGTCAGTGATCCTTCTTAGACCGATTAGACTGCTTCAGAAATAGATCCGTTGGAGCATTAAATGCTCGAATTTTCTCTCTCTCTCTTCTCTATCCTATATAATCTTGAGATGCTTCTTCATAGCATTCAAGGCTGATATTTATTGCATTTTAGAGAATCAAAGAGAAGCATTCAACTCCATTTCAAAAGCTTCATTTCTCACAAGAATCTCTCCCTCACTCTTATTCCTCAAGAGAGATTCTCATTGATTGTGAGCCACTCAAGCCAAGAGCTTGATTCAAGGTCACCAACTCCTCCCTAGGCTTCTATTGCTGGTCAACTTCTTGGAGCTAGGGTTTGGTGCCTTCTTCTCCTTCAAAATCTTCCTTGTCCTAAAATCGTAAGTTTACTCAAGGCATAGGATTTTGTTGGTAAGCATTTCATATTTCATTTACATTGCTATTGTAAGTTTTTCTCTCGGTTGTGAGAGAAGTTTGTGATCCCGGTTTGTGGGAGTCACATTTTTATTTGTGTATGATTTGATCTTGTAGTGGTTTTCTACAAGAATTTCATAGTGCAAATTTGAGTTAGAGGATTCTAACTCAAGTAGCCAGAGGGGATCCGGGTGTTTGGGACGTAGGATCACTTGGAACAAGTCGGGAAGACTTGGGTGGATCCGAACCTGTTATATCGTTTGTTTGCGGTTGTCTTTTATTGTTGTCTAATTTCATTTCCGCATTGTTGGTTGAGTTTACAAGATAATTAGGAATTATTCTCTTGATTATTTTAAAGTATTATTCACCCCCCCTCTAGTACTTGTGCAGTAGCTATCAGGGCATTACACTCTGGACCAGTGGCCTTTCATGCCACAGCTACGGCACTGGTCTTCCCATTCCCTCTTGGGTGGGGGTGCATAATCTCTATTTTTGTCATTTCTGCGTCACGTGAACTTCCGCTTATTTTCATTTCTTCGTTGCTGGACTTGGCACGTAGCCCTTTTGTTCTGTCCCCCTTTCTGTGGTCTTTCTTTTCTTTTGTTGTCCCTCTTCTTTCGAGAAGAAGAGGCATTATGAGCTTCTGGAAGGGGGCAGTGCCAGCGGGGCGTATGTTGTGAGCGACGGGAGAAGCTCTCTGTTTTGTTCAGCCATGAGTAAACATGGCAGCAGCTCAGAATACTTGGTGAACTTGCGTTCACGGTATTGCTGCATTAGTATCGCATCTTTTTCATGGTAGGACGTAAATGTCTTTTCAAGCATGCGATCTTCTGAGACTTTTTCACCACACAACTTCAGGCATGAGGTGATGCTAAAAAGTGCTGAGTTGTACTCAGTAATGGACTTAAAGTCATGCAGTCTCAGGTTCTCCCACTTATATCGTGCCTTTGGGAGTATAGCATCTTTCTGATGTTTATACCTATCCTCAAGGGCAGCACATAGCTCAAGTGGATCTTTGACCGTAAGGTATTCAGCCTTTAGGGTCTTGTCCACGTGGCGGTGAATATAGATAATGGATTGCGCCTTTTCTATATCGCTTACATTTTCATTATTATTCACAACAGAAATGAGGGACTTTACCCGCAGATGAAACTTCACATCGAGCTGCCAGCTCAGATAGTTTCTTCCTGATGCATCCAGCACTTCGAAATCAACACTTGCAATTTTAGCCATTTTATCTAGCAGAGCACAAATATGCATGAATTAATAATTTAAACATAAATATTTTCATGCGGAGGCAATTTTAATATGAAGGGCTAATTGCGTGTATCGGCCAGTCCCACATAAATAATAGTCCAAAGTCCCATTACAGTCCATATTACACAAATGAAAACTTTAAAAATAAATTACAACTTTGGAATCCTCTGTGGGTCCCATATAAGATCTTCGGCTTCAATTGTGGCCTCCGTTTCCATGGAAAATGTCTTCGGTCTTGGACATTTACAAAATTTCCTCACTATAATTTCTCTCAAAAGTAAAAGAAAAGTGCATGAAAATAAAATGTGGGACTTAAACAGCCGATCCAAAAACCACAATTAGCCATCCATGTAGAAAATTTGTGCTCATCAAACATTTTCATCAGACATTTTCATCACAGGCATCACATGCATTAATATTTGCAGAGATGGATAAACAATTTAATTACTTAATAATTATTGGACCACTGGGCAACGTCATACACCGTTAGGTTAGGTAACTAACGGCAGAGCGGTCGCATGATCTTCTTACTTATTAAGCTTAAATATAATGCACAACCACGCATAAAATATCCACAGGATAATCCAGTGATGCAATAATGATTTTCAGAAAAATTCATTTAATAGGGGGTTGAGCAAGTTGAGTTTATCCAAAAAAATTGGAAAAGAGCTCAAACGGTTAAACATATTCTTCGAGAATGAAGAAGTTTTCCTTTTTAATTTATCCCCAAAAAGAGTCTCAAAGGTCCCCAATATTCCCAAAATCCCCTTTTACATTAACTTTTAGCTCGCAAAAAATCGCCTATTTTACTCAAAAAAAATTTTAAGCCCAAAAAGCCTTTTTCGTAGCTTTTATCTTTGTTCCCCCAATTTTTTTTTGAAAAATGGAAGTTAACTGCGGGTTTGAGGCCCGTAGTGTGGCTGCGGGCTTCAGGCCCGTAGGTTAATTTTTTTGTTTTGCCTGCGGGCCCTGCAGTCTGCCTGTGGGCTTCAGGCCCGAAAGGCTATTTTCCATTTTTTGTGTTTTGGGCTTCCGGCCCAATTAGGGGCGGCCGGGCGGCGGCTGACAGGGGGGAAGGGCGGGGCCGCCCCCTGGGGGGCGGCGGCGTGCGGCGGCGCGAGGGCTGCAGCCCCCCTTCGGGGGCTTCTTCGCTGCGGGGCGGTGGCCGCAGCCCCCCTTCGGGGGGCTGTTTTGCGCAACGGCACGAGACCGCAGCCCCCCTTCGGGGGGGATTTTTTGCGCGACGATGCGAGGCCGCAGCCTCCCTTCGGGGGGCGTCAGCGCGGCGGCGCGACAGGCCGCAGCCCCCCTTCGGGGGGGCTTCTGCACGGTGGTGCGAGGCCGCAGCCCCCTTTGGGGGGCACGTCGGCGGCAATGGGGATGCCGCAATGGGTTTGGAGGGGAAATTGATTTTTAGACGAGGAAATTCGTCGTTTTTAGGCAATACACAGTACCCGTATCGATCTTGCGAGATCTAGGGGACGAGCAATCATACGTATGATAAAGGCATCATTTTTAGCGATTTTACCTCTATATCCATCCTCTAGATATAGTGACGGTTGAACGAAGCCCTACGCGAATGACGACGCTCGATTGAGGAATCCTTGCACCGTGCGTGTGGATCTCCCGTCTCCCTTCGCCTTCGCAACGATCGAAAAAAATTTTGTGGAAAATTTTTAGAGGCTCGTGCTGATAACGTGTTATGAATCAACTACTGGGGAGGAACCCCCAGCCCTTTATTTATAGGCAGAATAGGAGAGTAGAAAGATAGGATACATAGATATGTGCGTATCTCTAAGATACCCGCAATCCTAACCGACTCTGGTATTTCCATTCACAACAATAAAAAGATTTATAACTTTTCGAAAATGTAAAAATTATTCCAGAGCTCAGAAAAATCCGCAAAAATCTTTGTTGAAACCGGGAGATCACCATCTTCAACTGAAAATAACAGAAGAAAAAATTATGTCAAAAATCATATTATTTAATTAAAAGATCTATAACTTCCCGAACATGTAGAAAAATAGCCCCGAGCTTAGAAAAGCCGAAAAAAATATCCGTTGGAACCGGGGGATCGCCATCTTCAACTGAATAATAAGAGAAGACAAAATTAGGTTATACAAATCATATCATTAAATATAAAGGTTCATATCATACTGAAAATGTAGAATATAGCTCGATGCTCAGAATAATCCAAAAAAATATCAGTTGGAACATGGAGATCACCATCTACAACTGAAAAATAAAAGAAGAATTAGGTCAACAATCATATCATTTAATAAAAAAATACATATCTGCCATAAATAGTAGAAATTAGCACAGAGTTCAGGAAAATCCGTACAAATGTCCGTTGAAACCGGGAGATCGCAATATTCAACTGAAAAATAAGAGAGGTAAGGCCAAAAAATCATTGCATTTAACGAAAAGATTCATATCTTCCAGAAAATTTAGAAAAATAGCCCCAAGCAAAGAAAATCTATAAAAATGTCCAATGGAACCGGTAGATCGCCATCTTCACCTGAAAAAATTTGAGAAGCAAAATGTAGGCAATAAAAATCATCTCATTTAATAAAAACATACATATCTTCCATAAAGTGTAGAAAATAAAAGAAAAATACGTAAAAATATCAGTCGGAACCGGGAGATCGCCATCTTCAACGAAAAAATAAGAGAAGGCAAAATTAAGCCAAAAATCAAATCATTTAATAAAAAGATCCATATCTTCCAGAAAATTTAGAAAATAGCTTTGAGTTCAAAATGTCTGTTGGAACCGAGAGATTGCCATCTTCAAGTGAAAAATAAGAGAAGACCAAATTTGGCCAAAAAATCATATCATTTAATAAAAAGATCATTCACTTCCCAAAAATGTAGAAAAATAACCCCAAGCTCAGAAAAATCTGCAAAGCTATCCATTGGAACTTGGAGATCGCCATCTTCATCTAAAAAATAATAGAAGACAAAATTTTGCTATAAAATCATATCATTTAATATAAATATCCATATCTTATAGATAATGTAGAAAATAGCCCGGAATCAAAAACCGCAAAAATTAAATTAGAACTGAGCGATCGCCATCTTTAACTAAAAAAAGACAAGACAAAATTGAGCCAAAAGATCATATCATTTAATTAAAATATACATATCTTCCATAAAAGGTAGAAAAATAGTCCCAGGCTAAGAAAAATCTGCAAAAATGTCTTTTGGAATAGGTAGATCATCATCTTCAACTTAAAAAATAAAAGAAGACAAATGTAGGCTATAAAAATCATATTAGTTAATAAATAGATCCTTATCTTTCTTAAAATAAAGAAAAAAGCACCGAGCTCATAAAAATCTGCAAAACTGTCCGTTGGAACCGGGAGATCGCCATCTTCAGCTTAAAAATAAGAGAAGACAAAATTAAGCCAAAAATCATATCATTAAAAAAGATACATACATTCCATAAAATTTAGAAAATAGCTCTGAGGTCAGAATAATACGTAAAAATGTTTGTTAGAAACGAGAGATCGCCATCTTCAACTGAAAAATAGGAAAAGAAAAAATTAGACCTTAAAAATCATACCAATTAATATAAAGAAGCATATCTTCCAGAAATGTAGAAATAGCCTGAAGCTCAGAAAAAATCCGCATAAATTTCTGTTGTAACCGAGAGATCGCCATTTTCAACTGAAAAATAAGAGAAGACAAATTTAGGCTATTTAAATCATATCATTTAATAAAAATTTCTATATCTTCAATAAAATGTAGAATATAGCACTGAGCTCGAAAATCAGCAAAAATGTTAGTTGGAACTGGGAGATTGCTATCTTCAACAGAAAAATAAGAGGAGACAAAATTAGGCTATAAAAATCATATCATTTAATATAAGATTCATACCTTACAGAAAATGTAGAAAATAGCCCGAAGCTCAGAGAAATCTGAAAAATGTGCGTTGGAACTGGGAGATCGTCATCGTCATTTGAAAAATAGAGAGGCCAAAATTAGGCAATAAAATCATATCAATTCATTAAAGATCTATATCTTTCAGAAAATGTAGAAAAACAGACTCAAGCTAAGAAAAATCCGCAAAAATGTCCATTGGAACTGGGAGATCGCCATCTTCAACCGAAAAACTGAAAGAAATAAGAGAAGGCAAACGTAGGCTATGAAAATCATATCATTATAAAAATGTAGAAAATAGCACCGAGCATATAAAAATCCATAAAAATATCCGTTGGAACAGGGAGATCGCCATCTTCAACTGAAAAGTAAGAGAAGAAAAAATTAGGCCAAAAATCATTTCATTTAATAAAAAGATCCACATCTTCTAGAAAATTTAGAAAATAGTCTCAAGTCAGAATAATACGCAAAATGTCCGGTAGAAACGGGAGATCGCTATCTTCAACTGAAAAATAAAAGAAGACAAAATTAGGCCAAAATTATATAATTTAATAAAAAGATTCATAACTTCTCGAAAATGTAAAAAATAGCCCCGATCTCAGAAAAATCCACAAAACGTTCCTTGGAACAGGAGATTACCATCTTCAACTGAAAAATAAGAGAAGACAAAATTATGTTATAAAAATCATATCATAATATAAAAATTCATATTATACGAAAAAATATAGTAAATAGCCCGAAGCTCAAAAACAATTCATACAAATGTCTATTGGAACCAGCAGATCGTCATCTTCAAATTAAAAAGAGAAGACATAATTAGGCCAAAAAATCATATCATTTCATAAAAAGAGACATATTTTCCAGAAAATGTAGAAAAATAGTCTCAAGCTAAGAAAAATCCGCGAAAATATCCGGTGAAACTTGGAGACCGCCATCTTCAACTAAAAAATAAGAGAATACAAACGTAGACTATAAAAATCATATTATTTAATAAAAAGATCTATATCTATCTAAAATGTAGAAAAATAGCACCGAGCTCAAATAATATGCAAAAATGTCCGTTCGAACCGCGAGATCGCCAATTTAGTGAAAAATAATAGAAGAAAAAATTAGGCTATAATAATCTTATCATTTAATAAAAAGATTCATAACTTTCCCAAAATTTAGAAAATAGCCCGGAGCTCAAAAAAATCTGCAAAAATATTCGTTGAAACTGTTAGATCTGCAAAAATCTGCAAAATTATGTCATAGACTAATATTATGTAATGAAAAGATCCATAACTTCCCGAAAATATAGAAAAATAGCCCCGAGCACAGAAAAATCGAAAAAATGTCCGTTGGAACGGGGAGATCGCCATCTTCAATTGAATAATAAGAGAAGATCGCATTGAATGGTTAAACAATACGAATCCACTCATGGGTTCAATACACAAGCAATTGCCACGGTCAACGATTTCTGGGACTCGCACGGATTTCGTCAGTGTTGTGGAAAAATAAGAGGCCAAATGAGGAGTGTCCGCGGTTTCTATGTGAAGAGGAGGTAGTTTCCATGATTTTCCATGATATTTCGATAGTTGGTGCTGCCAGAAATAGTAAAATTCTTCAATCATGCTATTTGTGGCAACCGTGGGGTTATCCCAATCGAAATCTAATGGGAAATCAAGGAAACTACCTCTTATTCATATAGAAACCACCTGCGCTCCTCAGTTGGCCTCTTTTTCCCCACGTCTATGAAATCCGTGCGAGTCCCATAAATTATTGACCATGGCAATGGTTTTTGTATTGAATCGTGAGTGAATTCTTATAGTTTTCCTATGGAAATCGATGGTGATGCATGATCGATGTCGTAGGAGCCAAGATTTCGGTCGTTTGATGCCTGGAATGGCCGATTGCCAGGCTACCAGAAATAGTAAAATGCTTCAACCGAGCTATTCATAGCAACCGTGGGGGTTATCCCAACCGAAATCTCATAGAAGACATGGAAATTACCTCCTCTTCACATAGAAACTACGAACGCTCCTCATTTGGCACCATATTTACGCAAACTGCCTACGAAATCCGTGCGAGTTCCAGAACAGTGGTAATTGCTTGTGTATAGAATCCGTGAGTGGATTCTTATTGTTTTCACAAGGAAAGCAAATGTGACGCACTAACGATCTCGTAGGAGTCAAGATTTTGGTCGTTTGATGCTCGTATTGGTCGATATCTTGGGCTGCCAGAAACAATAAAAATGCTTCAACCTGCTATTCACAATAACCGTGGGGTTTTCCCAATCGAACTCTCATGGGAAGTAATGGAAATTACTACTCTTCACAAAAAACTTTGGACGCTCCTTATTGAACCTCTTATTTATCCACAATGCCTGCAAAATCCGTGCAAGTCCCAGAAATCATTAACCATGGCAATTGCTTATGTATAGAACCCGTGAGGGGATTCTTATTGTTTTCACATGGAAAGCGATGATGATGCACTATCGATGTCGTAGGAGCCAAGATTTTGGTCATTTGATGCCTGGATTGGGAGATAGTTGAAGCTGCCAGAAATAGTAAAATACTTCTACCTCGATATTCGCATCAACAGTGGAGTTATCCTAATCGAAATATCACGAGAAATCATGGAAACTGCCTACTTTTCACATAGAAACCACTGACACGTCTCATTTGGCCTCTTATCCCCCCCCACAACGTTTGAGAAATTCGTGCGAGTCCCAGAAATTGTTAACCATTGCAATTGCGTGTGTATTGATCCCGTGAGTGAATTATTATAGTTTTTTCCATGGAAATCGATGGTCATGCACTATCGATGTCGTAGGATGCAAGATTTTGATCGTTTGATGCCCAGGTTGCCGATAGATTGGGGTATCAAAATAATAAAATGCGTCAACCCTGTTATTTGCAACAACTGTGGGGTTATCCTAATTGAAATCTCATGAGAAGTCATGAAAACTTCATCATCTTCAAATAGAAACTCAGAACACTCCTCATTTGACCTCTTCTTTACCCACAACACCTGTGAAATCTGTGGGAGACTCAAAAATCATTAACCGTGGTAATTGATTGTGTAACAGATTTCGTCGGCGATGTGGGGAATAAGAGGCCAAATGAGGAGTGTCTGCGGTTTCTATATTAAGAGGAGGTAGTTACCATGACTTCCCATAAGATTTCGAGTGGGATAACTGCATGGTTGCGATGAATAACGGGGCTGAAGCATTTTACTATTTCTGGCAGCCCCAGCTATCGACAATCCTGTCATCAAACGACAGAAATCTTGGCTCATACGACATCGATAGTACATCTCCATCGCTTTCCATGAGAAAACAATAAGAATCTACTCACGGGTTCAATACACAAGCAATTGCCACGGTCAATGATTTTTGGGACTCGCACGGAATTAGCATGTTTTGTAGGTAAGTAAGAGGTCAGATGAGGAGCGTCCGGGGTTTCTATCTGAAGAGGAGGTAGTTTCTATGACTTCCATGGAGATTTCGATTGGGAAAACCCCACGGTTGCTGCGAATAGCAGGGTTGAAGCAATTGATTATTTCTGGCAGCCCAAGTTATCGGCCAATCCGGGTATCAAACGGCCGAAATCTTGGCTCATACGACATCGATAGTGCATAACTATCGTTTTCCATGGGAAAACAATAAAATTCCACTCACAGATTCAATACACAAGAAATTGCCATGGTTAACGATTTCTGGGTCTTGCAAGGATTTTGCCAGCATTGTGGGGAATAAGAGGCCAAATGAGGAGCATCCGCGGTTTCTATGTGGAGAGGATGTAGCTTCCATGATATCCCAAGATATTTCGATAACTGAGGTTGCCAGAAATAGTAAAATTATTTAACCTCACAATTTGCAGCAACCATGGGGTTATCACAATTGAAATCTAATGGGAAATCATGGAAACTACGACCTCTTCGCATAGAAATCACAAATGCTCCACATTTTGCCTCTTTTTTCCCACAACGTCTATAAAATTCGTGTGAGTCCAAAAATAGTTAACTGTGGCAATGGCTTGTGTATTGATACCGTGAGTGAATTCTTATAGTTTTCCTATGTAAATTGGTGGTGATGCACGGTCGATGTCGTAGGAGCCAAGTTTCGATCGTTTGATATCCGGATTGGCCGATAGCTTGGGCTGTCAGAAATAGTAAAATGCTTCAACACTGCTATTCGCAGCAACCGTGTGCTTATACCAATCTAAATCTCATGGGAAGTCTGAGAAACAACCTCCTCTTCACGTATAAACCACGACGCTCCTCATTTGGCCTCTTATTTACCCACAATGCCTGCGAAATCTGTGCGAGTCCCAGAAATCGTTAACCATGGCAATTGCTTGAGTATTGAACCCGTGAGTGAATTCTTATCGTTTTCCCATGGAAAGCAATGGTGCTGCACTATCGATGTCATAGGAGGCAAGATTTCAGTCGTTTGATGCTCGGATTGGCCGATAGCTTGGGTTGGCAGAAATAGTAAAATGCTACAACCCCGCTATTAGCAACAACCGTGGTGTTATTGTTGGATACAACGATCGTTGATTTCTTATTTGATGATAACAAACCTTCGTGAATATTTTTGATGTGTTTGTTAAGTGTTTTCATGTGGAAATAAACATGGAGCAATCAATGGCAATGATGTGATTATTAATCAATGGCAATCTGTCAAATTTGGAGTAATGGCAATGATGTAAATTCAAACAAAAGCTCGAGAGATGGCAATCTCGTAAATTGCAAGAATTGGACTTGGTCAACATGATGTGGAGTGATAAGAAATTAAATTCAAAAAGAGATCAAAATCAAGTTTAAATCAATTTGGATTAAGGGGATTTGACTTGGTCAAATTTGATTGAATTTGGATTCAAATTAGATCTCATTTGGATACAAAAGGAGTTCTATTTTGAATAGGATATTGACCAAGTTCATTGGACCAAAGAGATGAGATGAGAGCAAATCAATTTGGAGATATCAAATCAATTTCAAGGAGTTTTGATTCAATCCAATTACTTGGTCCAAGCACTATAACTACAATCCTTATTTCTACAAGGAACACCCTTAGGAGAGAGAACAAGCAAACAAGGCCGGCCCTAGACTTATTTTCATTCATCTTGGGCAAATTTTTTCTCCTCCAAACTTCATAGAGATCATCAAATTCGTAGGAAGAAGAAGGAGCTCGACAGACGATGCTGAAAAGTGCATAACTTTCTCCACATAGCTCGGATTGACGAACCGTTTGTGCTTGGACGATCACAATCAATACTCTATGCTATGGTGATATTGTTCTGATCTTAATCTCTGTATTAATTCAGTGTATTTTACTTTAGCGTGAGCTTTACTCTAAATAGCGTCATAGTTTACATCATCTCAAAACCTCTTCATCTCAAAGCTTCATCAAACCAACGCTTACATTGAATCAGGACAAAGAACAAGCAACTACTTCTCCATCATACAAGGTTTGATTAAGATATTACCCAATCTATCAATTTCAAAAGCACCAAAGATTATCAAGTCCAAGTTCCAAGCGTCAACCTTCAAAATCTGCAAGTCACGGACAGATATCCTCAAAAAATCTATCCTTTATTATTATTTAGTCCAAGAGGACAAGCACACGATTCCAACGAGTATTTATTCGGATTTTTCTGAGCTCAGGGTGCTTTACTGCAATTTCTAGAAGACGATGTATCTGATTACTTTATGCACAGACTATTGTCGATTCTGCAGAATAGAGAATTGATTTATGCACAGACTATATTCCAAATTTGTAATGCGGACTTTGGAGGGTTGTATCTTTTGATCCAGAGATCAGATTCACACACCGTTTGTGCCAAAACGAAGCTGACAAAGAGCATATCGACAAGGATACATATCTTCCATAAAATGTAGAAAATAGCACTGAGCTCAAAAAATCTGCAAAAATGTCCGTTGGGACCGGGGGATCACCATCTTCAATTGAAAAATAAGAGATGTCAAAATTAGCCCACAAAAATGATATCATTTAATATAAAGATATATATCTAACAGAAAATGTAGAAAATAGCACAGAGCTCAGAAAAATTCGCAAAATGTTCGTTGGAACATGGAGAACTCCATCTTCAACGAAAAAATAAGAGATGACAAAATTAGACCAAAAAATCATATCAATTAATAAAAACATACATATCTTCCAGAAAATGTAGAAAATAGCATTGAGCTCAGAAGAATCCACAGGAA
The DNA here is from genome assembly GCA_030789695.1 of Scilla litardierei. NCBI lineage: Eukaryota > Viridiplantae > Streptophyta > Magnoliopsida > Asparagales > Asparagaceae > Scilla > Scilla litardierei. Next base: position 170,126,986 of record CM061141.1, read on the forward strand.
TGTCCGTTTGAATCGGGATATCGCCATCTTCAACTTAAAAAAATAAGAGAAGACAAAATTAGGCTATAAAAAGCATATCATTTAATAAAAAGGTTCATATCTTATAGAAAATGTAGAAAATACCATCGATCTCAGAAAAATCCGCACAAATATTTGTTGGAACATGAAGATTGCCATCTTCAACTGAAAAATAAGAGAAGACAAAATTAGGATATAAAAATCATATTATTTAATAGAAAGATTCATTTCTTACAAAAAATGAAGAATAGCCCCGAGCTCAGAAAAATCCGCAAAAATATCCTTTGTTACCATGAGATCGCCATCATAAACGAAATAAAATAAGAGAAGAAAAAATTAGGCCAAAAATCATATCCTTTAATAAAAAGATGCATATCTTCAAGAAAATGTGGAAAACAGTCCTGAGCTTAGAAAAATCCGCAAAAAATGTCAGTTGAAAGCAGGAGATTGATATCTTCAACTTAAAAATAATAGAAGACAAATTTAAGCTATAAAATCATATCATGTAATATAAAGATACATATCTTCCACAAAATCTCGAAAATAGCACCGATCTCAGAAAAAACCACAAAAATGTCTATTGGAACCGGAGATCGCTATGATCAACTGAAATATAAGAGAGGACAAAATTGGGCTATAAAAATCATATCAATTAACGTAAAGAATCTTATCTTTCAGAAAATGTAGAAAATAGCCACGAGCTCAGAAAAATCCGCAAAAATGTCCATTGGAATCGAGAGCACGTCAAATTTAGCGAATAAAAAAGAGAAGACAAAATTAGGCCAAAAAATCAAATCATTTAAAAAACAATCGATATCGTCCAAATAATACAAAAAATAGACGAGAGCTCAGAAAAATCCGCAAAAATATATGTTAGAACTGGGAGATTGTCATCATCACCGAAAAAATAAGAGAAGACAAAATTAGGCCAAAAAATCCTATCATTTTATAAAACGGTCGATCTCTTCGAGAAAATATATAATATAGCCCCGAGGTCAGAAAAATCCATAAAGATGTCCGTTGGAACCGGGAGACCGCTATCTTCAACTGAAAAAATAATAGAAGACTAACTTAAGCTATAAAAATCATATCATTTAATAAAGGATCCATATCTTCAATAAACTGTAGAAAATAGCCCCGAAGTCAGAAAAATCTGCAAAATGTCTGTTGGAACCAGAAGATCGTCATCTTCAACTGGAAAATAAGGGCAGACAAAATTAGGCAAGAAAAATCATATAATTTAATAAAAAGATCCATATATTATGGAAAAGGCTGAAAATAGTGCTCAGAAATATCCGTAAAACTGTGCTTTGGAACAGAGAGATCACTATCTTCAACTGAAAAATTAGAGAATACAAAATTATGCCAAAAATCATATCATTTAATAGAAAGATCCACATCATCCAGAAAAAACAGAGCTAAGCAAAATCCGCAAAAAATATTTGTTTGAACAAGGAGATCACCATTTTCAACTGAAAAATAAGAGAATACAAAATTAGGCTATAAAATCTTATCATTTAATATAAAGATTCATATCTAACAAAAATGTAGAAAATAGCCTGTAGCTCAGAAAAAACCGCAAAAAAGTACAATGGAACCGGGAGATCGCCGACTTCATCTGAAATATAAGAGAAGAAAAAATAAGGCCAAAAATCAAATGATTTGATAAAAAATTCATATCTTCCAGAAAATGTAGAAAATAGACTCGAGGTAAAAAATCTGCAAAAATGTCCGTTGGAATTGGGAGGAGATCGCCATCTTCAGCTAAAAAATAAGCAATGACAAAATTAGGCCAAAAATAATAACATTTAATAAAATGATTCATATCTTTCATAAAATGCGGAAAATAGCCCCGAACTTAGAAAAATCTTCAAAAATTTCCGTTTGACCCAGGAGATGGCCATCTTCAACGGAAAAATAAGCGAAGACCAAATTAGGCAATAATAATCATATCATTTAGTAACTAGGTCGATATCTTACAGATAATGTAGAAAATAGCGCGTAGCTCAGAAAAATCCGTTCAAATGTCCGTTGGAATCAGGAGATCGCCATCTTTAACTAAATAAATAGAAGACAAAATTTGGCCAAATAATCATATCATTTAATAAAAGATCCATATCTTCCACAAAATGTAGAAAAATTGCCACTAATTAAAATCTGTAAAAATATCCGTTGGAACAGGTAGATCGCCATCTTCAATTGAAAAAATAAGAGAAGATAAATGGAGGCTATAAAAATTATATCATTTAATAAAAAGATGCATATCTTCCATAAAATGTTGAAAATAGCAACGAGCTCAGTAAAATCAGCAAAAATGTCTGTTGGAACCAGGAGATCGACATCTTCAACTTAAAAATAAGAGAAGACAAAATTAGGCCAAAAATTATATCATTTAATAAGAAGACCAACATCTTCCAGAAAATTTAGAAAATATGCCTGAGGTCAGATAGATATGTAAAAATGTCTGTTGAAACTGGTAGATCGACATCTTCGACTGAAAATAAGAGAAGAAAAATTAGGTCAAAAAATCATGTCATTAATAAAAAGATACATTACTTTTTGAAAATGTAGAAAATAGCCTCGAGCTTCGAAAAATCCGTAAAAATGTCTGTTGGAATTAGAAGATCACCATTTTCAACTGAAAAATAAGAGAAGACAAATTGGACTATAAAAATCATATCACTTAATATAAAGATTCATATCTTGTAGAAAAAGTAGAAAATAGTCCTGAGCTTTAAAAAATCTGCAAATTGTCCGTTAGAACCGAGAGATTGACATATTCAACTGGAAAAAGAAAAACAAAATTAGGCTAACATATCATATCATTTATTAAGATGATGCATATTCTTTAGAAAATGTAGAAAAATAGCCCCAAGTTAAGAAAATTCTACAAAAAAGTGCACTGAAACCGATAGGTCGCTATCTTCAACAGAAAAAAATAAGAGAAGAGAATCGTAGGGTATAAAATCATATCATTTAATAAAAAGATACATATATTCCATAAAATGTAGAAAATAGCACCAAGCTCATAAAAATCTGCAAAAATGTCTGTCGAAACCGGGAGATCTCCATCTTCAATTGAAAAATAAGAGAAGGCAAACTTACGCCAAAAACTTATAATCTAATAAAAAGATCCATATCTTCCAAAAAATTTAGAAAATAGTCCTGAGGTCAGAATAGTATGCAAAAATGTCTGTTAGAACCGGGAGACCGCCATTTTCAACTTAAAAATAAGAGAAGACAAAATTAGTCAAAAAATCATATCATTTAATAAAAAGATCCATAACTTCCCAAAAACGTAAGAAAAATAGCAACGATCTCAGAAAAATCCGAAAAATGTCAGTTGGAACAGAGAGATCGTCATCTTCAACTAAAAAAAGAGAAGATAAAATTAGGAATATAAAAACATATCATTTATAAAGATTCATATCTTACATAAAATGTAGAAAAAGCTCGGAGCTCAGAAAAATCCCTAAAATGTCTGTTGGAACTGGGAGATCGCCATCTTCAACTGAAAAATAAAAGAAGACAAAATTAGGCCAAAAATCTTATCATTAATATAACCAGAAAATTTAGAAAATAGCCTCGAAGTTAAAAAAACCGCAAAAATGTCCGTTATAACTGGGAGATTGCCATCTTCAACTTAAAATTAAGAGAAGACATACTTAGTCTATGAACAGTTAATAAAAAGATCCATAACTTCAATGAACTTTTGAAAATAGTTCCGAGGTGAGAAAAATCTTCAGAAATGTCAGTTGGAACCAGGAGATCGACATCTTCAACTGAAAAATAAGAGAAGACAAAATTAGGCTAAAATATCATATCATTTAATATAAATATTCATATCTTACCGAAAATTTAGATTATAGTCCGGAGCTCAAAAAATCCCTAAAAATGTTCGTTGGAACTGAGAGATCGCCATCTTCAACAAAAAAAGAGGCACAAAATTATGCCAAAAATCATCTAATCTAATAAAAAGATCCATAACTTCTCGAAAATGTTTAAAAATAGCCACAAGCTCCGAAAAATTGGCTAAAATGTCAGTTGGACCCTGAAGATGCCATTTTCAACTGAATAATAAGAAAATACAAAAATTAGGCTATAAAAATCATATCAAATAATATAAAGATTCATATCTTACAGAAATTGTAGAAAATAGCCCATAGCTCAGAAAGATCCACACAAATGTCCATTGGAATCGGGAGATCGCCATTTTCAACTAAAAATAAACGAAGATAAAATTAGGCCAAAACTGATATTATTTAATAAAAAGATCCATAACATCCAAAAAATGGAGAAAAATTGTCTCGAGTTAAGAAAAATACGTAAAAATGTCCGTTGGAACCGATAGATCGCCATAATAAACTAAAAAATAACAGAAGACAAAATTAGGCAAAAAATAATATAATTTAATAAAAGATCCAAATCTTCAAAAATGTAGATAATTGCATTGTGTATAGAAAAATCCGCATAAATGTCCACTAGAATAGGTAGATTGCCATCTTCAACAGAAAAATAAGAGAAGACAAAATTTGGCCAAAAAAGATAGCATTTAATAAAAATATCCATATATTTTAGAAAATGCAGAAAATAGACCCAAGCTCAGAAAAATCCACAAAAATGTCCGTGGGAACCGGAAAATCGCCATCAGGAATAAAAAAATAAGAGAAGAAAAAATTAGGCCAAAAATCATATCATTTAATAAAACGATCGATATCTTCCAGAAAATACAGAAAATACACTGAGGTCAGAAAAATCTGCAAAAATGTCCGTTGGAAACGGGAGACCGCCATCTTCAACTGAAAAATAAGAGAAGACAGATTTAGGCTATAAAAATTATATCGATCCATATCATCAATAAAATGTAGAAAATAGCCTGGAGGTTGGAAAAATCCGCAAAAATTAGGGATGGCAGTAATGGCCTGACCCGCCCGGTCCAACTTGGCCCGACCCGGCCCGCAGCCGGGTCGGGGCAAGCTTGGGCTTTGTATGCGCCCCGACCCGCCCCGGTAAACTATTGAGGTTCTAAAAAACCTTACTATTTTGATGCGGACCAATCAGTCAGCGAATAATCCATAACTCATAATCTATTCCACTGTTCTCCTAATTGGGCCAATTCCAAATTCCAAATTGCCAAATAAATCAAAATTCTCCCAAATAATAAAATTTTTATTTGGGATTCATACGGATGGAAGTAATGACCTGACCCGACCAGCCCGACCCGGTCCGACCCGGTTTTAGTAAGAAAGAACCTGCCCCGCCCTGCCCCGGCCTGTATATGGCTCGGGGCAAGCTTGGATAGTTAAATACCCGCCCCTACATGCAATATTGCCATTCCTAGCAAAAATGTCCATTGGAGCCGCGAGATCGCCATCTCCAATTGAAAATTAAGATCAGACAACATTAAGCTAGAAAAAACATATCATTTAATAAAAAATCCATATCTTACTAAAAATGTAGAAAATAGTTCCGAGTTTAGAAATATCCGCAATATGATTGTTGGAACCGGGATATCGCCATCTTCAACTGAAAAAAAGAGAAGACGAAATTAGGCTACAAGAATCATATCATTTAATAAAAGATACATATATTCAATAAAATGTAGAAAATAGCCCCGATCTCAAAAAATCCACAAAAATGTCTGTTGGAACCAGGAGATTGTCATATTCAACTCAAAAATAAGAGATGACAAAATTAGGCCATTAAATCATATCAAATAATAAAATGATACATATCTTCCAAAAATGTAGAAAATATATTCGAGCTCAGAAAAATCTGCAAAAATGTTCGTTGGAACCAGGAGATCGCCATTTTCAGCTAAAAAAATAAGAGAAGACAAAATTAGGATATCAAAATCATACCTTTTAATATAAAGATCCGCATCTTGCAAAAAATGTAGAAAATAGCCTGTAGCTTAAAAATATCCACACAAATGTCCGTTGGAACTAAGAGATCACCATCTTCAACTGAAAAATAGAAGACAAAATTAGGCCAAAAATCATCACATTTGATAAAAGATACGTATTTTCCAGAAAATGTAAAAAATAGCCCCAAGCTAAGAAAAATCCGCAAAATTGAGCATTGGAACTGGTTGATCGCCATCTTCAATTGAAAAAATAAGAGAAGAGAAACGTAGTCTATAAAAATCATATAATATCTTCCATAAAATGTAAAAAATAGCATCGAGCTCATAAAATCTGTAAAAATATCTGTTGGAACCGGGAGATTGCCATCTTTAATTAAAAAATAAGGGAAGACAAACTTATGCCAAAAATAATATACTTTAATAAAAAGATCCATATCTTCAAGAAAATTTAGAAAATAGACCCGATGTCAGAATAATCTGCAAAAATGTCTGTTAGAACCGGGAGATCGCCATCTTCAACTTAAAAATAAGAGAAGACACAATTTGTCCAACAAATATCATATCATTTGATAGAAAAGATCCATAACTTCCCGAAAATGTAGAAAAATAGCAACAATCTCCGAAAAATCCACAAAAATGTCAGCTGGAATCGGGAGATTGCCATATTCAATTAAAAAAAATAAGAGAAGACAAAATTAGGTTATAAAAGTCAAATCATTTAATATAAAGATTCAAATCTTACAGAAAATGTAGAAAATTGCCCGGAGCTCAGAAAAATCCCTAAAATGTTTGTTGGAATCGGGATATCACAATCTTCAGCTAAAAAAATAAGGGAACAAAAAAGTAGGCCAAAAATCAAATCATCTAATAAACAATCTATCTCTTCCAGTAAATTTAGAAAATAGCCTCGAGGTCAGAAAAATCCGTAAAAATATCTGTTGGAACTAGAGATCGACACATTCAATTAAAAAATATTAGATGACAAACTTATTAATAAAAATCATATCATTTAATAAAAAGATCCATATCTTCAATGAACTTTTGAAAATAGTTTCGAGCTAAGAAAAATCCACAAAAATGTCAGTTGGAAATAGGAGATCGACATCTTCAACTGAAAAATAAGAGAAGACAAAACTAGGCCAAAAAATCATATCATTTAATAAAAAGATACATAACTTCTCGAAAATATATAAAAATAGCCCCGGGCTCTAAAAATATGCATAAATGTCCGTTGGACCCGGGAGATCACCATTTTCAATTGAAAAATAAGAGAAGAGAAAAATTACTATAAAAATCATATCAATTAATATAGAGATTCATCACTTACAGAAAATGTAGAAAATAGCCCGGAGCTCAGAAAAATCTGTACAAATGTCCGTTGGAACCGGGAGATCGCCATTTTCAACTGAAAAATAAGAGAAGACAAAACTAGGCCAGAAAATCATATTATTTAATCAAAAGATCTATAAGTTCTAGAAATGTAGAAAAATAGTCCCGAGCTCAGAAAAATCTACAAAAATGTTCGTTGAAACCGGGAGATCGGAATCTTTAACAAAAAAAATAAGAGAAGACAAAATCCAGTGAAAAAATTATCTCATTTAATAAAAAGATCCATATCTTCAATAAAATGTAGAAAATAGCTCCAAGTACAGAAAAATCCGCAAAAAGGTCCGTTTGAATAGGTAGATTGCCATCTTCAACTGAAAAATAAGAGAAGACAAAATTGGGCCCAAAATAATATCATTTAATAGAAAGATCCATATCTTCCAGAAAATGCAGAAAATAGACCGATCTCAGAAAAATCCACAAAAATGTTCATTGGAACCGGAGATCGTCATCATCACTGAAAAAATAAGAGAAGACAAAATTAGGCCAAAATATCATATTATTTATTAAAACAATCAATATCTTACAGAAAATATAGAAAATATCACCGAGGTTAGAAAAATCCACAAAATATGTCCGTTGGAACTGTGAGACTGCCATCTTCAATTGAAAAACAAATACAAATACAAATTTAGGCTATAAAAAGCATATCATTTAATAAAATATCTATATCCTCAATAAAATGCAGAAAATAGCCCAGAAGTCATAGAAATCTGCAAAATGTCCGTTAGAACCGGAAGATCGCCATCTTTAACTGAAAAATTAGAGCAGAACAAATTAGGCTAGAAAAATTATATCATTTAACAAAAATATCCTTATCTTACAGAAAATGTCGAAAATAGTCCCGAGCTCAGAAATATTCACAAAAATGTCCGTTGGAACTGGCATATCGTCATCTTCAACTGAAAAATAAGAGAAGATAAAATTAGGCTACAAAAATCATATTATTTAATAAAAAGATACTTATCTTCAATAAAATCTAGAAAATAGCCCTGAGTTCAGAAACATCCACAAAATTGTCAGTTGGAACCGGGAGATCGCCATATTCAGCGATAAAATTAGGCCAGTAGATCATATCATGTAATAAAAAGATACATATCTTCCAGAAAATGTAGAAAATAGCTGTGAGCTCAAGAAATCTGTAAAAATGTCCGTTGGAACCGGGAGATCGTCATATTCGACTGAAAATAATAAGAGAATACAAAATTAGGCCATTAAATAATATCATTTAATAAAATATATGTATCTTCTCGAAAATTTAGAAATAGCCCCGTGCTTAGAAAATTCTGCAAAAATGTCAGTTTGAACCGAGAGATCACCATCTTCAATTGAAAAAAGGAAAGACATTAGCCTATAAAAATCATATCATTTAATAAAACGATACATAGCTTACAGAACATTTTGAAATATTGCCTAAGTTAACAAAAATCCGCAACAATGTCCGTTGGAACCAGTAGATCGCATCTCCAACTGAAAAAAATAAAAGAAGACAAACATAGGATATAAAAATCATATCATTTAATAAAAAGATAAAGATCTACAAGGGTTCAGAAAATTTATTATTAATCTTTAATTTACACAATCCATCAATAAGTATATCTGAATCAACAAGTTGAACATGATTATACAAATTAAGACATCTATGCTCAGATTTACATTTATAACCATATAAATCCAACTTCAGAAGGGAAAAGAGATTCCTGGTAATTGTCGGATCTTAAAGAGTCATACTTATGTCCAATTGATAGCCAGTATCAAGGACTAGACGATAAGTTCCTATGCCTTTAATAGGATCTTTCATGTGATTCCCCATAAACAAATAGTTCTTCCTGAGGATTGTGATTGGATCGAATGAGATCCATTTTCTTTTGAAACACATGGCTTACATTTGAGACAATCCTTCTGCCAATGTCCTTTCTTTTTGTAGAAACGACACTTATTCCCATAATGTTCCTTCTTTCTAGAATGTTCACGTTTAATAGATCCTTTCCTCATGAATTTCTTACGTTTTGGCTTGAGCAACTTTGCAGGTCAATTAATGGTTAGTTAACGGAGTGTCCTTCAAAGTTCTTTAACCTGTTTTCCACCTGAATGAGCTTTTCAGTTAATTCATTAATATCACACTTGTCCTTTATAGTGCTATAATTGATTTGGAAAGCTCCATATTCAGAAGGTAATGAATTCAGTATAAACTGAACAAGGAAGGAATCATCCACTTGAATACTTAATGACTTAAGTCTTGCTGCAATGTTTGTCATTTCAATGATATGTTCTTGCATGCTCTTAGTCCTATTGATTTCATGGATGTAAGTTTAAACATTAATGCACCAGCAAGAGACTTATCCACCAAAACAAAAGCGTTCTTCCACAAGGTTAAGATATTCGCTTGCTTTTTTAATTTGTGGAATTGTGCCCTTAATGTTATTTGCCATGGTCGTTCGTATAAACATCAAGCTTAAACTACTAGACCATTCCCAACACTTCATATTGAACTCCTCATCCTCAGTGCTGTCGTATGTGATCACTTCATGGTTTCCTCACGTAAAACCAAGTAAATAAAATAGACCCGTGCTAAGAAAAATCAACAAAATTGTCTATTGAAACTAGGTGTTTCAGCTATTTTTCGCAGAACACATTAATAGTATGGGGGGTGCGTGGTCAACGCGGTCAAAGAGGGGACGCGCGGGACCCCCGAGATGTCGTGGCTGTTGCTCGAGACGGAGATGACCAATGGGGTCGACCGACGGCGCGTTCGCTCGAGCGGAAAGGCGCGGCTCCGTTCTTTGGCGGGCCGAGGGGTAGCCTCGGCGAGATGACAGCCTCCGGGATCGGTTGAAGGCAGAGTCACTCGCAGCGGGGCGCGCGGATCCTCGCGTCGGCTCGGCGAGGGGTAGCCTCGGCAGAGCGACGTCCTCGTGACGGAGGAAACGAACGAGGTCGGGGACGAGGGCGCTCGGCTCCGGTTGGAAGGACGCCGAGGGGTAGCCTCGGCGTCGCTGGAACTCCTGGACCTGAATAGACGAGAGAGCTCGTCAGGGGGGTCGGACCTTGGTTCCGACCGAAGCCCCTCCGATGCCAAAGTCAAATCTGGCCTGATAAGTGCTCGGTGGGATCGAGTATGGCTCACGGAGAGACCGATACTCGAGTCCTCGGGCCGAGCTTTGGAGGAGAGATATTCAAGGTGGAAGAAGGTCTAAGATGGGAGTATGAGGTACCTCTGTTCTAGGTGGTGAAGATCCGGCCCCTTTCAAATGACGCCCGCCCCCACCTCATATAGACGAACCATGCTCATCATGTGCCATAATATGGCATCATGGCCGCCATTCATGGGGTCGTGCAAATGGGGAAGGGTTGACCCCCTCTAATTGCGCCCACTTGATGACGCCATGAAGGTGGATTCATGGCCATGAGTAATTGCCATTAAGGCTGGAGTAATGGGCATTGCGGTTGCCATAATTGGCGGGCCATAATGGCGGGGGAATGATGGCCATTAAGCCTGGCCATGAAGTCGGTTGCCATATTTGGCGAGCCATGAAGGTGGCTGCCATAATTGGCGGATCATGATGGCACGAGGCGGCTGCCATAAATGGCGAAGGCTTCCTCGATTTGGGCCCCGATTTCCTCCGCTACAAAAGTGGGCAGCCTTTTGGGCCTTCATCTTGGGCGGGTAAGCGCAGCCCGCCCGTGAGATCTCTGGGGCCGGGGCCCAAGGCCGTAGCAGGCCGGTTGACCGGTCGTCGTTGACTTGGCTCTTCCGGGCCCGGTCAAAATAGCCGTAACAATTGCCCCCATCTTCCGAGCTCTACCATTGCTAAGGTTGAGGTCGGGAGATGTAGTATAAGGGGGGAGAAGATGCTCTTTCTTTTTTCTTTTCGAAGGAGATTCGTTCGGTGGCGAGGGGAGTTGCCCCTCGGCTTACGGCCGACGAAGGAGTTTCGTTCGGTGGCGAGGGGAGTTGCCCCTTGGCTTACGGCCGACGATGGAGTTTCGTTCGGTGGCGAGGGGAGTTGCCCCTCGGCTTACGGCCGACGAAGGCTATTCGTTCAGCGGAAGGAGTTGCCCCCAGCACTGAGATTGAGCTCGTTCGTTCGGTTGCGAGGGGAGTTGCCCCTCGGCTTACGGCCGACGAAGGAGATCCGCTCGGTGGCGAGGGGAGTTGCCCCTCGGCTTACGACCGACGAAGGGGATTCGTTCAGCGGAAGGAGTTGCCCCCAGCACTGAGGTTGAGCTCGTTCGTTCAGTTGCGAGGGGAGTTGTCCCTCGGCTTACGGCCGACGAAGGAGATCCGCTCGGTGGCGAGGGGAGTTGCCCCTCGGCTTACGGCCGACGAAGGGGATTTGCCCGGTGGCGAGGGGAGTTGCCCCTCGGCTCACGGCCGGCGAAAAGGGTGAGGACCTTGTGAAGCCTTTCGAAGATTCCATGGTGGCGCTCTACCATTTCTTCGTCCAGATCGGTGGATGCAGGAGTTGTTCGGTTAGCGGGGACCCAGCAGCACGGTCGGAGGAGCGGTCTGGATGCTCGACTGGTTCAACAGCTCCGTCGTAGTGGGGATAACTTTGTAAGCTCGACGAGGTGGCTTGGCGTTGAAACTTAGATACTTGGCAAGGCGGTCGGACTCCTCCTGGGTTGGTTAAACTGGTGTGGTCGGACTCCTTTTGGATGGGTCGGCCTCATCTAGACACAGCTCCAGTTCCATTTCCAACTTCAGCTCCAGCTTTTGTCTGGATCGTATCTCCAGCTCCAGCTCCGGCTCCTGCTCCAGCTCCGGCTCCAGCTCCGGCCCCGGCTCCGGCTCCAGCTTTTGCTCCAGCTTTTGTCTGGATCCTAGCTTCTGCTCCAGTTCCTGCTCTCGCTCCGGCTCCCGCTTTTGTCTGTTTGGCGGTATGACCAAGGTAGCTCGGCAAGGGCGGCACAGTGATGGGAGCTCAGCCCAAATGTTTGGCGATGGCTGCACGGTGTTGGTATGGCGGACGTCGAGACAATGGCCAGAGATGGTGGTAGGGCCATCGATGAAGGCCGAGTCGGGGCTAAGCCCGACGCCTGTGAGGGTCGTCGGTGCTGTCTCTTGTCTGAACTCGATCGAGATCTCATTCTCCTTGGAGACCTTGCCGGGCCACTCGCAGCCCCGCGTCTTCCTGGCCCGTCCCCGGATCTAGATGCACTCCTTGCGCCTCTCCCTCAAGTTGGCCGAGGCCACAATGCCGGCCGCCGTGTGCTCCGGCGTTGTCGCGACCATGGCAGCCTTGTCTACAAGCTTTTTGTGAGACATTTGTTGAAACCGGAGAATGTGGCTTTTTATCACCACCTCGCAAGAAGTTTAAGAGAGGAGAATTGTTAGGGAAGTTCTTGTAATTGTCTGAAAGCACACAATTAATTAGCAATGGGGGAAGAGGGTAGTTTGACCTTTTTGCTGGGTCGGCTTCAGCCTCGGCCTGGACTGGTCAGCCTCGGCCTCGGCCTGAACTGGTCGGCCTCGTCGGGGGTCGGCCTCGGCCTAGACTGGTCGGCCTCGGCCTCGGGTCGAAGCTTCGGTTAGGAGGCATCCGGATGCTCGAATACGCCTTGAGCTCGGAGGTTGGAGCTTGGCTCAGGGCGGTGGGTCGAGGCCGGATCGAACGCTCGGGAGCGAGCCCCGATGAAGCCCCGTTGCCGTAGTCGGATGCCGAACTCCACCTGGTGGCGAGATCGGATCAAAGGCTCGGAATCGAGCCTGGATGAGGCCCAGTGATTTCGAGCGTCGATTGGCCCGAAGCTCTGTTGGGCCGATTTCCTCCTCCCGGTCAAGGATCAGGGGAGGATCAGCAGTGTGGAGAATGAGAATGCTCGCATCGTAGATCACGATAGCCTTTGCGGGGACCTCGGAGAGCTTCTGACGGGTCCGGCGGCATAATCTCTGACAACGATCGGGAAGGCGTCCGATGTAGTGAGTCGAGCTTGTTGTCGAGGATGAGCCCCCCGGGTTAGGAGCATCGCCATCAGTTGTCGAGCCAGAACCCGCTCATCGATCCCTTGCGACATGTGAGATCCTAGGCGGGGAGATCCGCGGGATCCCTCGCAGAGATTCTTGAAGATTTCCTGCATCTGATGCTTTGATGGCACGCTCGGATGGTCGGATGTTGGAAGTCAGGCCGATGCTGAGCCGTGGCGCTCCTTTGGCGAAGGTCTGGTCGTCGGGCAGCAGCGACGTGTTCCACCGTCGACATCTCGTCGACAGCAGCGGGGTCGGTGAGAGAGAAGTCCAAAAGGCATCGATCGAACTCCGGCGGCAACCTTCACTACGGCCTCGGGGCCAAGATCCGGTGTTCGCAGTTGAGGTGACAGCCGAGGTGCTCAGTTATTGTTCCCGAAGCAACGGCGGTGATGAGCACCAGCAGATCAATCGACATGTTGTTCCCTCTCAGCTTCCCTATACCAATCATGGGTCCTGGCGAGTCCGCAGCCAGATGGTCGACATGGTTGGTGGTTTTGCACGCTCAGCAGTTCGGTAGTGGGAGCTACTGGGCAAGGGGATCTCGGCTCCGCTCTTGAGCTTTTCATGGCCGTATGTCTCGAGTTTGCAAAAAATTGGAGGAAGGATAGTCGTTAAGAGAGCATCTCAGTTAGTAGATGGAAATCAATCAATTAATAAGGATTCGGTAATAGATCGACCTTTTTGTTGGGTCGGTCTCGCTTGTTCGGCCTCGTCCACTGTGGAGGATGTGGCTGGTTTATCTCGAACTTCTTGCTAGGAGCGTTCGGAGCTCGGCTTGGGGACGAGGTAGTTTTGGCGGCCTGGCGACATCCTCCTTTCATGATCTTCAAGTGTCTCATGCAGGATCCTTGAAGAGATGGAATATTTGTGGGGACAGCGGGTAGGAGCCACTTTATCGCAGGGGTGGTATCGATTTGTGGTTCCCAACAACAGCTTGCAGGACAGTGAACCGATGAAGAAGATTCATTGTTTGGATCCTTCTTTATTACTACGATGCCTTTATCACAACAAATTGAGCGGTGTCGGCATACGTCGATCGCGCCACAACTACACCGAGAAGCTCTTGGAGGAAGAGGGGTCGAAACCGGTTTTTGGATTTGGGTGACACTGCTGATTTTCGTCAGGGTTCACCTGCGTCAACCCCCAGTTGACCTCCGAACGGGGTGGATTCACCCTGGGATTTCACCGATCGCGGGTTCGAGCGCTTCCTGAACCATGTGGAGAGCGAATCTATCGCCGAACTCGGGTTCATGGAGATGATCAGAGATCTCACGCTGCTCTTTGCCTGGACAAATCTCCCACCGACTGGAAGTACTCGGACAGATCGGCTCAAGCATGGTAGGATGCTTGCAGATTGCCCGGGGATGGAGGCCCGGCATGAAGGCGCAGCTGCTTGGACAGGCTCCGATGAACGACGATCTCGGCTTGCTCGAGACATAGGGCGAGCTCCGAGAAGCTGCTCGGGAAGGAGACTGCTAGTCAATCGGTGTAGATCGTGACCATCTGCTTCGATCTCCCGGCAACGATGACGGATTAGGAGACAACCTTGTCGAGATCCAAGTCGGGTGACGGTCGCCTTCTCCGTGGGTCGCCTTCATCTGGTCTGGTCAACGACTCGGCGACTTCGCCGATGATCCCAGCAATGGTTTCGGCTTTACGGTTGAGGGGAAGGCTTCTCGGTTCCGATCTCATCAGAATCGGATCCGGTGTTCTCCCGAAGTTGTTGGTTTCTTTGATGCCCCCAATTTTGCGATGGGTCCTTCGTCATTCGGACGTTGTAATTCGATGGCCATTCGTAGAAATCAAGTGGCCCTTTCGACGCCAGGGAAGGGGCTTTAATGGAAGAGAGATTTTGGGCAAGATTGTCGTTTCGTGGCAATTTTTCATGCAAGGGGGGTTCTGGATGTGAGGTCCAAATTCTTGAGAGGTGACAGAGACTTGAACTTGAAAGACATGTTGTCCTCTTGGCATTTGGTCTTTCGGACATTTGATTAACTGAAATGAGTCGTTGTCGATGTGGATATTGACATGGGTGTTCGACTCGTTCCCACAGACGGCGCCAAATGTTTCAGCTATTTTTCGCAGAACACATTAATAGTATGGGGGGTGCGTGGTCAACGCGGTCAAAGAGGGGACGCGCGGGACCCCCGAGATGTCATGGCTGTTGCTCGAGACGGAGATGACCAATGGGGTCGACCGACGGCGCGTTCGCTCGAGTGGAAAGGCGCGGCTCCATTCTTTGGCGGGCCGAGGGGTAGCCTCGGCGAGATGACAGCCTCCGGGATCGGTTGAAGGCAGAGTCGCTCGCAGCGGGGCGCTCGGATCCTCGCGTCGGCTCGGCGAGGGGTAGCCTCGGCAGAGCGACGTCCTCGTGACGGAGGAAACGAACGAGGTCGGGGACGAGTGCGCTCGGCTCCGGCTGGAAGGACGCCGAGGGGTAGCCTCGGCGTCGCTGGAACTCCTGGACCTGAATAGACGAGAGAGCTCGTCAGGGGGGTCGGACCTTGGTTCCGACCGAAGCCCCTCCGATGCCAAAGTCAGATCTGGCCTGATAAGTGCTCGGTGGGATCGAGTATGGCTCACGGAGAGACCGATACTCGAGTCCTCGGGCCGAGCTTTGGAGGAGAGATATTCAAGGTGGAAGAAGGTCTAAGATGGGAGTATGAGGTACCTCTGTTCTAGGTGGTGAAGATCCGGCCCCTTTCAAATGACGCCCGCCCCTACCTCATATAGACGAACCATGCTCATCATGTGCCATAATGTGGCATCATGGCCGCCATTCATGGGGTCGTGCAAATGGGGAAGGGTTGACCCCCTCTAATTGCGCCCACTTGATGACGCCATGAAGGTGGAGTCATGGCCATGAGTAATTGCCATGAAGGCTGGAGTAATGGGCATTGCGGTTGCCATAATTGGCGGGCCATAATGGCGGGGGAATGATGGCCATTAAGCCTGGCCATGAAGTCGGTTGCCATATTTGGCGAGCCATGAAGGTGGCTGCCATAATTGGCGGATCATGATGGCACGAGGCGGCTGCCATAAATGGCGAAGGCTTCCTCGATTTGGGCCCCGATTTCCTCCGCTACAAAAGTGGGCAGCCTTTTGGGCCTTCATCTTGGGCGGGTAAGCGCGGCCCGCCCGTGAGATCTCTGGGGCCGGGGCCCAAGGCCGTAGCAGGCCGGTTGACCGGTCGTCGTTGACTTGGCTCTTCCGGGCCCGGTCAAAATAGCCGTAACAATTGCCCCCATCTTCCGAGCTCTACAATTGCTAAGGTTGAGGTCGGGAGATGTAGTATAAGGGGGGAGAAGATGCTCTTTCTTTTTTCTTTTCGAAGGAGATTCGTTCGGTGGCGAGGGGAGTTACCCCTCGGCTTACGGCCGACGAAGGAGTTTCGTTCGGTGGCGAGGGGAGTTGCCCCTCGGCTTACGGCCGACGATGGAGTTTCGTTCGGTGGCGAGGGGAGTTGCCCCTCGGCTTACGGCCGACGAAGGAGTTTCGTTCGGTGGCGAGGGGAGTTGCCCCTCGGCTTACGGCCGACGATGGAGTTTCGTTCGGTGGCGAGGGGAGTTGCCCCTCGGCTTACGGCCGACGAAGGCGATTCGTTCAGCGGAAGGAGTTGCCCCCAGCACTGAGATTGAGCTCGTTCGTTCGGTTGCGAGGGGAGTTGCCCCTCGGCTTACGGCCGACGAAGGAGATCCGCTCGGTGGCGAGGGGAGTTGCCCCTCGGCTTACGGCCGACGAAGGGGATTCGTTCAGCGGAAGGAGTTGCCCCCAGCACTGAGGTTGAGCTCGTTCGTTTGGTTGCGAGGGGAGTTGCCCCTCGGCTTACGGCCGACGAAGGAGATCCGCTCGGTGGCGAGGGCAGTTGCCCCTCGGCTTACAGCCGACGAAGGGGATTCGCCCGGTGGCGAGGGGAGTTGCCCCTCGGCTCACGGCCGGCAAAAAGGGTGAGGACCTTGTGAAGCCTTTCGAAGATTCCATGGTGGCGCTCTGCCATTGCTTCGTCCAGATCGGTGGATGCATGAGTTGTTCGGTTAGCGGGGACCCAGCAGCACGGTCGGAGGAGCGGTCTGGATGCTCGACTGGTTCAACAGCTCCGTCGCAGTGGGGATAACTTTGTAAGCTCGACGAGGTGGCTTGGCGTTGAAACTTAGATACTTGGCAAGGCGGTCGGACTCCTCCTGGGTTGGTTAAACTGGTGTGGTCGGCCTCCTTTTGGATGGGTCGGCCTCATCTAGACACAGCTCCAGTTCCATTTCCAACTTCAGCTCCAGCTTTTGTCTGGATCGTATCTCCAGCTCCAGCTCCGGCTCCTGCTCCAGCTCCGGCTCCAGCTCCGGCCCCGGCTCCAGCTCCAGCTTTTGCTCCAGCTTTTGTCTGGATCCTAGCTTCTGCTCCAGTTCCTGCTCTTGCTCCGGCTCCCGCTTTTGTCTGTTTGGCGGTATGACCAAGGTAGCTCGGCAAGGGCGGCACAGTGATGGGAGCTCAGCCCAAATGTTTGGCGATGGCTGCACGGTGTTGGTATGGCGGACGTCGAGACAATGGCCAGAGATGGTGGTAGGGCCATCGATGAAGGCCGAGTCGGGGCTAAGCCTGACGCCTGCGAGGGTCGTCGGTGCTGTCTCTTGTCTGAACTCGATCGAGATCTCATTCTCCTTGGCGACCTTGCCGGGCCACTCGTAGCCCCGCGTCTTCCTGGCCCGTCCCCGGATCTAGACGCACTCCTTGCGCCTCTCCCTCAAGTTGGCCGAGGCCACAATGCCGGCCGCCGTGTGCTCCGGCGTTGTCGCGACCATGGCAGCCTTGTCTACAAGCTTTTTGTGAGACATTTGTTGAAACCGGAGGATGTGGCTTTTTATCACCACCTCGCAAGAAGTTTAAGAGAGGAGAATTGTTAGGGAAGTTCTTGTAATTGTCTGAAAGCACACAATTAATTAGAAATGGGGGAAGAGGGTAGTTTGACCTTTTTGCTGGGTCGGCTTCAGCCTCGGCCTGGACTGGTCAGCCTCGGCCTGGACTGGTCAGCCTCGGCCTCGGCCTGAACTGGTCGGCCTCGTCGGGGGTCGGCCTCGGCCTAGACTGGTCGGCCTCGGCCTCGGGTCGAAGCTTCGGTTAGGAGGCATCCGGATGCTCGAATACGCCTTGAGCTCGGAGGTTGGAGCTTGGCTCAGGGCGGTGGGTCGAGACCGGATCGAACGCTCGGGAGCGAGGCCCGATGAAGCCCCGTTGCCGTAGTCGGATGCCAAACTCCACCTGGTGGCGAGATCGGATCAAAGGCTCGGAATCGAGCCTGGATGAGGCCCTGTGATTTCGAGCGTCGATTGGCCCGAAGCTCTGTTGGGCCGATTTCCTCCTCCCGGTCAAGGATCAGGGGAGGATCAGTAGTGTGGAGAATGAGAATGCTCGCATCGTAGATCACGATAGCCTTTGCGGGGACCTCGGAGCGCTTCTGACGGGTCCGGCGGCATAATCTCTGACAACGATTGGGAAGGCGTCCGATGTAGTGAGTCGAGCTTGTTGTCGAGGATGAGCCCCCGGGTTGGGAGCATCGCCATCGGTTGTCGAGCCAGAACCCACTCATCGATCCCTTGCGACATGTGAGATCCTAGGCGGGGAGATCCGCGGGATCCCTCGCAGAGATTCTTGAAGATTTCCTGCATCTGATGCTTTGATGGCACGCTCGGATGGTCGGATGTTGGAAGTCAGGCCGATGCTGAGCTGTGGCGCTCCTTTGGCGAAGGTCTGGGCGTCGGGCAGCAGCGACGTGTTCCACCGTCGACATCTCGTCGACAGCAGCGGGGTCGGTGAGAGAGAAGTCCAAAAGGCATCGATCGAACTCCGGCGGCAACCTTCACTACGGCCTCGGGGCCAAGATCCGGTGTTCGCAGTTGAGGTGACAGCCGAGGTGCTCAGTTATTGTTCCCGAAGCAACGGCGGTGATGAGCACCAGCAGATCAATCGGCATGTTGTTCCCTCTCAGCTTCCCTATACCAATCATGGGTCCTGGCGAGTCCGCAGCCAGATGGTCGACATGGTTGGTGGTTTTGCACGCTCAGCAGTTCGGTAGTGGGAGCTGCTGGGCAAGGGGATCTCGGCTCCGCTCTTGAGCTTTTCATGGCCGTATGTCTCGAGTTTGCAAAAAATTGGAGGAAGGATAGTCGTTAAGAGAGCATCTCAGTTAGTAGATGGAAATCAATCAATTAATAAGGATTCGGTAATAGATCGACCTTTTTGTTGGGTCGGTCTCGCTTGTTCGGCCTCGTCCACTGCGGAGGATGTGGCTGGTTTATCTCGAACTTCTTGCTAGGAGCGTTTGGAGCTTGGCTTGGGACGAGGTAGTTTTGGCGGCCTGGCGACATCCTCCTTTCATGATCTTCAAGTGTCTCATGCAGGATCCTTGAAGAGATGGAATATTTGTGGGGACAGCGGGTAGGAGCCACTTTATCGCAGGGGCGGTATCGATTTGTGGTTCCCAACAACAGCTTGCAGGACAGTGAACCGATGAAGAAGATTCATTGTTTGGATCCTTCTTTATTACTACGATGCCTCTATCACAACAAATTGAGCGGTGTCGGCATACGTCGATCGCGCCACAACTACACCGAGAAGCTCTTGGAGGAAGAGGGGTCAAAACCGGTTTTTGGATTTGGGTGACACTGCTGATTTTCGTCAGGGTTCACCTGCGTCAACCCCCAGTTGACCTCCGAATGGGGTGGATTCACCCTGGGATTTCACCGATCGCGGGTTCGAGCGCTTCCTGAACCATGTGGAGAGCGAATCTATCGCCGAACTCGGGTTCATGGAGATGATCAGAGATCTCGCGCTGCTCTTTGCTCGGACAAATCTCCCACCGACTGGAAGAACTCGGACAGATCGGCTCAAGCATGGTAGGATGCTTGCCGATTGCCCGGGGATGGAGGCCCGGCATGAAGGCGCAGCTGCTTGGACAGGCTCCGATGAACGGCGATCTCGGCTTGCTCGAGACGTAGGGCGAGCTCCGAGAAGCTGCTCGGGAAGGAGACTGCTAGTCAATCGTTGTAGATCGTGACCATCTGCTTCGATCTCCTGGCAACGATGACGGATTAGGAGACAACCTTGTCGAGATCCAAGTCGGGTGACGGTCGCCTTCTCCGTGGGTCGCCTTCATCTGGTCTGGTCAACGACTCGGCGACTTTGCCGATGATCCCAGCAATGGTTTCGGCTTTACGGTTGAGGGGAAGGCTTCTCGGTTCCGATCTCATCAGAATCGGATCCGGTGTTCTCCCGAAGTTGTTGGTTTCTTTGATGCCCCCAATTTTGCGATGGGTCCTTCGTCATTCGGACGTTGTAATTCGATGGCCATTCGTAGAAATCAAGTGGCCCTTTCGACGCCAGGGAAGGGGCTTTAATGGAAGAGAGATTTTGGGCAAGATTGTCGTTTCGTGGCAATTTTTCATGCAAGGGGGGTTCTGGATGTGAGGTCCAAATTCTTGAGAGGTGACAGAGACTTGAACTTGAAAGACATGTTGTCCTCTTGGCATTTGGTCTTTCGGACATTTGATTAACTGAAATGAGTCGTTGTCGATGTGGATATTGACATGGGTGTTCGACTCGTTCCCACAGACGGCGCCAAATGTTTCAGCTATTTTTCGCAGAACACATTAATAGTATGGGGGGTGCGTGGTCAACGCGGTCAAAGAGGGGACGCGCGGGACCCCCGAGATGTCGTGGCTGTTGCTCGAGACGGAGATGACCAATGGGGTCGACCGACGGCGCGTTCGCTCGAGTGGAAAGGCGCGGCTCCGTTCTTTGGCGGGCCGAGGGGTAGCCTCGGCGAGATGACAGCCTCCGGGATCGGTTGAAGGCAGAGTCGCTCGCAGCGGGGCGCGCGGATCCTCGCGTCGGCTCGGCGAGGGGTAGCCTCGGCAGAGCGACGTCCTCGTGACGGAGGAAACGAACGAGGTCGGGGACGAGGGCGCTCGGCTCCGACTGGAAGGACGCCGAGGGGTAGCCTCGGCGTCGCTGGAACTCCTGGACCTGAATAGACGAGAGAGCTCGTCAGGGGGGTCGGACCTTGGTTCCGACCGAAGCCCCTCCGATGCCAAAGTCAGATCTGGCCTGATAAGTGCTCGGTGGGATCGAGTATGGCTCACGGAGAGACCGATACTCGAGTCCTCGGGCCGAGCTTTGGAGGAGAGATATTCAAGGTGGAAGAAGGTCTAAGATGGGAGTATGAGGTACCTCTGTTCTAGGTGGTGAAGATCCGGCCCCTTTCAAATAACGCCCGCCCCCACCTCATATAGACGAACCATGCTCATCATGTGCCATAATGTGGCATCATGGCCGCCATTCATGGGGTCGTGCAAATGGGGAAGGGTTGACCCCCTCTAATTGCGCCCACTTGATGACGCCATGAAGGTGGAGTCATGGCCATGAGTAATTGCCATGAAGGCTGGAGTAATGGGCATTGCGGTTGCCATAATTGGCGGGCCATAATGGCGGGGGAATGATGGCCATTAAGCCTGGCCATGAAGTCGGTTGCCATATTTGGCGAGCCATGAAGGTGGCTGCCATAATTGGCGGATCATGATGGCACGAGGCGGCTGCCATAAATGGCGAAGGCTTCCTCGATTTGGGCCCCGATTTCCTCCGCTACAAAAGTGGGCAGCCTTTTGGGCCTTCATCTTGGGCGGGTAAGCGCGGCCCGCCCGTGAGATCTCTGGGGCCGGGGCCCAAGGCCGTAGCAGGCCGGTTGACCGGTCGTCGTTGACTTGGCTCTTCCGGGCCCGGTCAAAATAGCCGTAACACTAGGAGATCACAATCTTCAACTTAAAAATAAGAGCAAAAATCATATCATTTAAAAAAAAGATCAATATCTTATAGAAAATGTAGAAAATAGCCCAAAGCTCAGAACAATTCGCAAAAATGTCCGTTGGAATCAGGAGATCGGCATCTTCAACTTAAAAAAGAAAAGAAAAGACAAAATTAGGCCAAAAAAATCATATCATTTAATAAAAAGATCCATATCTTTCATAAAATTTAGAAAATAGACTCGAGCTCAGAATAATTCGCAAAAATTTTGGTTGGAACCGGGAGATCATCATCGTCAACTGAAAAAATAAGAGAAGATAAAATTAGACAATAAAAATTATATCATTTAATATAAAGATCCATATCTTACAAAAAATGTAGAAAATAGACAGGAGCTTAGAAAAATCTGCAAAAATATTCGTTGTAACCAGGCGATTCCCATATTCAACAAAAAAAATAAGAGAATACAAAATTTGGCTAAAAATTCAAACAAGTTAATAAAACCATCGATATCTTTCAGAAAATAAAGAAAATATCACTGATCTCAGAAAAATCTACAAAAATGTCGGTTGGAATCGGGAAATAGCCACCCCCAACTAAAAAATAAGAGAAGACAAAATTAGGCCCAAAAATATGTCATTTAATAAAAAGATCCATATCTTCCATAAAACGCAGAAAATAGCCCTGAGGTTAGAAAAATCCGCAAAAAAATGTCCATTGGAGAAGATCAACATTTTCAATTGTAAATTAAGAGAAGAAAAAATTAGGATATAAAAATCATATCTTTAATATAAAGATCCATATCTTTCAGAAAATGTAGAAAATATGACCGAGCTTAGAAAAATCCAAAAAAATATTCGTTGGAACCAGTAGATCGCAATTTTCAACTTAAAAATAAGGGAGGCCAAAATTCGGCCATAAAATCATATTATTTTGAACCCGTGAGTGTATTATTATTATTTTCTCATGAAAAGCGACGGTGATGCACTATAGTGTCATATGAGTCAAGATTTCGGTCGTTTGATGCCCAGATTGGCCTATCCCTTGGGCTGCCAGAAATAGTTAAATGCTTCAACACTACTATTCGCAGCAACCGTGGGGTTATTATCACAATCAAAACCTAATGAGAAGTCAAGGAAACTACTCTCCTCTTCACATAGAAACACGAGACGCTTCGCATTTGATCTCTTATTTACCCACAAACCCTGCGAAATCCATGTGAGTCCCAAAAATCGTTAACCGTTGCAATTGCTTGTGTAACGAATTTTATTGGCATTGTGGAAAAATAAAGGGCCAAATGAGGAGCGTCCGTAGTTTCTAAGAGGAGGTAGTTTCCATGACTTTCCATGAGATTTCGTGTGGGATAACCACTTGCTTGCTGCGAATAGTGGGGTTGAAGAATTTTACTATTTCTGGTAGCCCAAGCTATTGGGCAATCCCGTCAACAAACTACCGAAATCTTAGCACCAACGTGTCACGCCCCGCTTCCCAGGATAGCTGGGAAGTAGGAATCCATCACATGTATGCCTGAAGAGGCAAAGGTGATGGAGAATGAGAGGAGAAGAGAGAGAAATAAGACAAAGGCAGGCCACTGCGCACATGCTGGGATAATACGTGTAATGCTCCACAATACTCAATGAATCGCAAGATAACCCAGAGAGACATAGAAACACAACATTTCGAAACAAATAACCTTCCATATAGGTAACAAGGCTCAATTAAAACTTATGTACACTTGTCTCTCAGGTACAACTCAACACACCCAAGTATAACACTAGTGTTGAGTATTAAACTTCTTCCCACTTGGTGTTGATGATAAGCAAACATAAATACTTGTGACTAATCCCCTTACTTTCAGTTAATCTATTGCCTAAGAATATCATGAAGATCAATTAGTAATGGATGTCACTTAAGGATCAATCAAAGTGTGAAAAGTGGATTGGATGATCAAAGATGATGAATGAAGCTCCTAGAAGACTTCAAGCTCATTCTTTGGAAAGAAGAGAGGCTAATACAAGATGTAAAGGCTATTCCAATTGAAATTTCGTGGGAACAAGAAAACCTACCTCCTCTCCATATAGAAACAACGTTTACTCTCCATTTGTCCTCACATTCCTCCAAAACTCTCACGAATTCCGTGTGAATCCTAGAAATCAGAGACGGGTGCCATTGCTTATAATTAGAATCCAAGAGTAAATTCTTGTAGTTTTTGGTGATGCACTATTGAAAGCTCAGGAATGTGGATTTTGATCAGTTGATGCCAATAATGCCCTCCTTCATCCATTAGAGTGAGCTAGTGCAGCCAGAAATCGAAAAATGCTTCAAACCTTCTATTCTGGATAACCGTTGGGCAACACCAATTGAAATTTCGTGGGAATAGAGGAAACAACCTCCACTCCACATTGAAACAATATTTACACTCTATTTGTCCTCATATTCTTCTAAAACTCTCACGAAATCTGTGTGAGTCCCAAAAATCAGAGACACGTGCAATTTCTTGTGCTTTGAATCCAAGAGTAAATTCTTGCAGTTTTTCGATACAAAACGATGGTGACGCACTATCGAAAGCTCAGGAATGAAGATTTCGATCGTTTGAGGCCTAGAATGCCCTCCTTCATCTATTAGAGTGAGCTAGGGTAGCCAGAAACCGAGAATGCATCAAACCTGTTATTTTGGGCAACCGTTGGGCAATTCCAATTAAAATTTTGTGGGAATAGAGGAAACAACCTCCACTCCACATTGAAACAACGTTTACTCTCCATTTGACCTCATATTCCTCCAAAAATCTCACAAAATCACTGCGAGTGCTTGAAATCAGAAACGGGTGCAATTGCTTGTGTTTTGAATCCAAGAGTAAATTCGGGTATTTTTTCTGTAGAAAACGATGGTGACGCACTATCAGAAGATCAGGAACGAAGATTTTGATCGTTTGAGTCCTAGAATGCCCTCCTTCATCCATTAGAGTGAGCTAGGGCTGCCAGAAACTGAAAAATACTTCAAACGTGTTATTTTGGATAACTATTGGGCAATTCCAATTAAAATTTTGTTGGAATTGGGAAAAATACATCCTCTCCACGTAGAAACAACGTTTACTCTCCATTTGTCCTCTTATTCCTCCGAAACTCCCACGAAATCTGTGCTAGTCCCAAAAATCAGAGACGGGTGCAATTACTTGTGTTTTGAATCCGAGAGTTAATTCTTGCAGTTTTTCGGTAGATAACGATGGTGACGCACAATCGGAAGCTCTGGAACGAATATTTCGATCGTTTGAGGCCTAAAATACCATCCCTTAGAGTGAGCTAGGGCAGCCAGAAATCGAAAAAAATTCTTCAAACCTTCTATTTTGGGCAACCGTTGGGCAATTGCAATTGAAATTCGTGGGAAAAAAGCAAACAACCTCCTCTTTGCATTGAAACAATGTTTACTCTACATTTGTCCTCATAGTCCTTCAAAACTCCCATGCAATCCTCGCAAGTCCCAGAAATCAGAGACGGGCGCAATTGCTTTTGTTTTGAATCCAAGTGTAAATTATTGTTGTTTTTGGTAGAAAACGATGGAGACGCACTATCGAAAACTCAATAACGAAGATTTCGATCATTTGGGTCCTAGAATGCACACCTTCTTCCATTAGAGTGAGTTAGGGCAGCCAGAAACCGAAAAATGCTTCAAACCTTCTATTTTGGGCAACCATTTGATAATTCCAACTGAAATGTCTTGGGACTAGTAAACAACCTTCTCTCCCCATAGAAAAAACATTTACTCTCCATTGTCCTCATATTCCTCCAAAACTCCCACGAAATCCGTGCGAGTCCTAGAAATCAGAGACATGTGCAATTGCTTGTGTTTTGAATCCAAGAGTAAATTCATGTAGTTTTTTTGTAGAAAACGATGGCGACGGACTATCGGAAGCACATGAACGATGATTTCGATCGTTTGAGGCCAAGAATTCACTCCTTCATACATTGTAGTGAGCTAGGGTAGCCAGAAATTGAAAAATGCTTCAAACCTTTTATTTTGGACAACCGTTGGGCAATTCCAATTAAAATTTCATCGGAATTGGGAAAACTACCCCCTCTCCATGTAGAAACAACGTTTACAATCCATTTGTCCTCGTATTCCTCTAAAACTCGCACGAAATCCGTGCGAGTCCCAAAAATCAAAGACGGGTGTAATTGCTTTTGTTTTGAATCCAAAGAGTTAATTATTGTAGTATTTCGATGGAAAACAATGGTGACGCACTATCAGAAGCACAAGAACAAATATTTTGATCGTTTGAGACCTAGAATGCATTCCTTCATCCATTAGACTGAACTAGGGCAGTCAGAAATCGAAAATTACTTCAAACCTTCTATTTTGTGCAACCGTTGGGCAATTCCAATTGAAAATTCGTGGGAATAAAGAAAACAACCTACTCTCTGCATTGAAACAACGTTTACTTTACATTTTCCTCATAGTCCTCCAAAACTCACATAAAATTCTCGCGAGTCTCCGAAATCAAAGACAGGTACAATTGCTTGTGTTTTGAATATAAGAATCATGTCGTTTTCAGTAGAAAAAGATGGTGACGTACTATTGAAAGCTCAGCAACGAAGATTTCGATTGTTTAAGGCCTAGAATGCCCTCCTTCATCGATTAGAGTGAGCTAGGGCAGCGAGAAGCCAAAAAATACTTCAAACCTGCAATTTTGGGCAAATGTTGGACAATTCCAATTTAAATTACGTGGGAATAGAGGAAACAACATCCACTTTGCATATAAACAACATTTACTCTCCATTTATCCTCATATTCCACCAAAACATCGACGAATTCCATGCGAGTCCCAGAAATCAGAGATGAGTGCCATTGTTTGTGTTTTGAATTTAAGAGTAAATTCTTTTAGTTTTTTGGGTAGAAAACGATGGTGATGCACTATCGGAAGCTCATGAACGAATATTTCGATTGTTTGAGGCCTAGAACGACATTCTTCACCCATTAGAGTGAGCTAGGGCAGCCATAAACCGAAAAATGCTTCGAACCTGTTATTTTGAGCAACTATTGGGCAATTCCAATTGAAATTTCGTAGGAACAGGGGAACCTACCTCCTCTCCATATAGAAACAACGTTTGCTCTCCATTTATCCTCATATTCCTCCAAAACTCCCACGAAATCCTTGCGAATCCCTGAAATCAGAGGCAGGTGCAATTGCTTGTGTTTTGAATCCAAGAGTTAATTCTTGTAGTATTTTGGTAGAAAATGATGGTGACAACACTATTAGAAGCTACGAAACAAATATTTCGATCATTTGAGGCCTAGAATGCTCTCTTTAATTCATTAGAGTGAGCTAGGGCAGCCAGAAATTGAAAAATGCTTCAAACCTTCTATTTTGTGCAACCATTGGGCATTCCAATTGAAACTTCGTGGGAATAAAGAAAACAACCTCATCTCTACATCGAAACAATTTTTACTCTACATTTGTCCTCATAGTCCTCCAAAACTCCCACGAAATTCTCGTGAGTCCTCGAAATTAAAGACATGTGCAATTGCTTGTGTTTTGAATCCAATAATAAATTCGTGTTTTTTAGATCGAGAACGATGGTGACGCACTATCAGAAGCTCAGGAATGAAGATTTCGATTGTTTGAGGCCTAGAGTGCACACCTTCATCCATTAGAGTGAGCTAGGGTAGCCAAAAACCGAAAAATACTTCAAACCTACTATTTTGGGCAACCGTTGCGCAGTTCCAATTTAAATTACGTGGGAATAGAGGAAACAACATCCACTTTGCATATACAGAACGTTTACTCTCCATTTGTCCTAATATTCCTCCAAAACTCCTATGAATTTCGTGTGAGTCCCAGAAATCAGAGACGGTGACATTGCTTGTGTTTTGAATCCAAGAGTAAATTCTTTTAATTTTTCCGTAGAAAATGATGGTGACGCCCTTTTAGAAGCTCAGGAACGAATATTTCGATCGTACGAGGCCGAGAATGCCCTTCTTCATTCATTAGAGTAAGCTAGGGTACCCAGAAACCGAAAAATACTTCAAACCTGTTATTTTGGGCACCCGTTGGGCAATTCCAATTATTTCGTAGGAACAAGGAACCCTACCTCCTCTCCATTAGAAACAACGTTTACTCTCCATTTATCCTCACATTCAACCAAAGCTCCCACGAATTCCGTGTGAGTCCCAGAAATCAGTGACGGTTGCCATTGCTTATGTTTAGAATTCAAGAGTAAATTCTGATAATTTTTCGGTAGAAAACGATGGTGACGGACTATCGGAAGCTAAGGAATGAGGATTTCGATGAGGTCTATAATAACATCTTTCATCCATTAGAGTAAGCTAGTGCAGCTAGAAACCAAAAAGTGCTTTAGACCTACTATTTTGGACAACCGTTGGGCAATGCCAATTGAAATTTCGTGGGAATAGAAGAAACAACCTCCATTATGCATTGAAACAACATTTACTCTCTATTTGTCCTCATATTCCTCCAAAACTCCCATGAAATCCGTGTGAGTCCCAAAAAGCAGAGACAAGTGCAATTTCTTGTGTTTTAAATCCAAGGGTAAATTCTTGCAGTTTCTCGGTAGAAAATGATGGTGACGCACTATCAGAAGCTAAGGAATGAAGATTTTGATCGTTTGAGGCTTAGAATGCACTCCATCATCCATTAAAGTGATCTAGGGCAGCCAGAAACTGAAAAATACATCCAACCTCCTATTTTGAGAAGATCGCCATATTCTGGAAAGCATTTTTCGGGAGATCGCCATCTTTAATAAACCGAAAAATACATCAAACTAGAAAAAAAGCCCAAAGCTAAGAAAAAATCTGCAAAAATGTCCGTTGGAACAAGAAGATCGTCATATTCAACTAAAAAAATTGAGAAGACAAAATTAGTCTACAAAAATCTTGTCTTTTAATATAGAGATCCATATCTTTAATAAAATGTAGAAAATAGTTTGGAGCTCAGAAAAATCAGCAAAAATGTTTGTTGGAACCGGGAGATCGCCATCTTCAACAGAAAAATAAGAGAAGGAAAATTAGGATATAAAAATCATATCAATTAATATAAAGAATCTTATCTTCTAGAAAGTGTACAAAATAGCCCCTAGCTCAGAAAAATCTGCAAAAATATCAGTTGGAACTGGGAGATCGCCATCTTCAACTAAAAAAATAAGAGAATAGAAAATTAGGCCAAAATATCATATCATTTAATAAAATGATACATATCTTCGAAAGAAGTGGAAAATAGCCCAGAGCTAAGAAAATTCCTCAAAAATGTCAGTTGGAACTAGGAGATCGTCATCTTCAACAGAGAAAACTAAGAGAAGAAACAATTAAGTTAAAAATCATTTCATTAAATAAAAAGATCCATAACTTCCCGAAAATGAAGAAAAATAGCCCCGAGCTCAGAAAAATAGACAAAAATGTACGTGCGAACCGGGAGATCGCCATCTTCAACTAAATAATAAGCGAAGACCAAATTAGGTTATAAAAATCATATCATTTAATATAAAAATTCATATCACACAAAAAATGTAGAAAATAGCTCGGAGCTCAGAAAAATCCGAAAAAATGTCTGTTGGAACCAGGTGATCTCCATCTTCAACTGAAAATTAAAAGAAGATAAAATTAGGCCAAAAATCATATCATTTACTAAAAAGATACATATCTGCCATAAATGTAGAAAATAGCACCGAGCTTAGAAAAATTCGCACAAATGTCTTTTGGAACCAGGAGATCGCAATATTCAACTGAAAAAAATAGAAGACAAAATTAGGCCAAAAATCATATCATTTAATAAAAAATTATATCAAGAAAATGTAGAAATCCCCCAAAGTTAAGGAAAATCCGGAAAAATGTCCGTTGGAACCGAGAAATCGACATATTCAACTGAAAAATATGCGAAGACAAAATTAGGCCACAAAAATCTTGTTATTTAATAAGAGATCTGTACCTTTAATAAAATGTTGAAAATATCCAGGAGCTCAGAAAAATACACAAAAATGTCTGTTGGAACTGAGAGATCGCCATCTTCAACTGAAAAAAATAAGAGAAGAAAAATTAGGATATAAAAATCATATCATTTAATATAAAGTTTCTTATCTTCTAGAAAGTGTACATACAAAATAGCCCCGAGCTTAAATCCGAAAAAATGTTCATTGGAACCGAGTGATCGACATCCTCAACCAAAATATAAGAGAAGACAAAATTAGGCCAAAATATCATATCATTTAACAAAATGATACATATCTTCCAAAAAATTGGATAATAGCACGGAGCTCAGAAAAATCCGCAGAAACGTCCGTTGGAACCAGGAGATCGCCTTCTTCAACCAAAATATAAGGGAAGAGAAAAATAGGCCAAAATATCATATCATTTAAAAAAAGATTACTATCTTCAACTGGAAAATAAGAGAAGGCAAATTTAGGCTATAAAAATCATATCAATTAATAGAAAGATCTGTATTTTTTATAAAATGTAGAAAATAGCACAAGCTTAGAAAATGATATATAAAAACATTATCAGTGGAAGATGGCGATTTCTGGTTTTAACGGACATTTTTGGCCTAATTTTGTCTTCTCTGATATCATTTAATAAAACGATCCATATCTTCCAGAAAATGTGAAAAATAGTCTGGAGCTAAGAAAATTCCGCAAAAATGTCTGTTAGAACCGGGAGATCGTGATCTTCAATCGAAATATAATCGAGGACAAAATATGGCCAAAAAATCATATCATTTAATAAAAAGAACACCATCATCAACTGGAAAATAAGAGAAGACAAAATAGGCAATAAAAATTATATCAATTAATATAAAGATCCTTATCTTCCAAATGATATGGAAAATAGCCCCGACCTCAGAAAAACACGCAAAAATTTCCGTTGGAAACGGGAGATCGTCCTATTAAACTGAAAAATAGAAGAAGACAAAATTAGGACATAAAAATCATATCATTTAATAAAAAGATCCACATCTTAGGAAAATATAGAAAATAGCACAGAGCTAAGAAAAATCTGCAAAAATGTCCTTTGGAACCGGGAGACTGCCACCTTCATCTGAAAAATAAGAGAAAACAAAATTAGGCCATAAAAATCATATCATTTAACATAAAGATTCATATCTTACAAAAATGTAGAAAATAGATCGGAGCGTCCACAAAAATTTCCATTGGAACTGACAGATCACCATATTCAACTAAAAATAAGAGAAGAAAAACTTAATCTATAAAATCACATCATTCAATAAAACGATCCATATCTTCAATAAACTGTAGGAAATAGTTTCTAGTTTAGAAAAATCTACAAAAGTGGACATTGGATTAGGGAGATCGACATATTTAACTAAAAAAATCAGAGAAAACAAAATTAAGCTATAAAATCATATAATTTAACATAAAGATTTATATCTTACAGAAAATTTAGAAATAGCCTGAAGCTCAAAATATCCTTTAAAATATCACTTGGAACCGGCGATCGACATCTTTAATGAAAAAATAAGAGAAGACAAAATTAGACCTAAAAATCATATCATTTAATAAAATATCTATAACTTTTCGGAAATGTAGAAAAATAGTACCGAGCTCAAAAAAGACGCAAAAATATCTGTTGGAACTGAGAAATCGCCATCTTCAACTAAAAAATAAGAGAAGACAAAATTAGGCTATAAAAATCATATCATTTAATATAAAAATCCATATCTTCCAGAAAATTTAGAAAATAGCACGGATCTTAGAAAAATCTGCACAAATGTTTGTTGGAAATCGGAGATCTTCTTCTTCAACTAAAAAAAGAGAAGTCAAAAATTAGGCCAAAGAATAATATCATTTAATAAAAAGATCCATAACTTTCCAAAAATGTAGAAAAAATAGTCGCAAGCTCAGAAATATCTGCAAAAATGTCCATTGAAAGCAGGAGATCAACATCTTCAAGTGAAAAATAATAGAAGACAAAATTAGGCTAAAAATTCATATCATTTGATATTCAAGAAAATAAAGAAAATAGCACCAAGCTCAGAAAAATCCACAAAAATGTCTGTTGGAACATGGAGATTGCCATTTTCAACTGAAAAATAAGAGAAGACAAAATAAGGCTATAAAAGTCATATTATTTAATCTAAAGATATTTATCTTACAGAAAATGTAGAAAATAGCACAGAGATAAGAAAAATCCGCAAAATGTCTATTGGAACCGGGAAATCGCCATCTTCATCTGAAAAATATGTGAAGATAAAATTCGCAAAAATCTCCGTTGGAACCGTGAGCACGCCATCTTCAACTGAAAAATAAGAGAAGATAACATCATGCCAAAAATCATATCCTTTAAAAAAATGATCCATATCTTCATAAAATGAAGAAAAATATCCCCAAGGTAACAAAAAATCAATAAAAATGTCCGCTGGAATCGGTAGATCGCAATATTCAACTGAAAAATAAGAGAAGAAAAACGTAGGATATAAAAATCATATCATTTAATAAAAAATTCATATCTTCCATAAAATGTAGAAAATAGCACCGGGCTTCGAAAAATCCGCAAAAATTTTCGTTGGGACTAAAAGATCGCCATCTTCAACTGAAAAATAAGAGTAGACAAATTAGGCCAAAAATCATATCATTTTTTAAAAATATCCATATCTTCAAGAAAATTTAGAAAATAGCCCCGAAGTCAGAATCATATACAAAACTGTCTATTGGAAACGGAAGATCTCCATCTTCAATTGAAAAATAGGAGAAGACAAATTTAGTCCAAAAATCTTATCGTTTAACAAAAAGATTCATAACTTCACAAAAATGTAGAAAACTAGTCTCGAGCTCAGAAATATCCTCAAAAATGTCCATTGGAACAGGGAGATTGCCATCTTCAACTGAAAATAAGAGAAAACAAAATTAGGCTAAAAATCATATCATTTAATAATATTCTTTTCTTCAATAAAATATAGAAAATATCACTGAGCACAAAATCCCCAAAAATACCCGTTGGAACAGGGAGATTGACATCTTCAAATAAACAATAAGGGGAAATAAAATTTGGCCAAAAATGATATCATTTAATAAAATGATCCATATCTTCTAGAAAATGCAGAAAATATGAGCCCAGAAAAATCCGCAAAAATGTCCGTTGGAACAGTGAGATCGCTATCTTCAATTGAAAAATAAGAGAAGGAAAAATTAAGCAAAGAATCATATCATTTAACTAAAAGATGCATATCTTCCAGAAAATACAGAAAATAGCTCCGAGCTAAGTAAAATCTGCAAAAATGTCTGTTTGAACTGGGAGATCACCATCTTCAACTGAAAAATAAGAGAAGACAAAACTAGTCATATCTCTTATTTTAAAGATACATATCTTATAGAAAATTTAGAAAATAACCAGTAGCTAAAAATGCAAAAACGTCCGTTGGAACTGGGAAATCGCCATCTTAATCTGAAAAATAAGAGATGACAAAATTAGGCATAAAAACCAAATTATATAATAAAAAGATCCATATCTTCCAGAAAATGTAGAAAATAGCTTCTACGTCAAAAAAATCCGCAAAAATATCCATATGAACAGAGAGAACGCCATCTTCAACAAAAAAAATAAGAAAAGACAAAATTAGGCCAAAAATATCATTTAATAAAATGATCCATATTTTCTTTAAAATTTAGAAAAATTGCCCCGTACTTAGAAAATCTATAAAAATGTCAGTTGGAACTCGGAGATCGCCATCTTCATCTAAAAATATGAAACGATAAAATTAGGCAAAAAATCATATTGTTTATTAAAAAGATCCTTATCTTCCATAGAATATAGAAAATAGCATCTACGTCAAAAATCCACAAAAATGTCCGTTCGAACCGGGAGAACGCCATCTCAAACTGAAAAATAAGAGAAGACAAAATAAGGCCAAAAACTATCATTTAATAAAAAGATCATCATAAACAACGGGAAAATAAGAGAAGATAAAATTAGGCACCAAAAAGCATATCAAAAATATAAAGATCATTATGTTCAGAAAATATAGAAAATAGCCTCGAGCTCGAAAAATATGCAAAAAATTTCGTTAGAAACGGGTGATCGCCATCTTCAATCGCCATCTTCAACTATAAAAATGTATGTAGTAACTGGGATATCGCCCTCTTCAACTGAAAAGATTTTTATATATCATTTTCTGAGCTTAGTGCTAATTAAACATTTTATGAAGGATATGGATCTTTTTATTAATTAATATGATTTTTCTATCCTAAATTATTCTTCTCTTATTTTCTAATTGAAGATAACGATCATTTTATTAAATGATATTTTAGGCTAATTTTTTCTTCTCTTATATTCCAGTTGAAGATGGCGATCACCTGTTTCGAACTGATATTTTTGCGGATTTTTCTGAGCTCCGGCCTACTTTCCACTTTTTTGGAAGATATGGATCATTTTATTAAATAATATGATATTTTGGCCCAATTTTGTCTTCTCTTATTTTTTTCAGTTGAAGGTTGCCATCTCTTGGTTCCAACAGACAGTTTTTCAGATTTTTCTGAGCTCAGGATTATTTTCTACATTTTCTGGAAGATATGGATCTTTTTATTACATTATATGATTTTTTGTAGCCTAATTTTGTCTTCGCTTATTTTTTCAGTTGAAGATGGCGATTTCCCAGTTCCAATGTACATTTTGGCCGATATTTCTAAACTCTGGACTATTTTCTACATTTTCCGTTAGTTTGGATCTTTTTAATAATTGAAATGATTTTTCTAGCCTAATTTTGTCTTCTCTTATTTTTCAATTGATGATGGCGATCATCTCCTGGTTCCAACGAAAATTTTTGCGGATTTTTCTGAACTCGATGCTATTTCTACAATTTATTATAGATATGGATTTTTTATTAAAAGATATGTTTTTATAGCCTACGTTTATCTTCTCTTATTTTTCACATGAAAATGGCGGTTTCCCGGTTCCAACAGAAATCTTTGCAGATTTTTCTGACATCGGGGCTATTTTCTGTTATTTCTGGAAGATAACGATCGTTTTACTAGATACTATGATTTTTTGTCTAAGTTTGTCTTCTCTTAGATTTTTCGTTGATGATGGCGATCTCCCGGTTCCTACAGATATTTTTGAGGATTGTTCTGAGCTCTAGGCTATTTTCTGTATTATCTGGAAGATATCGATCGTTTAATTAAATGATATGATATTATGTCCTAGATTTGTCTTCTTTGTTTTTCGTTAAATTTTGAGCTCTCCCAGTTCTGACGGATATTTTTGCGGATTTTTCTGAGCTCGGGGATATTTTCCACTTTTTATGGAAAATAAGAATCTTTATATTAAATGATATGTGTTGTGAATGGAAATACCAGAGTTGATTAGGATTGCGGGTATCGTAGAGATACGCCCATATCTATGTATTCTATATTTCTACTCTCATACATGCCTATAAATAAAGGGCTGGGTGTTCCTCCCCCAATAGTTGATTCATAACACGTTATCAGCACGAGCCTCTAGAAAATTTTCCAACAAAATTTTTTTCATTCGTTGCGAAGGCAAAGGGAGACGGGAGATCCACGCACACAGTGCAAGGCTTCCTCAACCGAGCGTCGTCATCTGCGTAGGGTTTCGTTCAACCGTCGCAATATCCGAAGGACAGATATAGAGGTAAAAATCGCTAAAAACGATGTTTTTAATCATAGTATGATTGTTCTACCCCTAGATCTCGCAAGATCGATATGGGGATTCGCTTGATCGCCCAAAACAACGAATTTTTCATCCCAAAAATCAAATTTTTAGGGTTTTTTCTTGTGTAAACCCTAACCCATACCTGACGGCGGCTTAGCCGTCGGCCATCTTCCCCCGGCAGGGGGCGGCGGCACCCTGCCGTCGTCCCCCTACGGGGGGCGGTGGCCCCCATGCCACCAACCCCCCTGCAGGGGGCGGTGGCACCCTACCGCCGACCCCCTGCAGGGGGGCGGCCAACCCCGTTCCACCGACGTCCGGCGGTTGTAAGGGGGCAGTGGCGGCTAACCCCAGCCGCCGCCCCCAAAACCTTACTGGGCCTCGAGCCCAGATTCAAAAAAATTTTGTGGGCCTGAAGCCCACAAGAAAACTTCGGGCCTCAGGACTGCGGGCCTCAGGCCTGCAGGCCTTGTTTCAAAAAAATTTTGACTGCGAGCCTGAAGCCCGCAGCCAACCTGTGGACTTCAGGCCCGCAGGCCAGTTTTTCTTCAAAAAAAAGAAAGAAAGAAAAAAGGGGGGGCGAAGGCAAAAAATAAGCCTTAAAAGACTTTTTGGGCTAAAAATTAATTATAAAGGGCATTTGTGGGCCTAAAAATTCGTGAAAAATCACGGTATATTATGGGGTTATTTGTGGACATATAAGGGATTACTGGGGGTTATTGGGGATGAATTTAAAAAGGAAAAACTGCTTCTTTTTACGAAGAACATGTTAAATTATTGGGTTCTTTTCCAATTCTTTGGACAAACCCAAATTTTAACAACCCTTGCAGTACATGATTTCTTCTGTAAAATCATCTATACATGCTTTGCATTACTGGCTTATTCTGTGGATAATTTATGCGTGGTTATGCATTACATTTAAACTTAATAATTAGGAAGATCCTACGACCGCTCTGCCGTTAGTCAGCTAACCTAACGGTGTATGACGTTGTCCAGTGGTCCACTAATTATTAAGTAATTAAATTGTTTATCCATCTCTGCGAATATTAAATGCCTGTGATGCCTGTGATGAAAATGTCTGATGAAAATGTTTGATAAGCACAAATTTTCTGCTTGGATGGCTAATTGTGGTTTTTGGATCGGCTGTTTAAGTCCCATATTTTATTTTTCTACACTTTTCTTTTACTTTTGAGAGAAATTGTAGTGAGGAAATTTTGTAAATGTCCCAGACCGAAGACCATTTTCCATGGATACGGAGGCCACATTTGAAGCGGAGATCTTATATGGGACCCACGGAGGTTTTCAAAGTTGTAATTTATTTTTAAAGCTTTCATTTGTGTAATACAGACTATAATGGGACTTTGGACTATTATTTATGTGGGATTGGCCGATCCACGCAATTAGCCCTTCATATTAAAATTGCATCCGCATGAAAATGTTTATGTTATTAATTCATGCATATTTGTGCTCTGCTAGATAAAATGGCTAAAATCGCAAGTGTCGATTTCGAAGTGATGGATGCATCAGGGATAAACTACCTGAGCTGGCAGATCGATGTGAAGTTTCATCTGCAGGTAAAGTCCCTCATTTCTGCTGTGACTAATAATGTAAATGTAAGCGATATAGAAAAGACGCAAGCCATTATCTATATTTGCCACCATGTGGACAAGACCCTAAAGACTGAATACCTTATGGTCGAAGATCCATTTGAGCTATGGACTGCCCTTGAGGATAGGTATAAACATCAGAAAGATGTTATACTCCCAAAGGCACGATATGAGTGGGAGAACCTGAGACTGCAGGATTTTAAGTCCATTGCTGAGTACAACTCAGCACAGCATCACCTCACGCCTGATGTTGTGTGGTGAAAAAGTCTCAGAAGATCGCATGCTGGAAAAGACGTATACGTCCTTCCATGAAAAAGATGCGATACAAATGCAGCAATACCGTGAACGCAAGTTCACCAAATATTTTGAGCTATTGTCATATTTACTCATGGCTGAACAAAACAAAGAGCTTCTTCTCGCCACTCACAACATGCGCCCCCTGGCACTGCCCCCCTCCCAGAAGCTCATAATGCCTCTTCTTCTCGAAAGAAGAGGGACAACAAACGAAAAGAAAGACCACATAATGGGGGATAGAACAAAAGGGCTAGGGGCCAAGTCCAGCAACGAAGAAATGAAAGTAAGCGGAAGTTCACCTGGCGCAGAAATGACAAAAATAGAGATGATGCACCCCCTCCCAAGAGGGAATGGGAAGACCAGTGCCGTAGCTTTGGCATGAAAGGCCACTGGGCATGAAAGGCCACTGGTCCAGAGTGTGCAGAACTCCGTAGCATCTCCAGGATTTGTATAAAGAGAAAAACAAAAATAAAGCTGAAACAAACCTGATGACCTCTGATGCTCCAGTCAAGTTTACAGCTGACGACTTCGAACATGATTACATGCTTGATTAGCCTTATATCTTAGCAAACTGTTTAGAACATTTCATGTTATGAGAGCTTTCATATTATGTAATTTGATTTTGAATGAAAATGTTTATCTGAAAATGCATGTGCATACGATTCATCTTTTAATAGATGAACTGCTCTCATGACTGATTAGTAGACAAAAAACACATACGATCTTTTAACACAAAGCCCAACATCATGGCCATATTGAAGATCCGGGGATCGCAACACTGTTGCCCCCTAAATGACACAAAAACAAAAATAAAGGATGCAGTAATCTCTCCGAATTCCAAAAGAAACTTTTTAAAGTTTCAAGGACATCCGTTTCAACGAATTCCATTTGGAAATAGCAAATGAAAATGAAAAACAAATTACTGTATGTAACATCTCAAGAAAAGGATTAAAATCCATACTTGAACGGTTTGAGAGCCTTACATGCCTCAACCATACAAAGATTCGGAGAAAGGAAGCGAAATTAAACGAAGCACCTGAAGTGCTAGACATCAGCCAAGTTTTTACTCTGGCATGATAGACTTGGCCATCCGAGATCAATGATAATGCATCGCATCTTATCCTATGTGTATGACTTGAAGAACCAGAAGATTCTTCAGAAGGGAGAATTCCCTCGCATCCCTTGCGACAAGGGAAAACTAATTACAAGGCCATCTCTACGAAAAGTTGAAAAAGAATCTCCACGATTCCTCAAAAAGAATATAAGGAGATAGATGTTGATAAAATCCACCCCCTAGTGGGCTATTTCGGTACTTCATTGTACTGATAAATGCATCCTTAGAATATTCGTATGTGTGTCTACTACAGACCCACAACTTAGCTTTTCCAAAGCTATTTGCACAAACATAAAAATGTTGCGGGCACATTTCCCAGACAATCAAATATGGAAAATAAGTCTGGTTAATGTTGGGAAATATATCTCCTAGTCATTTCAAGATTACTGCCAAGCAACGGTAATAGAAAATGAACATATAATGCCGCATGTTCATACCCAAAATGGGTCGACAGAGTCGCTGATAAGTAGACTCCACTGGATTGAACGTTCATAAAATCCCGATTGTGATGGATGCATAGGGACATGCAAATTCTGCATGGTGCATCATAAATAAAAGACCCTCTGGAGGTCAGAGTATCCAATGCAACTTGCATATGGAATGCCATCGAACATTTCTCTTCTGAGAATCTTCGGTCGCACATTATAAATCCCCATTGCACCACCACAGAGGACCAAAACGGTCCTTAACGTCACCTAAGTATCCATACATGGTTTGACTCACCCTCACTTATAAGATACCTAGAACCCCAAACAGGGGACGCATTTAAGGCACACCTTGAAGACTGTGATCTCGATGAGACGAGTTTGCCCAAAATAGGCCCAGATACTGGAAAATCTGGCACGAAGCAAATTATAACGTGGGATACAAAGAGCTTGACCCACTATGATTTGGTAACAATACAATGTGAAGATGAGATCCTGAAGATTCTCCACATACAGACACAGTTCACCAATTACTGGAATCATTTACTGACAACCAGAAGATTATCGGATCACACATCCCGGCAGCAAATACTCCAGCTAGGATTGACATCCCCGAGAATGGATGCAATCCACCAGCAGCAGAAGTGGCTAATCCTCAACGAAAAAGAGGCAGACCACCAGGCTCCAAGGACGAAAATAAAAGAACAAAGAAACATACCTGGAGACGTTGAGACAATACTACCACATGACAATGATGTCCACACCCTCACCCCTTCCCGGAATCCACTACAGAGGAAATGACAGGAAAAACTGAAATTGAAATTAAATGTTGTACGTACTGCAGAGGTGTTGGACAGAAAGAACATAAGTCGACAATATATTCACGTATCATATTGACATATACATCGCAAAAGCGATGATATTTATAAATTATCTTTACATACTCCGTTGCTAGAATGCAAACGTAGAGATTGGCCATATGTGGAAGAGGCAATAAAAGATGAGCTGGACTTACTTCTGAAACGTGAAATGTTCGGACCTGAAGTCCAGACACCAAAAGGTGTCAAACCGGTGGATAAAAAAAGTATTGCACACATAAGAAAAATAAATACAAAATTGTATGCTATAAGGTACAACCTATAGCCCAAGGAAAATTTCGCTGAAAGTAGGGATCAAACAAATTAAAATGAGAATGTCTCATAAATGATGCATCAGTCTCCCTAAGTTATCAAAAGCGAATACCTTGCGATTTGGGGAAGGAAAATTTTGGATATGCTGTTATTGGATGTTGTGACAGCATACCTTTGTGGATATCTTGGTAAAGATAATCTCCACATTTCCTTAAATGCCTGAATAGACTTCGGGACATCTATTCTATTGAAGAAAAACAATAAGAATAATGTACAACCAAGAGAATCGCTTGACAAAGCAATGATTCCTACTGAGGGTTGTCTTTGCACCCGAGCAAAGAGCAGGATTTGAGATCATAGTTATAAACAACTAAAATCTCATCGGATCTCCTGAAGAGAAACCCGAAACATCGGTTCAAGCCTGACTTTTAAACATGAAATAAAAGACCTAGGCACGTATAAAGTCATGGCTCATTGAATCCTGTTACAAACGCCCAGAAGTGCGTAGGAGTAATTAAAAGGACCATTGTCATCCAAAGTACACCTATGATAGTATACTTAATGGATGTACAAAAAGAACCCTTCTGATCGTTGGAAGAGGGGGATGATATAACTGGTCCTAAAGTCCCTTATCTAAGTGTAATCAGGCACTCCTGGCTAACTGCACGCGTCCCGATATAGCTATTGTAGTAAACTCATTAGCTAGAGATAGTTGGCACATAAAAAGGGTCATTAGACCGGAGTTAAGTCTTCTGTGCTACCTCCAAGGGTTGAAAGATTTGGACTTACAATATGAAGTATCATC
Source organism: Scilla litardierei (assembly GCA_030789695.1). Classification (NCBI taxonomy): domain Eukaryota; kingdom Viridiplantae; phylum Streptophyta; class Magnoliopsida; order Asparagales; family Asparagaceae; genus Scilla; species Scilla litardierei. The sequence goes on from CM061141.1 coordinate 170,168,015, forward strand.
ATCCAATGTTTATGCAAATGCAGGTTACAGGTCCGGTCCCTATACTGAGAAATCACAAAACAGGTACCCACAGTGGGATGACCATCTACTGTAGATCTGTAAAGAAATTTATGAAGGCAACATCATCATATCATTCCGAGATCCTCACCACACCAATGGTGTATTTGAGGTCGCCTGCTAGTACATCACATCCCAATGACGATTGGGTTGAGGCTGGTATTATGGAGTTGACCACATAGTCTGAAGACCACATCAGAGGCGACGACACTTTGCACACTTCTCTAGAGTTTCTGGATTCAGCAGCTGCTTAATTGAGATAACTTTATAATCTGTGTATATTTTCGGAATGTTGTAAATAGGAGAGATGAGATGAGCCTAAGAGATCTGAAAGCCTAAGAGCTTTTACAGATCAGGGGAGTTGGGGGAATTTGTACTCTTTTCCCTTAGCTATGGTTTTTTCCTACTGGGTTTTTCCATTGCCAAAGGTTTTAACGAGGCAAATCACATCAACTCTGGATCCTGAAGTATCCACACCTCTGTGACGCTCAGAATCCAGAAGTATTCATGAGCAGAATCACTTGTACAAATCAGGGGGAGTTAAAGAGCGTTTGTACTCTTTTTCCTTAACTATAGTTTCTCCCATAGGGTTTTCCATAACTAAAGGTTTTAACAAGGCAAACCTCAACAACTCAGGATCCTGAAGTATCCACCCCTTGTGAGACTCTTATTACGCTCAGAATCCCAAAGTACTCTTGAGCAGAGTCCACACCTATGGCTGGATAAGGGAGAGTGTTGTGAATAGAAATACCAGAGTCGGTTAGGATTGCGGGTATCTTAGCGATACACACATATCTATGTATTATTCTATATTTCAACTCTCCTATCATGCCTATAAATAAAGGGCTGGGGGTTCCTCCCCCAGTACTTGATTCATAAGATTATTATTGATTAATATTGTTTTCTCTTATATTTCAGTTGAAGATGGCATTCTCTTAGTCCCAAAGGAAATTTTTGCTTATTTTTCTGAGCTCTGGGCTATTTTCCACATTTTCTGGAAGATATGGAACGTTGTCTTAAATGACATGATTTTTGGCCTAATTTTGTCTTCTCTTAATTTCCAGTTGAAGTTGGCAATCTCCCAGTTCCAACGGACATTTTTGTCGATATTTCTGATCTCCGTGATATTTTCCATATTTCTGGAATATATGGTCGTTTTATTAAATGATATTAAAGAAGACAAAATTAGGCCAAAAAATGTTTGTTGGAACCGGAAAATCGCCATCTTTAACTGAATGATAAGAGAAGACAAAATTCGGAACATGGAAAGCGCCATCTTCATCTATAAAAATGTCGGTTGTAACCGGGAAATCCCCATCATTGACTGCAAAGATTTTTATATATCATTTACGAAGCTTGGTGCAATTTTATACATTTTATGAAAGAAATGGATCTTTTTTTAATTGATAGGATTTTTCTATCCTAAAAATGTATTTTCTTATTTTCCAGTTGAAGATGACGATCTTTTTATTAAATGGTATAATTTTTGGCCTAATTTTGTCTTCTCTTATATTCCAGTTGAAGATGGCGATCACCCGGCTCCAACAGACATTTTTGCGGATTTTTTATGCTCTGGCCTATTTTCCACATTTTTGGAAGATATGGATTGTTTTATTAAAATGATATGATATTTTGGCCTAATTTTGTATTTTCTTATTTTCTATTTGAATATGGCGATCTCCAGTTTCCAAGGACATTTTTGCGAATTTTTCTAAGTTTGGAGCTATTTCTACATTTTCTGGAAGATATGTTTCTTTTTATTAAACGACATGATTTTTTGGCCTAATTTTGTCTTCTCCTATTTTTCGGTTGAATATATTGATTTCCAGGTTCCAACAGATATTTTGGCGGATTTTTCTGAGCTTGAAGCTATTTCTCAACATTTTTCGGAAGATATGGACCTTTTTATTAAATGATATGATTTTTGGCGAATTTTTTCTTTTCTTAGTTTTCAGTTGATGGCGATCTCTCGGTTCCAACGAACATTTTTGCGGATTTTCAGAGCTCCTGTATATTTTCTAAATTTTCTGGAAGATATGGATCGTTTTATTAAACGATATGATTTTTTGGTCTAATTTTGTCATCTCCTATTTTTAAGTTGAAGAGTGTGATCTCTCGGTTCCAACGAATATTTTTCTGGATATTTCTGAGTTCAGTGCTATTTTCTACAATTTTGGAAGACATGTGTCTTCATACTAAAGGATATGATTTTCTTACCTTAATTTTGTTTTCTCATATTTTTTATTAAAGATGGCGATCTCCTCATTCCAACAGACATTTTTACGGATTTTTCTGAGCTTGAGGCTATTTTTCTACATTTTCTATACGATATGGAGCCTTTTATTAAATCATATGTTTTTATGATCTAAGTTTCGCTTGTCTTATTTTTTAATTGAAGATGACGATCTCCCGGTTCCATCGGACATTTTTGCAGATTTTTCTGAGCTCCGGCCTATTTTCTACAGTATCTGAAAGATATGAATAGTTTTATTAAATAATATGATTTTTTGACCTAATTTTGTTTTCTTTTTTTTAAAGTCGAAAATTCCGATCCTCTGGTTCCAACTGACATTTTGCCAATTTTCTAAGCTTGCGGCTATTTTCTGCATTTTCTGGAAGATAGGGATCTTTTTATTAATTGATTTCATATTTGGCCTAATTTCGTATTCTCTTACTTTTAAATTGAAGATTGCGATCTCACTGTTCCTTTGCCGATTTTTCTGAGATCGGTGCTATTTTCTACCTTTTCTGGAAGATATGGATCATTTTTATTAAATGATATAATTTTTTGGTTTAATGTTGTCTTCTCTTATTTTTTTTCGTTGAAGATATCGATCTCCCGGTTACAACGGATATTTTTGTAGATTTTTATGAACTCCGAGATAATTTCTACATTTTCTGTATGATATGTATCTTTATATTAAATGATACAATTTTTAGGTTATAATTTTGTATTCTCTTATTATTTTTACTGAAAATGGCGATCTCTCGGTTCCAACTGACATTTTTTGGACTTTTCTGTCTCGGTGCTATTTTCTAAATTTTATGGACGACGTGGATCTTTTTATTACATGATATGATTTTTATCGTCTCAGTTTATCGTCTCTTATTTTTCAGTTGAAGATGGTGTCTCCCGTTTTAAACGGAATTTTTTGCGAATTTTTATGAGCTCGGGGCTATTTTCTGCATTTTCTGGAAGATATGGATCATTTGATACGATTATTTACCCTAATTTTGGCTTCTCTTATTTTTTTCGTTGAAGATGGCGATCGCTTGGTTCCAACGGACTTATTTGCGGATTTTTTTGAGCTACGTGCTATTTTCTACATTTTCTGTATGATATGAATCTTTATAAATGATATGATTTTTATAATCTAATTTTGTCTTCTCTTCTATTTTCGGTTGAAGAAGACGGTCTCCAGGTTCCAACGGACTTTTTTGCGGTTTTTTCTAAGCTCGAGTCTATTTTCTACATTTTCAGTAAGATACGGATCTTTATATTGAATGATTTGATTTTTGTAGCCTAATTTTATCTTCTCTTATTTTTCTATTGAATATGACGATCTCCCGATTCCAATGGACATTTTGCAGACTTCTCTGAGCTCTGGACTATTTTCTATATTTTCTGGAATATATGGATCTTTTTATTAAATGACATGATTTTTGGCCTAATTTTGTCTTTCCATTTTTTAGTTGAAGACGACGATCTCCCGGTTCCAACAGACATTCTTAGCAGATTTTTCTGAGCTCGACGCTATATTTTACATTTTCTGTAAGATATGGATCTTTGTATTAAATGATATGATTTCAAAATCCTAATTTTGTCTTCCTTAATATTTTAGTTGTAGTGGCGATCTCCCGGTTCCATCGGATATTGTTGCAGTTTTTCATAACTCGGGATTATTTTCTACATTTTGTGGAAGATATGGATGTTTTATTGGATGATATGATTTTTATAACGTAAGTCGATGGCGATCTCCTGGTTCCAATGGAAAGTTTTACAGATTTTTATGAGCTTCTGCCTATTTTTCACATTTTGGAAGACATGGATTGTTTTATTAAATGATATGATTTTTGGCCTAATTTTGTCTCCTCTTATTTTTCAAGTTGAAGATGGCAATCTCCCGGTTCCAACTGATATTTTTGCTGATTTTTCTGAGCGCATGACTATTTTCCACATTTTCTCGAAGATATGGATATTTTATTACATTATATGATTTCCCAAAAATGCACCTAAGAACGTGCGCATGCAGAGTTACCTGCGCACGCCCCCTCTGTTCGGAGTTTGTAAGTATTTTTTTTGAATTTCTTTTATGTAGTAGGTAGATGTACTTATTATGTAGCTCCACACAAAATTTTAGATCGATCCAACACTGTTGAGCCTCCGTTCATCGATTTCAAAAACGTTGCACAAAACTGTCCAGAATGAACGGAGGCTCAAACGGTGTTGGATTGACCTGAAATTTTGTGGGGAGCTACATAACAAGTATATCTACCTACTACAAAAAAATTCAAAAAAATTACTTACGAACACCAAAGAGGGGGCTTGCGCAGGTAATTCTACCTGTGCACGTTCTCCGGCACATTTCCCTCATATGATTTTTTTGTAGGCTAATTTTGTCTTCTCTTATTTTTTAGTTGAAGATGGCAATATCCATGTTCCAACGAACATATTTGCTGATATTTCTAAGCTCGAGACTAGTTTCTACATTTTCTATAGGATATTGATATTTTTATTAAATGATATGATTTTTCTATCCTAATTTTGTCTTCTCTTATTTTTCAATTGAAGATAGCGATCTCCCGGTTTCAACGGAAATTTTTGCAAATTTTTCTGACCTTCGCGCTATTTTCTGTGTTTTATTGTCGATATAAATATTTTTTAAATGATAAGATTTTATAGACTATGTTTATCCTCTCTCTTTTTCGCTTGAAGATGGCGGTCAGCCAGTTCCAACAGACATTTTTGCGGATTTTTCTGAACTCGGGGCTATTTTTCCTTTCTCACTTTCTCTTTTCTTTTCTCTCTTTATTTGATCTTCTATTATTTGTTTTGGGGATAATGGAAGGAGGGTTATAGTCTCCCCTCGAAGTACAAAAGAATAATGGTTTATGTACCCATCATGTGTTACACGACGATCAAACTGCCACGGTCTACCCAACAAGAGATGACATGCTTTCATGGGAACAACATCACTGATTATTTCATCTCTATATTTGCCAATAGAAAATAGGATTGTGACTTGATTTGTTACCTTCAACTCTCCACATTCGTTGAGACATTGTAGCTTGTAGGGTTGACGATGCTTGAAGGTTGGAAGACTCAACTTCTCCACTAATTCAGCACTTGCTACATTGCTGCCTCTTCCTCCATCTATGATTACACTGCATACTTTCCCTTGGACTAGGCAGCGTGTGTGGAACAAGTTCTCTCTTTGGTTGTTCTCTTCATCCTTCATTTGAATGCTAAGTGCTCTTCTAGTCACAAAAAATTCTCCTTCGGTGGCAATTTCTCCGTCATCATCTTCAAGCTGCATCTCATCTTCTTCATCAGATTCTTCTTCTTCAGTCGACTAGTCACCATGGTTATTGATTATCATGATGCACTTGTTAAGGCACTCGCTAGAAATGTGTCCTCTACCTTGGCATTTGAAGCATCTTATGTCACGGTTCTAGAAGTATTTCTTCAGTTTGTGTCTTCTTTGGAATATCAGCTGTCTTCTCAACTTTCTTCGAAGTATTCTCCTTCGAACTAGATGGAGTATCTCTCTTTGAACTTCTCTTCCAAGGGCTAAAAGAATTAGAGCAATTCCTTGCAACATTTCTCCTCTTTAGTTGTTGTTCTACCTTGATGGCTTGGTGGACCATCTCCTAAAACTCTACATAGTGGTGCATCTCTACATCATCAAAAATATTAGGATTAAGGCCACGCAAGAAACGAACAATTGTTTCTTCTTTGTCCTCCATAACATTTGCTCGAATCATGGCAATCTCCATCTCTTTGTGATACTCATCTATACTCTTAGAGCCTTGATTGAGTCGTTGCAGTGTTTGATGAAGTTCCCTATGGTAATAAGATGGAATAAACCTCCTTCTCATGGTTGATTTCATTTCTGTCCAAGTGGGACGTTCTCCATATCGTTCTTTTTATTTTTGCACCTGATCCCACCAAATAAGAGCACAATTAGTAAACTCAAGAGCTACAAGTTTCACCTTGTTACCTTCAGAGTAGTCATGGTATGAGAAAATTTGCTCAACACGCATTTCCCACTCCAAATACGCATGAGGATCATTATTGCCTTGAAAAGAAGGTAATTTGATTTTAATTCCACCAATGTTGTCTCCTCGGTTTCTATGTCTGCTTTGTTCATCATAATGAAATCTCCTTCATCTTGGCTGGTGATCTTCAAATTCATCCCCATCAACTTGGCTCTCAGTATCTCCAAGGGGTTGTTCTTAATTGTTTGGAGGATTTTGTTATGTAGAAGCTTGATTCTCCATTTGATCTAATCGTTCATGGATTCGTGCTAGGTTTTTGTCAAACAATCTCTCAAGATGGCTCACTAATGCTTGCATTTGAAAATATGATTCTCCATGTTGTGTAGTATCTTCTGGATTTCCTGCCATTTAGTGAAAGAAAAAATACACTCTTGATAATCTCACCACCAACTCACAATTCCCTCAGAATATGTCCTTAGCTCGTATGCAACCCAAATCCTTGTTGACTAATCCAATAATGCCAATAACTCACTTCAACCAATTATGTAGTGGTGGTTGGTAAAATTGTGAATAATGGATGGGTTTAGGCCTGAAGTAGGATTAGGTCTAGAATAGGAATTCAATGAAAAGAAGGGGATTTTTTAGTAGTGCAAGACAAAAATGCAACAATAAGAGCTATGAAATTTGTATGATAACAGAATGTAAGAACTGAATTGAGCACCACTGTTTGTTTTTCTTTCTCTTCTTTTGCCAAGCTGTACTTTTTTTTGCTTTTGTTTTTTTTCAGATTTTTCCTTTTGCTTTTGGGTTTTTTTTTGCTTTTTGGGTGCTTTAATTGTACAAACTAAATAAACAGCAAACATACAAAGGCTCTAAAAAGTTGAAAGATAAAACAAAAATCTTGCACGCTAAAAAAATAAACTAAGTGAAAGATTTTGGAAAGTTTCTTGTTTTGGCAGAAACAAAGGAAAGGAAAGGATTTGAAAGAGAAATTTTTTTGAAGCAACAAAATGATTGAAAGAAACCTACCGTGTCTACATGGGGCTCTGATACCAAATGATGTGAAACCAGAGAGGTGGTCCGATCTTCACGGCATAGGATGTTCAAGAAACTCGAAAACAAACTTAAAAGAAGGATATGAGCATCACACTCCAGAATAAGTGATAGAAAATAGGGAGTGATAAGCTCTAGATAAGGATGGTTCATTGACCTGACAAATGCAAATAGCCAACCAACGTTGAAAAGAACGTGACCTGCTACTTAGACCACTTGCCCAACCACAATTACGAGTTTAACCAATCCACACAGCAACACACTTGGGTTGAAGCATGAATTGGGGGCTTTTGCAGATTTGGATCACCAATCTTATAAGGAAGATTAACAAGGCAAGGTTCCACAATAGCTAAAGAAGATAAAAACTAAGACAATATGAGAGAACACTTAAATTCTAAATTGATAATCTGATTGATGCATGTTACAAAGGATTACATGCTCTATTTATATGTAGAGCTTTGGAAACTAAAGAGACTCTTTAAAAGACACTAATTAAAGACCACTTATGGCTCTTGATCTCCCCCATGAATGCAGAGTAAATAGTATGACTTTTGATCTCCCTATAAATTCTGATTTTAATGGTATGACTCTTCATCTCCCCATTAATTCAGAATTAATGGTATGACTCTTCATCTCCCCATGAATTAAGAATTAATGGTTGCACATGACTCTTGATATTACCCCATGAATTCTGAAGTTTGATTGCAAATGACTCTTCTTATTCTCCAAATAATTCAGAATTATCCAATCTGGGGCCTTAATTTTCTTGGGCTTGGATTAGCAAGATTAAGGCCTGATTTGCTTCTTTTTCGCACAACTTTCTTGGGCCAGCAATACTGCTACTTGGACCCCAATTTTATCTTGCATTCTCTTTAGCCTTCCTCTTGTCATTGGGCCTTCACTTAGAATTAGGTCTTCAGTTTGTAATTTGTTGGACTGGTTCACATCACGATCTTTATACTGAATGATATGATTTTTTGGCCTAATTTTTTCTTCTATTATATTTTAGTTGAAGGTGATATTCTCTCGGTCCCAAATGACATTTTTGCTGATTTTTCTGAGCTCCAGGCTATTTTCCACATTTTCTGGAAGATATGGACCGTTCTATTAAATGATATGATTTTTGGCCTAATTTTATCTTCTCGTATTTTCTAGTTGAAATTGGCGATCTCTGGGTTCTAATGAACATTTTGCCGATATTTTTGAGCTACATGCTTTTTTCACATTTTCCGAAAGATATGGATCCTTTTATTAAATGATATCGGAGAAGAAAAATTAGGCCAAAAACTGTTTGTTGGAATCGGGAAATCGCCATCTTCGACTGAAATAAAAGAGAAGACAAAATTCGGAAACAGTAAATCACCATCTTCATCGATAAAAATGTCCATTGTAACAGGAATATCACCATTTTCAATTGAAAGATTTTTATTTATGATTTTCTGAGCTTGGTGCAATTTTTTACTTTTATGAAAGATATTTATCTTTTTGTTAAATGACATGATTTTTCTGCCTAAATTTGTCTTCTCTTATTTTCCAATTGAAGATTCGATCTCCCGGTTCCAACGGAAATTTTTGCAGATTTGTCAGAGCTACGGCCTAATTTCAACATTTTTGGAAGACTTGGCTCGTTTTACTAAATGATATTATATTTTGGCCTAATTTTGTCTTCTCTTATTTTCAGTTGAATATGGCGATCTCCCAGTTCCAAAGGATAGTTTTGCGGATTTTTCTCAGCTCGGGGCTATTTTCTACAATTTCTCAAGCATATGGATCTTTTTATTACATTATATGATTTTTGTAGGCTAATTTTGTCTTCTCTTATTTTTCAGTTGAAGATGGCAATATCCCGGTTCCAACGGACATTTTTATCGATATTTCTCATCTCGAGACTAGTTTCAATGTTTTCTGTATTTTCTATATTTTCTGCGTTTTCTTGTCGAAATGGATATTTTTATTAAATGTTAGGATTTTTATAACCTGCGTTTATCATCTATTATTTTTCACTTGAAGATGGCGGTCTCCCAGTTCCAATAGACATTTTTTGCGGATTTTTCTGAACTTGGGGTTATTTTCTGTATTTTCTGGAACATATCGATCGTTTTACTAAATGTTATGCTTTTTTGGCCTAATATTTTCTTCTCTTATTTTTTTCGTAGATGATGGCGATCTCCCAGAACCAACAGATATTTTTGCGGATTTTTCTGTACTACGGACTATTTTCTGCATTATCTGGAAGATATCGATCATTTTATTAAATGATATGATTTTAAGTCTAATTTTTGTCTTCTATTTTTTTGTTAAATTTGGTAATCTCTCGGTTCGGACGGATATTTTTACGGATTTTTCTGAGCTCGGGGATATTTTCTTCATTTTATGGAAAATAAGAATATTTATATTAAATGATATGATTTTTATTGCCAAATTTTGTCTTCTCTTATTTTTCAGCTGAACATGGTGATCTCCCGGTTCCAACGGAAATTTTTTTTAGTTTTTCTGAGATCGATGCTATTTTATTTACTCTACGGAAGATATGGATATTTTTATTAAATGATATGATATTGATAGCTTAAGTTTGTCTTCTATGATTTTTAAGTTGAAGATGACGATCTCCCAGTTCCAACAAACATTTTTGTGCATTTTTCTGAGCTCAGGGCTATTTTCTCATTTTATGAAAGATATGGATATTTTTATTAAATGATATGATTTTTATAACCTAAATTTGTTTTCTCTTATTTTCAAGTTGAAGATGGCGATTTTTATCATGAATGATATGATTTTTTTGGCCTAATTTTGTCTTTTCTTATATTTCAGTTGAAGATGGCGTTCTCGTGATCCTAAAGGAAATTTTTGCGGATTTTTCTAAGCTCTGGGCTATTTTCCACATTTTCTGTAGGATATTGATCGTTTTATTAAATGATTTGATTTTTGGCCTAATTTTTTCTTCTCTTATTTTTCCAGTAGAAGTTGGCGATCTTCCGGTTCCAATGGACATTTTACAGATATTTCTGTGCTCCGGGCTATTTTTCACATTTTTAGAATATATGGATCATTTTGTTACATGGTACCAAAGAAGATAAAATTGGGCCAAAAAATCTCCGTTGGAACCGGGAAATCTCTATCTTCAATTGAAATATAAGAGAAGACAAAATCTGAACCGGGAAATCACCATCTTCATCTATAAATATGTCCGTTGTAAATGGGATATCGCCATCTTCAACTGAAAAGATTTTTATAAATCATTTTCTGATATTGGTGCAATTTTCTACATTTTATGAAAGATATGGATCATTTTATTAATTGGTATGATTTTTCTAGCCTAAATTTGTCTTCTCTAATTTTCCTGTTGAAGATGTTGATCTTTTTATTAAATGATATGATTTTTTGCCCAATTTTGTCTTCTCTTATATTTCATTTGAAGATGGCATTTTCTCGGTCCCAACTGACATATTGCTGATTTTTCTGAGCTCCTGCCATTTTCCACTTTTTTGGAAGATTTGGATCATTTTATTAACGGATATGATTTTTGGCCTAATTTTGTCTTCTCTTATTTTCCTGTAGAATTTGACGATCTCCCGGTTCCAACGGACATTTTTGCAGATTTTCTGAGCTCTAGGCTATTTTTTACATTTTCTGGAATATATGGATTGTTTTATTAAATGATATCAGAGAAGACAAAATTAGGCCAAAAAATGTCCGTTGGAACCGGGAAATGGCCATCTTCAACTGAAATATAAGAGAAGACATAAGTTCAGAACCGGGAAATCGCCACTTCATCTATAAAATTGTCCGTTGTAACTGGGATATCGCCATCTTTAACTAAAAAGATTGTTTTATATCATTTCTGAGATTGGTGATATATTTTACATTCTATGAAAGATATGGATCTTTTTATTAATTGATATGATTTTTCTAGCCTAAATTTGTCTTCTCTTATTTTCCTATTGAAGAAGGTGATCTTTTTAATAAATGATATGATTTTTATGGAAAATTTTGTCTTAACTTATATTCCAGTTGAAGATGGCAATCACCCGGTTCCAACGGACATTTTTGCGGTTTTTTCTGAGCTTCGGCCTATTTTCCAAATTTTTGGAAGATATGGATTTTTTATTAAATGATATAATATATTTGCCTAATTTTGTCTTCTCTTATTTTCAAGTTGAAGATGGCGACTCCAGGTTCCAACAGACATTTTTGTGGATTTTTTTTTGAGTTTGCGGCTATTTCTACATTTTCTGGAAGATATTGATCTTTTATTAAATGATATGATTTTTTGTACTAATTTTTCTTTTATTAGTTTTTAGTTGAAAACGATCTCCCGGTTCCAACGGACATTTTTGCGGATTTTCTGAGCTCCTAACTATTTTTTTCAATTTTCTGGAAGATATGGATCGTTTTATTAAATGATATGATTTTTTGGCCTAATTTTGTCTTCTCTTATTTTTATGCTGAAGAGTGCGATCTCTCGATTCCAACAGATATTTTTGTCGATTAATCTTAGTTTGGTGTTATTTTCTACATTTTCTGAAAGACATGTATCTTTATATTAAATGATATGATTTTCATACCCTAATTTTGTCTTCGCTTATTTTTTCTATTGAACATGGCAATCTTGTCGTTCTGACAGACATTTTTGCTGATTTTTCTGAGCTCGAGGCTATTTTCTACATTTTCTAGACGATATGGAGATTTTAATTAAATGATAAGATTTTTATAACCTAAGTTTCGCTTGTCTTATTTTTCAGTTGAAGATGACGATCTTCTGGTTCGATCGGACATTTTTTGCTGATTTTTCTGAGCTCCGGCCTATTTTCTAAATTATCTGGAAGATATGAATAGTTTTTTTAAAGGATATGATTTTTTGGCCTAATTTTGTTTTCTTTGATTTTAAGTTGAAAATTTCGATCGGTTCCAGCTAACATTTTGCTATTTTTCTAAGCTCGGGGCCATTTTCTGCATTTTCTGGTAGATATGGATCTTTTTATTAATTGACATGATTTTTCTAGCTTAAATTTGTCTTCTCTTATTTTTCAGTTGAAGGTGGCGATCTTTAAATGATTTGATTTTGACCTAATTTTGTCTTCTCTTATATTCCAGTTGAAGATGGCGATAATCAGGTTCTAATGGACATTTTTGTGGATTTTTCTGAGCTCCCGCATATTTTCCACATTTTTGGAAGATATGGATCGTTTTATTAAATGATATGGTATTTGTTGGGTATTTATGTTTCATACCAATGTTATTTTGATAATGATCACAACATTATGATGTTGCTAACTCTCTTATTTTAGTCTCATGTTTATCAAATGGAGAATAGCATGCTTTGGAGACTAATAGCTTTGTGTAAGGATGTACATCAAGTGGAGCAATGCCAAAGCTTGGACATGAGGTGTCAAAGCTTAGAGATCATAAAGGAGCATCAAGGCATCTAGCTTTGAAGCCATAGACTCTAAGAAAAGCAATGTACTCCATGTAATATTTCATTTATTGCTTTTCTCTTTGTGAGTCTAGGTTTAATGTAATGCCTTGATAGATGGTCTACTCATTCATGCATATGAATATAACCATCTTAGTGAGCCTTAGGATTATCATAGAATTTAATCCAATAGGTTCATCATGCCAAATGACTCAATTGGAGTATTTGGCTCTCCAACAGGCGACTGATGAAGGAATGTCAGGCGACTGGGTGATTCCAGGTGCCTGGCCAGTCTCCTACAGTCGGTTGTTGTACTCTGCTCAAGTCAACCTTTTTATTGACTCTTACTTGAGCTTTTGGAACAGTCGACTGAAGTTAAATTTACAGTCGCCTGTCTTCCAACAGACGCTTGGGAATTATTCTACAGTCGTCTGTGCAGAACTTGTGTTTTCTGGGTTTCATTCCCAATTTACAAGTCAGTCGACTGATGAAGTATTTACAGTCTCCTGTAGAATTACAATCGCCTGTGAAATGATCATCTATCGTCTTAAGGTGTAAGTGCGAAAGTTGCATTTTCTCAGCTCCTTTCCATCTCTAGTGACAGTCGTCTGCTGAAGGATATTCAGTCGCGTGTGAATTGCTCTATAGTCATCTGTGCACAACTTGCATTTTCTGGGCTTCATCCTAATTTGCAAGTCGTCGACTAATGAAGTTTTTACAGTCGCATGTCTATTTACAATCGCATGTGTAGCCTTCTACAGTCGCATGTCCTGGCTCAGATTATAGCCGTTGGGAATTTTATAGCCGTTGACCAGTCGACTGTCAGTTGTTCATCAGTCGACTGCCCGTGCCGTAAACTGCCAAAATCTAGCAGTTGCAAATTAATTCATTTTGGATTTTTACTTGGGTTTGAAGGTTTCTTTTGGCTTCCTATATATATATATAGCAGAGGACTGGGTTCATTAGAACTTCTTGGAACTATTGAAGATCATTTGAAAATCATTAAGCCACTCTCAAACTCTCCCATTTCCCTCTTAGAGATCATTCTCTCCTTTATGCATTGAAGTCAAGCTCAAGGGAAATCATCCAAGTGCTTTCAAGCTAATCTCATCACTTGGAAATCCTCTTCATTGCCTTACATTCATTAATGAGTAATTTAATCTCAAGGCATATGTAAGAATATTTATTTTACTTTATGTTTTCATTGAAACCCTAATTCTCTTTTGTGGGAGTTTGGTGTCCTAGTGTATGACTAACCCTAATTCTCTGTGTGGGATTAGTAATTCTCTGTGTGGAAATTTGACCCTTGAGTAGGGTTGGTTTGGTTCTTTTGTGTAGGACAAAATCCTCTGTGTAAGGTATCTCTTTGTGGGATTGTATTCACTTCTCTTTGTGGGAATTATAGTGAATATTGGTGTGGATGGACGTACCAAATTTGGGAAACTAAGGTAAAATATTGTGTTTGTGTGTGGATTGAATGTGTTGATTAATTCCACTCGAATTTATTATTTCGTATTTTCAAGTTAATTTCTAATTGCAAAATTTATTGCTATTACTCTATTCAACCCCTCAAGAGTGTTTGTTGTTAGTATTGCAAGGTAGACAGTCCTTACAATATTTGGCCTAATTTTGTCTTCTCTTATTTTTCAAGTAAAAGATTGCGATCTCTCGGTTCCAACGGACATTTTTACAGATTTTTCTAAGCTTGGGATTATTTTCTACATTTTCTGGAAGATATGAATCTTTTTATTACATTATATGAATTTTGTAGCCTAATTTTGTCTTCTATTATTTTTAAGTTGAAGATGGCGATATCCATGTTCCAACTGACATCTTGGCCGATATTTCTAAGCTCAGGACTATTTTCTACATTTTCTATAAATATGTATATGTTTATTAAATGAAATGATTTTTCTAGCTTAATCTTTTCTTCTTTTATTTTTCAACTGATGATGGCGATCTCCCGGTTTCAAGGGAATTTTTGCGGATTTTTCTGAATTCATGCCTATTTTCTACATTTTATTTTAGAATGGATATTTTTATTAAATGATATGATTTTTATAGCCTACGTTTGTCTTTTCTTATTTTTCACTTGAAGATGCTGGTTTCCCTGTTCCAACAGAAATTTTTGCGGATTTTTCTGACATCCAGGCTATTTTCTATATTTTCTGGAACATAATGATCGTTTTATTTAATGAAATGGTTTTTTTTCTAATTTTGTCTTCTCTTAGATTTTTTGTTGATGATCGCGATCTCCCGATTCCCACAAATATTTCTGAGGATTTTTCTAAGCTTTGTGCTATTTTTTGTATTATCTGGAAGATCTCGAACCTTTTATTAAATGATATGATATTTTGGCCTATTTTTTCTTCTTTGTTATTCATCGCTCTCCCAGTCCGATGGATATTTTTGCAGATTTTTCTGAGCTTGGGGATATTTTCAACATTTTATGGAAAATAAGAATCTTTATATTAAATGATATGATTAGATATATTGCCTAATTTTGTCTTCTATTATTTTTCAGTTGAACATAGCGATGTCCCGATTCTAACGGACATTTTTGCGGATTTTCTATGCTCAGTGCAATTTTCTTTATTTTATGGAAGATATGGATCTTTTTCTTAAATGATATGATTTTTATAGCTTAAGTTTGTCTTCAATTATGTTTAAGTTGAAGATGGTGATCTCCTGGTTCTATCAGACATTTTTGCGGATTTTTCCAAGCTCAAAGCTATTTTCAATATTTTATGGCAGATATGGTTCTTTTTATTAAATGATATGATTTTTATAAGCTTACTTTGTCTTCTCTTATTTTCTAGTTGAAGATGGTGATCCTTATATTGAATAATTTGATTTTTTGGCCTAATATTGTCTCTCTTATATTTCAGTTGAAGATGGTATTCTCTAGGTCCCCACATACATTTTTGGGCATTTTTCTGAGCTCCGGGTTATTTTCCACATTTTTGGAAGATTGGGATCATTTTATTAAATGATATGATTTTTGGCCTAATTTTGTCTTCTCTTACTTTTATAGTATAAGTTGGCGATCTCCCAGTTCCAATAGATATTTTTGCGGATATTTCTGAGTTGCGGGCTATTTTTCACATTTTCTGAAATATATGGATCATTTTGTTAAATAATATCAGAGAAGACAAAATTAGGCCAAAAATGTCCGTTGGAACCGGAAAATCGTGATCTTTCGGTTCCAATGGACATTTTTGCAGATTTTTCTGAGAGTAGAGTTTTTTACTGCATTTTCTAGAAGATATGGATCTTTTTATTAAATGATATGATTTTTCTAGCCTAATTTTGTCTTCTCTTTTTTTCACTTGAAGATGGCGGTCTCCCAGTTCCAACGGATATTTTTGCATAATTTTCTGCCTCAAGACTCGTTTCAGTATTTTCTGAAATATACCGATCATTTTATTAAATGATATGATTTTTTGACCAATATTTATCTTCTCATATTTTTTCGTCGATGATAGCGATCTCCCAGTTCCAGCGGACATTTTTGCGGATTTTTCTGAGTCTGGGCTATTTTGTGTATTATCCTGAAAATATCGACAGTTTTAGTAAATGAAATGATTTTTTGGCTCATTTTTGGCTATTTTTAAAAAAATTAGCGATCTCCTGGTTCCGACAGATATTTTTGCGGATTTTTCTGAGCTCGGGGATATTTTCTACATTTTTGGAAAATAAGAATCTTTATATTAAATCATAAGATTTTTATTTCCAAATTTTGTCTTCTCCAATTTTTCATTTGAACCTAACAATCATTGGTTCCAACAGACATTTTTTCGGATTTTTTTGAGCTAGATGCTATTTTCTTTATTTTATAGAAGATATGGACGTTTTTATTAAATGATATGATTTTTATTGCTTAAGTTTGTCTTCTATTATTTTTAAGTTTAAGATGGCGATCTCCAGGTTCCAACGGACATTTTTGCGGATTTTTTCGAGGTCGGTGCTATTTTTTGCATTTTTGAAAGATAAGAATCTTTTTATTAAATAATATGATTTTTATAACCAAAGTTTGTCTTCTTTTATTTTCCAATTGAAGATGGCAATCTTTATAGAAGATGATTTTTTGGCGTAATTTTGTCTTCTCTTATATTTTAGTTGAAGATGGGATTCTCTTGGTCGCAAAGGACATTTTTGCGGATTTTTCTGAGCTTCGGGCTATTGTCCACATTTTCTGGAAGATATGGATTGTTTTATTAAATGATAAGATTTTTGGACTAATTTTGTCTTTCTTATTTTTCCTGTTGAAGTTGACGATCTCCCGATTCCAACTAACATTTTTTGCGGATATTTATGAGCTCCAGACTATTTTCCACATTTTTCGAAAGATGTGGACCGTTTTATTAAATTATATCGAAAAAGACAAAATTAGGCCAAAAAATGTTTGTTGGAACACAGAAATCGCCATCTTCAACTTAAATTTAAGAGAAGACAAAATTCGAAGTGGGAAATCACCATATTCTTCTATAAAAATGTCCATTGTAACCGAGATATCGTCATCTTCAACTGAAATGATTTTTATATATCATTTTCTGAGCTTATTGTAATTTTCTACATTTTATGAAAGATATCAATCTTTTTGTTGAATGACATGATTTTTCTGCCTAAATTTGTCTTCTCTTATTTTTCAGTTGAAGATGTCGATCTCCCGGTTCCAATGGAAATTTCTGTGGATTTTTCTGAGCTCCGGCCTATTTTCCACATTTTTGGAAGACATGGATCGTGTTACGCCTATTTGGCCGAAGCCCGAAAGACACGAGCCCAGAAACCCGACTGCCGATCAGAAGCCCATCTGCGCGATCTGGCCCGCCCGACAAGGCCCTATAGAGGACCCCCGAATATCGATCCGACCCAGCCCTGATAGCGCGCTGGGCACTCGCCCACTCCAGCGGTAACCGTTCCCCTGATCCCGCTACCACTTAATGGCTGTGATGGGGAGGTGCTGGCATGGCGCAGGGAGCGGCGACGGGGGGGCGGATTGAGGGGGCACGATCGAGGGCGGACGAGCGACGTGGGTCGGGGGCAATCACGGCGGGATGTCTACAAAAGGGTTAGAAGGACGTCTGGACGAGGGACCGCATCTCAGGTATCTAAAACCTAAGGTACTCCATCAACGACCTAGTTCCCCCATTTCATCTCCTTCCTCCCCCGCTCGCGCCGTGAGACGCCGTTCCGATCTCCTCTCGAGTCGAACCGTCTCCGCCGGGCCTCCTCTTTCAGATCACTGTCTGACTTAGGCATCGGAGGGTATTTGGCCGGAACCAAGGTCCGGCCCCCCTGACGAGCGTTCTCGTCTACGCAGGAGGACATCAGATCCACGGGCCGAGGCTTCCCCTCCGCCCCTCGCCGGCCACGTAACCAGCGAGACGATCGAGACTACTCCTCGTCGTCCGACCGCCGAGGCCGAGCACGTCCGTCCGAGGCCGAGCGTCTCAACTCGGGTTGAGGCTTCCCCTCGCCCTCCTTGCGACCGAGGACCCCGATTCGGCCCAGCCGACGCGCTCCACGTCGTCTACAACTCCGACTCGCGTCTCGTCTGCACCGACTCGACACGCCCGAGGGACCCCCGCGGGCCCCTTGACCACGTTGACCGGGTTATCCACGGTCAACGCTTTTGTAGTGAGAAAACACTCTGAAACATCTGGCGCCGTCTGTGGGAACGAACTGTCCCACGAAGAAACAAACTACACCTGCAATGACACGTCTTCACCCGTCTCGACGAAAGGAGAGCAAGGCTCTGACGCGAAGCGACAGGGCCCGCCATCGTTGGCAAGAATGGGCCCGGGCCCAGCGCGAGGAGGATCGTGAGGAGAGGACCAGGAGACCCTCACCGTCCCTACCGGTCGGGAGACCGAGCACGTCTGTAACGGCGTGCTGCTCAGACGTAGCTTTGGTGGTGTCGGTGATCATAGACACAACCATGGAACGGCGACTGCTCATCGACACCGGCAGCTCCTGCGACGTCCTCTTCATGTCAACCCTGGAAAAGATGGGGCGGCGGAAGGAAGACTTGCGACCCCGCTCGGGTCCCATGGTGGGATTCACGGGTCATTCCACCCCCATCATCGGCACGATCCATCTCCCGGTAACACTCGGAGGCCCACCAGACTCGGTGACCCTGGCGGTAGAATTCATCGTATTGGGGATCGGGTCGGAATACAACGGGATCATCGGCCGACCCCTTCTCAACGCCATCGACGCGGAGGTCTCGACCCTCCATCGGACTAGCAAGTTCCGAACGCCCGGGGGATGGGGCAAGTCGAAGGCGACGCGGGGAGACCGAATACCTGCTATCAACTGGCGGAGGAAGGTCCCGAAGATCGTCTAGTCGACCGGATGGCTGCGCTCGACTTAAGGGACGGGCCGAGGCCCACCCCTGCGGAGGAGCAAGAGCAGATCCCGGTCACGGATGTCGAGGACCGGTTCGTCTCAATCGGGAGAGGGCTAAGCCACGACCTGAGGAGCCGACTGGTCGAGTGCCTGGAGGCGAACCTAGACGTCTTTGCTTGGTCACCAGAGGACATGCCCGGCGTGGATCCCCAGGTGATCGTCCACCGGATCAACGCCGACCCCAACTTCAGGCCGGTCAGGCAGAAGAAGCGGAACCTGGGCGGCGAGAAGATGAAGGCGGCCTCCGAGGAAGTGGAACGTCTCCTCGACGCCGGCTTCATACGAGAAGTCTGGTACCCGGAGTGGCTATCGAACGTGGTGATGGTCAGGAAACCCAACGGGAAGTGGCGAATGTGCGTGGACTTCAGTGACCTCAACAAAGCCTGTCCCAAGGACAGCTACCCCCTGCCGCGCATTGACCACCTGGTGGACAACGCTTCGGGGTACGAGATGCTTAGCTTCATGGACGTCTACTCAGGGTACAACCAAGTCCAGATGGACCCCCGGGACGAGGAGATGATAGCCTTCACGACGGACCAGGGAACATACTGCTACAAGAAGATGCCCTTCGGCTTGAAGAACGCAGGGGCCACCTACCAGAGAATGGTCAACAAAGTTTTTCACTCCCAGATCGGGAGGAACCTGGAGGTCTACGTCGACGACATGCTTGTCAAGTCAAGAAAGCCGGAGGACCACATCGTCGACCTTCGTGAAACCTTCGAGCGGTTGCGGCGACACAACATTCGACTCAACCCCACGAAGTGCACGTTCGGGGTAAGATCTGGCAAATTCTTGGGGTTTATGATAACTAACTGTGGCATTGAAGCTAATCCTGACAAGATCGAGGCACTGATCAACATGCGTAAGCCGACGACGATCAAAGAGCTGCAGATGCTGAATGGGCGCATCGCAGCCTTGGGGCGATTCCTATCCAAATCGGCGGAAAGATCGCTCCCCTTCTTCAAAGTTCTGAGGAAAGCGATCGCGGAACCATCGGACAATAGGAAGACGATACTATGGGACAAAGACTGCTCCATGGCGTTCGCAGATCTCAAGGAATATCTCCGCAGCCCACCTCTCCTATCCAAGCCACGAGAAGGGGAGTCGCTAAGCCTTTACCTGGCGTGCGCGGAGGAAGCAGTGAGCTCGGTGCTGATCCGGGAAGATGGTGGGGTGCAGTGGCCGGTGTACTACACGAGTCGGATCCTGAAGGGGGCGGAGGTGCGATACTCACCCATGGAGAAACTGGCGTACGCCCTCATTCTCTCAGCGCGAAGGCTCAGGCCCTATTTCCAGGCCCACACCATACTGGTCTTGACCGACTCACAGCTGGAGCAGAATCTCAAGAGATTCGACCGAATGGGAAGGATGCTGAACTGGGGGGTGGAATTGAGCGAATTCGACCTCCGATTCAAACCGCGCACGGCCATCAAAGGGCAGGCCTTGGCTGACTTCATCGCTGAGTGCACGACGAAAGGAGAACATCCTCCAGTGGAAGAAGGCTCAGCAACGGTAATTGCCCAACCCTTGTCTTTTCTTTCGGCTGACCACCTCCAGTCAGGAGTCCCAGGAGCGTGGATAGTCCATGTGGACGGATCGGCCACACAATCAGGAGGCGGGGCTGGGATCGCGATCCGATCTCCGGAAGGGAACGTCGTGGAGTACGCGTTGCGGTTCGAGTTCCCGGCCACCAACAACGTGGCAGAATACGAAGCGGTGATCAACGGCCTGAGACTGGCCCGGGGGCTTGGGGCCGAATCTGTGCACCTCCTCAGCGACTCGAAGCTCATTGTCAACCAACTTCTGGGAAGTTACGAGGCGCGGGAGGAGACAATGCAGAGGTATCACGCCGTTGCCAAAGCTGCGCTCTCCAGGTTCAAAAACGCGGAAGTCTTGCATCTCCCGCGGTCGGAGAACGCACGGGCGGACGCGCTGTCGAAGCTAGCCTCGTCCTCGCCTAAGGAGCTGGGCCGCACCATCTACGTGGAGAACCTGCAGTCCCCCAGCACGGAGGAGCGGGAGGTGATGGCGATCGACCAAAATCCCACCTGGATGGATCCGATCATTCGGTACCTCACTCATGGGGAAGTTCCGACGGATTGGGACGAGCGTCGGACACTGGAGAGGAAGGCGCTCCGATACGTGATCCATGAGGGGACGCTCTACCGGAGGTGCTGGACGAAGGCTGATGTCCTCCCGTACCTGAAATGCATCGGACCGCAGGAAGCCGACTATGTCCTACAGGAGGTTCACGAAGGGATCTGCGGAAATCACCACGGGGGCAAGATGGTTGCACAGAAAATCTTGAGGCAGGGATACTACTGGCCGACCCTGGTACAAGACGCAACAAGCTACGTCCAAAAGTGCCAGTAATGTCAGAGGTATGCCCACCACTCCTCAACTCCCCCATCGGAGCTCATCCCTATCGTGAGCCCCATCCCCTTTGCGAAATGGGGGCTCGACATCCTCGGACCGTTTAAACCGGGCCGGGGGTAGCGGAAGTATCTGATAGTGGCGGTGGACTACTTCACCAAATGGATCGAGGCGGAACCGTTGGCCACCATCACATGGAAGAAAGCGAAAAGCTTCGTGTGGACTTCCATCATCTCCAGATTCGGAGTCCCCGGTCCATCGTCACAGACAACGGGAAACAGTTCGACTCCGCGGGGTTCAAAGACTTCTGCGCAGAATGGGGAATCAAGCTTCTCTTCGCCTCTGTAGCGCATCCCTAGACCAACGGAATGGCGGAAGCGGCCAACAAGTGTATCATAGAGCCCCTCCGAAAGAAAGTGAAGGACGCCGAAGGAAGCTGGCCGGAAGAGCTCCCCGGAATACTCTGGTCATACCGGACGACCCACAAGGAGGCCACCGGTGAGACCCCGTTCATGCTTGCCTACGGGGCCGAGGCAGTGGTACCGGTCGAGTTGGGTGAGGAATCTCTCTGCCTCAAATACTTTGACGAAGACAGGAATTCGCAGGGTCTGGAACTCAGCCTGGAGCTCCTCGGCGAACGACGGGAACAAGCCCTGGCCACCATCATCCGCCAGAAGTAGAAGGTGGCCCGATACTACAATGCTCGGGTCAGGGGCCGAAGCTACCACCTTGGGGACCTGGTCCTCCGGAAAGCAGGCTTCAACCCGGATACCGCTCGCAACGGGAAGCTCGCGGCTAAATGGGAAGGGCCCTACAAAGTCATCGAGGTCCTCGGACCCGTAACATACCGTCTAGCCAATATGGAGGGGAGGATTCTCACTCACGCCTGGAATGCGGAACATTTACGCAAGTACTTTCAATAAATGTATCGTTTCTGTGAAATAAATTTATTTGAATTCGTTCCTTTCCAGATAAGCAAAAAGATGTACAGAGAGACACGCGAAGAGGCCAAGGGGCATTCCCCTCCCTCATTCAACTCCAGGGGCACCAGTGGGACCACCGGCTGGCGGTCCACTTGGGTCATCCCCCACACTCCGTTCGACGTCAGGGTGCATCCGGAGATCCTCGAAGTTGACCCCCGAGAGTGGGAACTTCTTTTGGATCTCGGACTGACACCGGGTGAAACCCTTCTCGAACGCCTCCGTCAAGGCGGTCTCAACGAAGGAGGTGGCATACTCCGCCACGGCATCCTGAGTGATCCGGGCCGGATCCACCTCCTCAAGACCACGCATCCGGGCCTCTAAGGTCTCGATCTGGCGTTGGTGCTCCGCCCTCTCCTTCTCGATCTCCCGGGATCTCTCGCCAAGTTGAGCAAGGAGAACCCTCGCCTGCTCCTCCGCCGCTTCCAGACGATCGGAGAGCTCCAAGGTCTCGGGGGGCAGCAACGGAGACGGGGATCTTCTCGGCTCCCCCAGACGTGTCGACATCTCTCAAGAGCTCGGCGACCCGCGCCTCGGCCTCTGACTTTGCAGTCAGAGCCAAGGCCCTCTCCCGGTCCGCCTCCTCCAAGGTAGAGGACAGCTCAGTTACGCGGGTCTCCAAGGACCTGACCCGCACTTCCTCTAACTGGCCTGCCTCTCCCTCCTCGCCATGGGCCTCAAGATCTCGCCCGGCATCGGCCTTGGCTTTGGGAAGCGCCGCAAACTGACGCCACATCGAGAGACCCACCGAGGACAACTGCACCAAGGCAACAAAGGTAAGACGGCAAAAGCAGCTGGAGGGAGGACAAGCAGAGGCACTCTACCTGTTGGCCAGCCTGAATCACAAAGGTGGCCAGACAGTCACCTCTAACTCCATCTAGCGCAGCCTGATCGGGAGGGAGGCAACTATTCTCGGCCACTCGCGCGGCGGCTCCGCGGCTCGAAAACACCGATTCCTTCTCCCCTACCGGGAAGCGTGGACGAAGAAGACCCTCCCCTGACGAAGGAAACTCGCCGGGGTTGGAGCGGAACGCGCCTAGATACCGATCGTAGGCATCAGGGAGAGGACCGTCCGGGAGAGGCGAAGGGCCGACCCACGGCCAGGCAACCTCAACGGGGGCGGGTCGGAGCTGATCGGCGGGCGACGGGACATCAACTCCCTCGACCCTCTCACGGACCCTCTTGGAAGACCCCAGCAAGGGGACAGAGGGGGATGGCCCCTTCTTCCTTTTAGAGCCTCCAGTCGAGGTCACGGCCCGTTGCTTCTTCCGGACCTCCAGCACATGATCCCTCCTACGCGGATCCGGATCTGGGGCCTGCACGTGAGTGCTGGCAGGGGAAGGACCGAGAGGGAATCCACCTGCACTCAACGAAGAAATGAGAGACCAAGCAGAGCCCAGGCAACCTCGAATGGCGAATGCTCGGGGAGCTTACCCAAGGGCCACACCGTATTACGCAAGTTATGGTCACTAAAGAGGACGTCAATCGACCGCTCCCTCGTAGGAATCGCCAGTATGTCCTTCGCCGTCTGCTGCTCGGTGACAGTCGGCTCACCCAGATCGAGGATGACTGCACCGGCCGACTCCCACCGAACCGGGAAAGGTACACTCGACAGGAACGTGACAAACACGTATTCCCCCTTCCAGCGTTTCAGGGAGCTCGGCAACCCCAACACCAGGGTCATCTTCGGGCGGGCGCTGATGTAAATCCATGCCCTCGATTGGTGGTGGCTCAGGCGGTAGAACTGGGCGAAGAGATGAAGAGAGGGCGCCACTCCCCTCGGCAAGCAGACGACGACGAACCCGACGAGGAGTCCGATGGCATTGGGGTAGAATTGACACAGGCACACGTTGTGGGCCTGGAGGAACTCAACGATGAAAGGGTGGAGCGGGAAACGAAGCCCGAAGCGGAAGCACTTCTCGTATATTCCAACCTCATTGGGACCGGGAAGGCAGATCCGCTCGTCAGACCCAGGGGCACGAACCGAGTAAGGCGGAAGCAGATAGGCGGAGCGCATGCTCCCTGTTGACAAATGGACTATTCTGACCAGGCCCGGAAGAGCAAAGTCAACTATGACTGGTCAACCGGATTACTACGACCTTGGGGCCTTGGCCCAAGGATCTCACGGGCGGGCCGCGATTCTTCACCTATGACGAAGGCCCACTTCCTCAGTGGAGGAAATCGAGGCCCAAATCAAGGAAGCATCCGCCAAATATGGCAACCGTCCAAGGCCATCACTCTCTAGCCATCATGGCTCGGCTTAATGGCTCAGCTTAATGGCCCGACTTAAATGGCCTTCACTCTCCAGCCATCATGGCTCGGCTTGATGGCTCAGCTTAATGGCCCGACTTAAATGGCCATCACTCTCCGCCATCAAGGCCCGCCAAATGTGGCAACCGCCCGAGTCCATCATGGCCACCTTTAGGACATTCATCTCCTCATCAAGATGGGCGCAATTAGTGGAGGTCAAAACTTCCCACATTTGCACGTCCCCATGAATGATGGCCATAATGTCACATCATGGCACATTATGAGGACAAGTCACCTATATGAGGGGAGGATGGTCATCATCCACCAGGGGGGCTGGAGGATCCACAACGGAGGTATCACCAACTCCATCTTACACCTTCTTCCGCCTTTACATATTTCTCCTCCATAGCTCGGCTCGAGGATGGGGGCTCGGTCTCTCCGTGAACCGAGCTCGATCCCATCGAGCATCCCTCAGACAAGATCTGACTTTGGCATCGGAGGGGATTTGGTCGGAACCAAGGTCTGACCCCCCTGACGAGATCTTTCGTCCATTTAGGTCCAGGAGTCCCCGCGGCGTGGAGGCTACCCCTCAGCGTCATCACAGCCGGAGCCGAGCGCCCTCGTCCCCGAGCCCGTTCGTCTCCACCACCAGAAGATAGTCGCTCTGTTGAGGCCACCCCTCGACGCCAGGAGAGACCGAGGCCGAGCACATCCATCTGAGCCGAGGCTTCCCCTCAGCTCCACGCCGGCCGCACATCAAGCGAGACGACCGAGGCTACCCCTCGTTGTCCGACCGACCGAGGCCGAGCGCACCCATCCGAGCGGAGGCTACCCCTCGGTGCCCGACCGTCCGAGGCCGAGCATCTTATACCGGGCCGAGGCTTCCCCTCAGCCCCCTTGAGGCCGAGGATCCAGACCCGGCCCAGCTGACGTACTCCACATCGTCTGCAACTCCGACTCGCGTCGCGTCTGCACGTATTCGACACACCCAAGGGACCCGAATCGGCCCCTTGACCACGTTGATCGGGAAGTCCACGATTAACGCTTCTGTAGTGAGAAAACACTCTGAAACATCTGGCGCCGTCTGTGGGAACGAGTCGAAGTCCACGTCATCAACCACACCGACAGTGATTTGTTCCTATAATTAAAACCTCCCCCTCCCTTAGACCGAGGAGATTCACTAGCCCAGGGTGGGACTGTCGCCTGCCTGCCATCATGGGTACTCTGTCTCACCGGGTCCGTGCCTCCACGAGGATCTCAACAATGACAAAGTGGTCTGCAAGAGGACCAGAAAGTGTGTCGACATTCTCAACCGGCGTCCGACAAGATGAGGAGAGATCGAGCGATTGAGGCTCTGCCAATTCTGTCTTCAACATTCACGGACTCCTTGCCAAATCCATGCCCCGATCGAGGCTGGGGAGTCTCTGCCTTCCGATCTGCCGCTCAGTAATGAGGGTGACGAGATTCGCACCCCATCTTCATTCATAGAGGACTCGACGGGCATACATGAGTAACATCATTTGGGTTCGATCCAGTCGAGTGCCAGACCCCTCAAGTTTAAACTCCAGAAATGGAGGTCTCCAAACTCGTCCACCTGCTCGCCATCGAGATCTGGGTGATAAGCATCAGATCAAATACTCGCACCATCAACTCTCCGGCGAGTTTAGGCGTCTACTCCGACGGGGGAAGAAGTCGGAGCCGACAAGGAGACGCCGATCGGAGCGGAAGAATCTCGCCTCGGATCTAGACGTTCCGGATCACAATCTCCAGCGCCGTCGACTCCGAGATCCAGGCTCACAGTCTTCACCCCCAATGTCATCTCAGAGATCCGTACAGATCAGACAGCTTGCAAATCAATGGAGGAGTGACAGATGGTCCATAAACCGCCCGCACATCGCAGGTACGATTGCCCCTTTGCTCGAAATCCACAAGATGGCGGATCATGGCAAAATGGTCACTCGGGGATTCGCTTGGTGGATCTGTGCAAAACGATCATGGCAGGATGATCCCATGTTAGCCATGTTCCGTTCGATCGTCATAGATGTTCAGGTGATCCATCGTTCTCCCCCACTCTGCTCGACTCCATTTATCGCTCCATCGATCGATGAGATCCACCAACCGACGATCAACTCAGGGGCGGTGTAGACCCTCGTCCCCTTCGATCACGCGACGGCTGTGCTATCATCTCTAAAATCCAAGTCTACCGAGCAGCAGACGTGAGAAACAGATCTGAGAGGTTGAACTCGGCCATCCGACCACCCTGCTGATGCACGAGCTCCTGCGCATCCCTTATGCTGGAGCCGATGTGGTCGCACTGTTAGCAGAGCCCTCTCCCTCCATTGCTCGTCTCAACTCGAAACACGTTTCTAACCAATCTCGAATCCAAGGCTTGCGGGTGAGGAGGAGTCTTCGCGTGCCAATGTAATTGGGACCGTGGCGGCTGATCGGGGGCTGAAAAAGCAGCGGAGGAATCCTAGATTTGCTCTCGGATCCTGGTCCGGCCAAGCTCTTCGGCAAAGGCCAGCTCCGATGAAGACCAGCGACTGACCGCTAGCCCCATTTGCTGACTCATCACTGGGCTTATGGACTGTACGACACCCTCTGGGCTTGCGAGTTTCGCTAGCAAAAAGGCCAACCATCACCAAAAATTGGTGGTATATCGGCAGATAAGTCAAACTCTCATTGAGCATATCCTCCTCCTAAAATTCTTTCTTTCTTGGGTCTTTTGAGAACTCCCTCCTGTTTGGACGTCAGGTTTAGTCCTATGACTCTCTCGGTGGCGTCTGCAGCCCTTGCGGCCATCGTCTCATTGAAGATATGCGTCTGTCCGATGGTGCACATTCTCGCAACCCCTCGGGATGTCGGCGTCTGCATACTTATTGAAGGCACATGTGGGCAAGGTGTAGCGGCGTGATGCACCAGCAGGGCTACCTCACATAACCTCAACAGCACTGGCATGTGACCCACGCCACAAAGGCGAGAGCGACATCTCCCTCAAATAACAACCACCTTGCTGGCACAATCAATCCCCACATCGGAGCTTCGCCTGAGTTCGGACCCGAATGTTGGGGCTCCGACCAGATTTCAGCAGCAGGGCAAACCCAGAACCACTAACAACGTCTCGTACAAGAGACCACGGGCGGCCCCCAATGCAATTTCGTCTCCAGGTTGACCGAGGTCACAACACCTTCGTCATGGCGCCCCAACTGCCGAATCCTAAGCATCCGAGCCACCTTGATGCCGGGACCCCGAGTCGGGCTCGCGAGGCCAACCCCGCCAGGAGGAGGCCTACCAGCCGAGGCTTTCCATGCCACATCCCCTTGGACGATCTTCCGATCGGACAAGATCGATCAATGAGAGGGGGCTGATCCATACAACAGATCTGCGCCGACATGATTTCCAGCGACTCGCGTTTGCCATCTCCCTAGGCGAACCCGGGGCATGGAAGGGGCAAGGAATAACGTGCACAGGAGGACCCTACTACCTCCGCCTTCCAAGATCACTCAACGGCAACGGAGCAGAAACCGAGGCGATGACGTAAAACCTCTACCTTCCAAGCGAACCAGTACTACCTTCCAAGCGGACAGTACAGTCTCCGTCATCAACACTTCAAGAGGCATCTCAAGGTTCTTGAGCATCTCAGCTTCAGGAGTCGCCTGACCGGGAAGATGCTCGCAGCCGCTCATCTCCAAGATCAAACCTTAGAGATACTCATCACCTCATGATGCGAGGAAAATTTCCGAGTCTGAGCAACCAAGCAGCTCCTCCGACCGTGGATGATCCGATCTGGTCGAAGCACCACCGTCCGAGTTCGAGCATACAGACCGCTCCTCCGACCATGGCCGAGCCGATCAGGCCGAAGCACCACCGTCCGAGTTCGAGCATCCAGACTGCTCCTCCGACCGTGGCCGAGCCGATCTGGCCGAAACACCACCGTCTGAGTTCGAGCATCCAGACTGCTCCCCCGATCGTGGCCGAGCCGATCTGGCCGAAGCACCACCGACTGTGCTGCTGGGTTCTCGCTTGCCGAACAACTCCTGCATCTGCCCGAGCGGGACGAAGTAGCGGCAGAGCGCCACCATGGAATCTTCGAAAGTATTCACCAGGTCCCCACTGCTTCGTCAGCTGTAAGTCGAGGGGTAACTCCCCTCGCCACCGAACGAATCTCCTTCATCGGCCGTAAGTCGAGGGGCGACTCCCCTCACCACCGAACGAATCTCCTTCGTCGGCCGTAAGTCGAGGGGCGACTCCCCTCACCACCGAACGAATCTCCTTCGTCGGCCGTAAGTCGAAGGGCGACTCCCCTCGCCACCGAACGAATCTCCTTCGTCGGCCGTAAGCCGAGGGGCAGCTCCCCTTGCCACCGAACGAATCCCCTTCGTCGGCCGTAAGCCGAGGGGCAGCTCCCCTCGCCACCGAACGAATCCCTTTCATCGGCCGTAAGCCGAGGGGCAGCTCCCCTCGCCACCGAACGAATCCCCTTCGTCGGCCGTAAGCCGAGGGGCAGCTCCCCTCGCCACCGAACGAATCCCCTTCGTCGGCCGTAAGCCGAGGGGCAGCTCCCCTCGCCACCGAACGAATCCCCTTCGTCGGCCGTAAGCCGAGGGGCAGCTCCCCTCGCCACCGAACGAATCCCCTTCGTCGGCCGTAAGCCGAGGGGCAGCTCCCCTCGCCACCGAACGAATCCCCTTCGTCGGCCGTAAGTCGATGGACGACTCCCCTCGCAACCGAACGAGTCTCGGACTGACGATCTATCGTCCCCAGCCAACTCTGCAAGGCGGACCAAAGTTTTTGCAGCTTCTTCCCCATTATACTACATCTCCCGACCTCCACCTCAACAATGGTAGAGCTCAGAAGCTGGGGGCTGTTGACAAATGGACTATTCTGACCGGGCCCGGAAGAGCAAAGTCAACTATGACTGGTCAACCGGATTACTACGACCTTGGGGCCTCGGCCCAAGGATCTCACGGGCGGGCCGCGATTCTTCACCTATGACGAAGGCCCACTTCCTCAGTGGAGGAAATCGAGGCCCAAATCAAGGAAGCATCCGCCAAATATGGCAACCGTCCAAGGCCATCACTCTCTAGCCATCATGGCTCGGCTTAATGGCTCAGCTTAATGGCCCGACTTAAATGGCCTTCACTCTCCGGCCATCATGGCTCGGCTTGATGACTCAGCTTAATGGCCCGACTTAAATGGCCATCACTCTCCGGCCATCAAGGCCCGCCAAATGTGGCAACCGCCCGAGTCCATCATGGCCACCTTTAGGACATTCATCTTCTCATCAAGATGGGCGCAATTAGTGGAGGTCAAAACTTCCCACATTTGCATGTCCCCATGAATGATGGCCATTGTTTCTGCTATTTTTAGCAGAACACATTAATAGTGTGGAAGGTGCGTGGTCAACGCGGTTAAGGGGCCGATTTGGGTCCCTTGGGTGCGTCGAGCTCGTGCAGACGCGGCGCGAATCAGAGTTGCAGACGACGTGGAGCACGTCAGCTGGGCCGGGTCTGGATCCTCGGCCTCAAGGGGGCTGAGGGGAAGCCTCGGCCCGGTGTGAGATGCTCGGCCTCGGACGGTCGGACGACTAGGGGAAGCCTCGGCGCCTTGTCTTGATGTACGGCCGATGCGGAGCGGAGGGGAAGCCTCGGCTCGGATGGATGCGCTCGGCCTCGGTCGGTCGGACGACGAGGGGTAGCCTCGGTCGTCTCGCTTGGTGCACGGCCGGCGTGGAGCGGAGGGGAAGCCTCGGCTCGTGGATCTGACGTCCTCCTGAGATGCAGTCAAAGGGGGGACGCGCGGGACCCCCGAGTTGTCGTGGCTGTCGCTTGAGACGGAGATGACCGGTGGGGTCGACCGACGGCGCGTTCGCTCGAGCGGAAAGGCGCGGCTCCGTTATTTGGCGGGCCGAGGGGTAGCCTCGGCGAGATGACAACCTCCGGGATCGGTTGAAGGCAGAGTCGCTCGCTGCGGGACACGCGGATCCTTGCGTCGGCTCGGCGAGGGGTAGCCTCGGCAGAGCGACGTCCTCGTGGTGGAGGAGATGAACGAGTTCGGGGACGAGGGCGCTCGGCTCCGGTTGGAAGGACGCTAAGGGGTAGCCTAGGCGTCGCTGGATCTCCTGGACCTGAATAGACGAGAGAGCTCGTCAGGGGGGTCGGACCTTGGTTCCGACCAATTCCCCTCCGATGCCTAAGTCAGAACGGATCTGTGTAAAGGCTTGGTGGGAGCGAGTATGGCTCGCGGAGAGACCGATACCCGATCCCTGGGCCAAGTTATGGAGGAGAAATATTAAGGTGGAAGAAGGAGTAAGAGTGTTTGTCTGTGATACCATCGTTCTCGATCGCGAAGATCCGGCCCTTTCAAGTGATGCCCGCCTCTTCCTCATATAGACGAACCCTGCTTATAATGTGCCATGACGTGACATCATGGCCGCCATTCAGGGGGTCGTGCAAATGGGGAAGTGTTGACCCCCTCTAATTGCGCCCACTTGATGATGCCATGAAGGTGGAGTCATGGCCATGAGTGATTGCCATAATTGGCGGGCCATGAAGGCGGGGGAGTGATGGCCATTAAGTCTGGCCATGAAGTCGAGCCTTGATGGCTAGATGGCCATTTAAGTCGGACCATCATTGGCAAGTTATGGCCATGAAGATGGTTGCCATGTCTTACGAGCCATGATGGCTAAAATGATGGCCGTTAAGTTGGGCCATCATTTCATCCACTATGAAAGTGGGTAGTCTTTTTGGGCCTTCGTATTGGGGGGAGAAGTGCGCCCCGCCCGTAGGATCCTTGGGCCGGGGCCCCAAGGCCGTAGTAGACCCGGTCCGTTCAGGCCCAGTCAAAATAGCCCGATCAATTGCCCCCATCTTCTGAGCTCTACCATGGTTAAGGTGGAGGTCGGGAGATGTAGTATAAGAGGGAAGAATATGCTTCTTTTGTAAAATCGGTCCGGCTTGCTGAGCCGGCTAGTGACAATAAGTTGTTGTGATTTGTTCGGTGGCGAGATGAGTTGCCCCTCGGCTTACGGCCGACGAAGGAGATCCGCTCGGTGGCGAGGGGAGTTGCCCCTCGGCTTACGGCCGGCGAAGGAGATCCGCTCGGTGGCGAGGGGAGTTGCCCCTCGGCTTACGGCCGGCGAAGGAGATCCGCTCGGTGGCGAGGGGAGTTGCCCCTCGGCTTACGGCCGTCGAAGGAGATCCGCTCGGTGGCGAGGGGAGTTGCCCCTCGGCTTACGGCCGGCGAAGGAGTGATCGGCATGCTGGGGGGCTGCCCCCAGACCTTTGACCGATCTGTTCGTTCGGTTGCGAAGGGAGTTGCCCCCCGACTTATGGCCGACGAAAAGGGTGAAGTCCTTGTGAAGCCTTTCGAAGACTCTATGGTGGCGCTCTGCCACTGCTTCGTCCAGCTCGGTGGATGCAGGAGTTGTTCGGCAAGCGGGGACCCAGCAGCATGGTCGGAGGAGCGATCTGGGTGCTTGAACTTGGACGGGGGTGCTTCGGCCAGATCGGCTTGGCCAGGATGAGGATGACTTTGAGACAAGGTGGCTCGAAGGCTTGGAAGGGTGGTCCGACTCGTCTGGCCGGACCGGTCGGCCTCCTCTGGGGTCGGTTAAACTGGTGTGGCCGGCCTCCTCCTGGGTCGATTGAACTGGTGTGGTCGGCCTCCTCCTGGACGGGTCGGCCTCGTCCGGGCACAGCTCCAGTTCCATTTCCGACTTCAGCTCCAGCTCCAGCTCCAGCTTTTGTCTGGATCCTAGCTCCTGTCCGGGTCGGCCTTGGCTTGGACTGGTCGGCCTGGAACCCCTCTGGGGTCGGCCTCGGCCTGGACTGGTCAGCTTCTTTCGGGCCATTCGCGATGGTGCCTGCGCTGCCGCAGGCCACAAGGTTGTTGCGTTGGTTCTTTGCGTCGCCACTGCAACTCTTGAGTGAGGTGCTTGGCAAATCGGACTGGGGTGATCTCGGCGGTTCAGACTAAGGCGAGCTCGGCAGATCAGACTGAGGCGAGCTTAGCAGATCCCAGACGGAGGCGAGCTCGACTGGGCGGCTCGGTGTGTTAGAGGTGTCGCTCGAGTCTGTCCGATTGCCTTGCTCGTCGTCGCCTCAGCCTGCTCCGATCGAAGCAAGGATGGTCCGATGACACATGTCAGATACTTGGTTGAGGATGAAGCACTTTATTTGGTGAAGGTCGACCCACTGCCTTCGCCCCTGCCTAGACAGGGTCAATCGAGCTTCGAATCAGCGAGGGAAGCCTCAATTGAGCCACAGATAAATCGATCGGGCCTCGGATGAGCTGGGCTTTCAACGCGTCGGACGGTCGGGAGAGCTGGGCCCCGGGTCTGGATCAACCCATGGCGAGTTACATTGTGCCGTGGCTGCTTCGATCAACACCGTGTCAAGGCCGCTCCGCTCGATTCCAATGAGGTCGGATCGAGGCATGTCGGAAGGAAACCCTGTGGAAGTCGCCTTCTTCTAATTTTGGAGTTGGAGACAGGGTCGATGCCGTGGATCTAGGGTCGGCGGTGCAGATCAGAAATGCCCCTCTCGTTTCGCTCGCTCTCCTCGGCCCATGCCTGGATCACGGATGCAATCTAGACGCGAGAGGCGGGACGGAGGATCGGGGAGGGGGAAGAGAGGAGCGGCTTCGCCGGAGGGGCCTCGACGTGGGATGCCTCGATCGGGATCTCAGAGAAGCCGATCGGTCGTCATCCTTCCAAAGGGATTGCGATCGTGTTCTGAGCTGATGCGATCCTTGACCATTCCTCGGTGGTGAGGCGGGAGGTCTGACAGGGCCCCGACGAGCGTCGAACTCCGATGGGTGGTTGACTTCGATCTCGACTCTAGGGAGTCAGTTCACCACCCTCCTCTGAGACATCATTGAGCCAGCCTCATCGGGGAGGTCGGTTGAGCTCGGGACACAAGGGAAAGCAAGAGGATGGTCAGAAGATGGATAAGGTTAAGATGCAAGCCACTTTAGTTCTCCATCTTTAAGTGATGGGAATACCTGGGAGTGACGATCGCCACTTGGGAGATGTTCGCGATAATTTTGAAGTGAATTCACCACCCTCAGCACCCTCTTCCCCTCGCTCTGCTAGTACGGCTTCAAGGATGGCCACCCGGTCCCAATCAACACTCTCAATGAACAGAAGAAGCTAAAGATGTTGCACAGAGCGTCACATTCCTGATCGCGATGCCCGAGGCCCAATCAGCTTTAATCGACATTATGTTTGAGGAGATGGATCCGAATTCAGATTTTTCGATGGACGCGTTCGGCGTCTCGTCGACGTTTTTCTTGACGTAGTCGATGCCGATGGCCTGCTCGATTCCCCTGATGAAGCCGGGGTCGCTCGTGTGGGCAACACCGCTTCAGGCATGGGTGCCAATCGGGACACGCTCGAGGATCTTGACGGCGCAGGCACCGGCTTCCCCGGCGATGCGAGCCTGATCAACGTTGCCGGCTTCTATAATGGCGTCGCTCCCCGGCATTCGAGCAGGCCCAACCTTGGCGGAGAAGGCGGATGACTTCTCGGGCTCGGAGAGAGCAGCATAGTTGTCGCCCTGTAGATCCCGTCGCTGGCCAAGTCTGGAGTCGATAGAGGCTTCTGGGAGAAGCAGCTTCGACAGATCATTGCAGATCTCGAGTTGCTTTGGACTCCGGTGCCGATCGTAGGAGCTCTGCCTCCTTTCTCATGTCAACGGCGCTTGCGGGTGCTCAGGGCACATTAATCGTTGATCGTTGGGTCGGATCTGGGTCTCCAAGCTCCCAGGCACAGGGCTTTCCGCCGACCGATCATCTCAAAGCCGTTCACGAACGCCTCGGATGGGCGGGCTCGGACGTTTGGATGGCTCATGATCCCGGAGGTCGGAGCTTGGCTCGCCCGATATGGAGGCATTGGCATTGATGACCAAGCTTACGGAGGAAGATCGCTGACATGCCGTGGATCCCGACGAGCGGCGATGGGCGAGGGAGCTGATCGAGCTTTGGGGCGAGGTTACTGTGGACGAAGTTGAAGGTGGACCTGGCGTGAGATCGTTGGTCGTTGGCCGTCGACATCAGCTGAGAGGTTAGTAGTCGGAACGGGGCGATGTCGTCGCCCAGGATCGACATGAGTTGCTGCATCAAATTCGGAAGAAGGATTTGGTCTCGTCGACGGCAATAATGACAGCGTCGCCGGGGTCCGGCCACCATCCGAGCATGTTCGTTCGATGAGGCTTCCGATCGTCATCTCACCGATCAAAGGGCATCGTCGGGGACTCCTTCGAAGGGGAAGCCGCTGTCGGCAACGGTGGCGGGGCCCATCAGCCTGGCGAGCATGGTCACCAGAGGGACGAGGCCAGGGTTGTCGTCGTTCCGACGCCATGGAAGACCATGGAGGCTGCCTCCGACGGGGCAGAAACTTATGGGTCCTGCCTCTGATCGTTGGGATCCGGTCGATCCGCTGGGCGACATCGCTCGCTGTGGCAAGGTCGGGAGTATGTCGATGCCACCGAGCGGTTTTAGACGGTGACGACGATGGATCGTAGACCGCAAAGATCATTGGCTTCATGTGGCATGAGGCGAACATGGGGTTGGTGAAGTTAAGACTCATGAGAGAGGGTAGCTGATTATTGCCCTGAAAGCGTGGCGATCAATGGCATTTGTACGAACATGTTCCTCTTGCCTACTTCAAATGGCACCCAGAGATTAGATGGCTCTTTGGGAGTCGAAGAGTAGAATTTCGGAACTAAGATTTGTTGGGAGTAGGACCACGCCTGCCACCCCCTCGGGGTTTAGCCTTTTAAGGCCTTTGATTAACGGAACGAGCCATTGCCGAAGTGGTTAACGTCGTGGATTTTGACTCGTTCCCACGGACGGCGCCAAATGTTTCTGCTATTTTTAGCAGAACACATTAATAGTGTGGAAGGTGCGTGGTCAACGCGGTCAAGGGGCCGATTTGGGTCCCTTGGGTGCGTCGAGCTCGTGCAGACGCGGCGCGAATCAGAGTTGCAGACGACGTGGAGCACGTCAGCTAGGCCGGGTCTGGATCCTCGGCCTCAAGGGGGCTGAGGGGAAGCCTCGGCCCGGTGTGAGATGCTCGGCCTCGGACGGTCGGATGACTAGGGGAAGCCTCGGCGCCTTGTCTTGATGTACGGCCGATGCGGAGCGGAGGGGAAGCCTCGGCTCGGATGGATGCGCTCGGCCTCGGTCGGTCGGACGACGAGGGGTAGCCTCGGTCGTCTCGCTTGGTGCGCGGCCGGCGTGGAGCGGAGGGGAAGCCTCGGCTCGTGGATCTGACGTCCTCCTGAGATGCAGTCAAAGGGGGGACGCGCGGGACCCCCGAGTTGTCGTGGCTGTCGCTTGAGACGGAGATGACCGGTGGGGTCGACCGACGGCACGTTCGCTCGAGCGGAAAGGCGCGGCTCCGTTTTTTGGCGGGCCGAGGGGTAGCCTCGGCGAGATGACAACCTCCGGGATCGGTTGAAGGCAGAGTCGCTCGCTGCGGGACACGCGGATCCTTGCGTCGGCTCGGCGAGGGGTAGCCTCGGCAGAGCGACGTCCTCGTGGTGGAGGAGATGAACGAGTTCGGGGACGAGGGCGCTCGGCTCCGGTTGGAAGGAAGCTAAGGGGTAGCCTAGGCGTCGCTGGATCTCCTGGACCTGAATAGACGAGAGAGCTCGTCAGGGGGGTCGGACCTTGGTTCCGACCAATTCCCCTCCGATGCCTAAGTCAGAACGGATCTGTGTAAAGGCTTGGTGGGAGCGAGTATGGCTCACGGAGAGACCGATACCTGATCCCTGGGCCAAGTTATGGAGGAGAAATATTGAGGTGGAAGAAGGAGTAAGAGTGTTTGTCTGTGATACCATCGTTCTCGATCGCGAAGATCCGGCCCTTTCAAGTGACGCCCGCCTCTTCCTCATATAGACGAACCCTGCTCATAATGTGCCATGACGTGACATCATGGCCGCCATTCAGGGGGTCGTGCAAATGGGGAAGTGTTGACCCCCTCTAATTGCGCCCACTTGATGATGCCATGAAGGTGGAGTCATGGCCATGAGTGATTGCCATAATTGGCGGGCCATGAAGGCGGGGGAGTGATGGCCATTAAGTCTGGCCATGAAGTCGAGCCTTGATGGCTAGATGGCCATTTAAGTCGGACCATCATTGGCAAGTTATGGCCATGAAGATGGTTGCCATGTCTTACGAGCCATGATGGCTAAAATGATGGCCGTTAAGTTGGACCATCATTTCATCCACTATGAAAGTGGGTAGTCTTTTTGGGCCTTCGTATTGGGGGGAGAAGTGCGCCCCGCCCGTAGGATCCTTGGGCCGGGGCCCCAAGGCCGTAGTAGACCCGGTCCGTTCAGGCCCAGTCAAAATAGCCCGATCAGCCATGATGTCACATCATGGCACATTATGAGGACGAGTCACCTATATGAGGGGAGGATGGTCATCATCCACCAGGGGGGGCTGGAGGATCCACAACGGAGGTATCACCAACTCCATCTTACACCTTCTTCCGCCTTTACATATTTCTCCTCCATAGCTCGGCTCGAGGATGGGGGCTCGGTCTCTCTGTGAATCGAGCCCGATCCCACCGAGCATCCCTCAGACAAGATCTGACTTTGGCATCAGAGGGGATTTGGTCAGAACCAAGGTCCGACCCCCCTGACGAGCTCTTTCATCCATTTAGGTCCAGGAGTCCCCGCGGCGTGGAGGCTACCCCTCAGCGTCATCACAGCCGGAGCCGAGCGCCCTCGTCCCCGAGCCCGTTCGTCTCCACCACCAGAAGATAGTCGCTCTGTCGAGGCCACCCCTCGACGCCAGGAGAGACCGAGGCCGAGCGCATCCATCCGAGCCGAGGCTTCCCCTCAGCTCCACGCTGGCCGCACATCAAGCGAGACGACCGAGGCTACCCCTCGTTGTCTGACCGACCGAGGCCGAGCGCACCCATCCGAGCGGAGGCTACCCCTCGGTGCCCGACCGTCCGAGGCCGAGCATCTTATACCGGGCCGAGGCTTCCCCTCAGCCCCCTTGAGGCCGAGGATCCAGACCCAGCCCAGCTGACGTACTCCACATCGTCTGCAACTCCGACTCGCGTCGCGTCTGCACGTATTCGACACACCCAAGGGACCCGAATCGGCCCCTTGACCACGTTGACCGGGAAGTCCACGGTCAACGCTTCTGTAGTGAGAAAACACTCTGAAACACTCCCGATGGCGGTGGCACAGATCGACGAAGGCCACGACAAGACCTCTGGGGGCACCCCTGAAAGTTCACCCCCGTGCCGACGAATCGCTGAAGGAGGGCTACCCACCAGGCCAGGAGTAGCGTCGCGCTCCGGCCGACCCGAACCCGTGGCAGAGGAAGACGACATGAGGCAGAGCTCAGGCAGAATCGGGATCAGCGCAAAGAAGAAAACGACGGGATGGCGGCTCACAACCCACTCGGCTTCTCAACCTAAGACGACCCCGCGAGCGGTGGGGATAAGCTTGCAGCTACACGTGGCAGCATCAGAGGACCGACGACGCTTCGGAGCCCGCGCCTTAAAAGTATCGAACGGACCAACTCATGATGACGACTAATAAATGAGTCGGCATCGACTGACGAGCCTGTCAAAGTCGGCGGAAGTCACATCGGCCGAGCCGAACCGGCCGAGGCCGATCGACCCGACCAATGGGGGCAATTGTTACGCCTATTTGGCCGAAGCTCGAAAAACACGAGCCCAGAAACCCGACTGCCGATCAGAAGCCCATCTGCGTGATCTGGCCCACCCGACAAGGCCCTATAGAGGACCCCCGAATATCGATCCGACCTGGCCCTGATAGCGCGCTGGGCACTCGCCCACTCCAGCGGTAACCGTTCCCCTGATCCCGCTACCACTTAATGGCTGTAATGGGGAGGTGCTGGCATGGCGCAGGGAGCGGCGACGGGGGGGCGGATTGAGGGGGCACGATCGAGGGCAGACGAGCGACGTGGGTCGGGGGCAATCACGGCGGGAGGTCTACAAAAGGGTTAGAAGGACGACTGGACGAGGGACCGCATCTCAGGTATCTAAAACCTAAGGTACTCCATCAACGACCTAGTTCCCCCATTTCATCTCCTTCCTCCCCCGCTCGCGCCGTGAGACGCCGTTCCGATCTCCTCTCGAGTCGAACCGTCTCCGCCGGGCCTCCTCTTTCAGATCACTGTCTGACTTAGGCATCGGAGGGGATTTGGCCGGAACCAAGGTCCGGCCCCCCTGACAAGCGTTCTCGTCTACGCAGGAGGACATCAGATCCACGGGCCGAGGCTTCCCCTCCGCCCCTCGCTGGCCACATAACCAGCGAGACGATCGAGGCTACCCCTCGTCGTCCGACCGCCGAGGCTGAGCACGTCCGTCCGAGGCCAAGCGTCTCAACTCGGGTTGAGGCTTCCCCTCGCCCTCCTTGAGACCGAGGACCCCGATTCGGCCCAGCCGACGCGCTCCACGTCGTCTGCAACTCCGACTCGCGTCTCGTCTGCACCGACTCGACACGCCCGAGGGACCCCCGCGGGCCCCTTGACCACGTTGACCGGGTTATCCACGGTCAACGCTTTTGTAGGGAGAAAACACTCTGAAACAGATCGTTTTATTAAATGATATGATATTTTGGATTAATTTTGTCTTCTCTTATTTTTCCAGTTGAATATGACGATCTCGCGTTCCAATGGACATTGTTGCTGTTTTTTGAGCTCGGGGCTATTTTCTACATTTTGTCGAAGATATGGATCTTTTTATTACATTATATGATTTTTGTAGGCTAATTTTATCTTCCATTATTTTTCAGTTGAAGATGGCAATATCCTGCTTCCAATGGATATTTTTGTTGATATTTCTGAGCTCAGAACTAATTTCTACATTTTCTGTAAGATATAGACGTTTTATTAAATGATATGATTTTTCTATCCTAATTTTGTCTTCTTTATTTTTCAATTGAAGATGGCGATCTCCCGATTCCAACAGAAACTTTTTCGGATTTTTCGGACCTTGAGGCTATTTTCTGTGGTTTATTGTCAATATGGATATTTTTATTGATATGATTTTTATAGCCTAAGTTTATTTTCTCTTATTATTCATTTGAAGATGGCTGTCTCCCAATTCCAACGGATATTTTTGCAGATTTTTTGAACTCGAGGCTATTTTCTGTATTTTTTTTGGAAGATATCAATTGTTTTATTAAATGAAATGATTTTTAGCTTAATTTTTTCTTCTCTTCTTATTTTTCGGTGATGATGGTGATCTCCCCATACAAACAAATATTTTCGCAGATTTTTCTGTGCTATGGCCTATTTTCTGTATTATCTGGAAGATATCGATTGTGTTATTAAATGATATGATTTTTGGGCCTAATTTTGTCTTTTCTTTTCTTCGTTAAATTTGGATATCTCCCTGTCCTGACGGATATTTTTTCAGATTTTTCTGAGCTCGAGGATATTTTCTACATTTTATGGAAATAAGAATCTGTAAATGAAATGATATTTATTGCCAAATGTTATCTTCTCTTATTTTTCAGTTGAACATGGCAATCTCCTGGTTACAACAGAAATTTTTCCGGATTTTCTGAGCTTGTTTCTATTTTCTTTATTTTATAGAAGATATGTATCTTTTTATTAAATGATATGATTTTGATAGCTTAAGTTTGTCTTCTATTATTTTTAAGTTGAAAATGACGATCCCCCGGTTCCAATAGACATTTTTGCGGATTTTTTTGAGCTTCGAGCTATTTTCTACAAATTATGGAATATATGGATCTTTTTATTAAATGATATGATTTTTTATCCTAAGTTTGTTTTTTCTTATTTTCCAGTTAAAGATGGCGATTTTTATATTAAATGAAATGATTTTTTGGCTTAATTTTGTCTTCTCTTATATTTCAGTTGAAGATGGCATTCTCTCGGTGCCAAAGGAAATTTTTGCGGATTTTTTTGAGCTCCGGGCTATTTTCCACATTTTCTCGAAAATATGGAACGTTTATTAAATGATATAATTTTTGGCCTAATGTTTGTCTTCTCTTAATTTCCAGTTGAATTTGGCAATCTCCGGTTCCCACGGATATTTTTACAGATATTTCTTAGATCCGTGTTTTGTTTCCATATTTTCTGGAATATATGGATCGTTTTATTAAATGATATCAGAGAATACAAAATTAGGTCGAAAAATGTCCGTTAGAACCGGGAAATCACCATCTTCAACTGAAAAATAAGAGAAGACAAAATTCGAAACAAGGAAATCACCATCTTCAACTTTAAAAATGTCTGTTGTGACTGGGATATCGCCCTCTTCAACTGAAAAGATTTTTATATATCATTTTCTGAGCTTGGTGCTAATTAAACATTTTATGAAGGATATGGATCTTTTTATTAATTAATATGATTTTTCTATCCTAAA
Organism: Scilla litardierei; assembly: GCA_030789695.1. NCBI lineage: Eukaryota > Viridiplantae > Streptophyta > Magnoliopsida > Asparagales > Asparagaceae > Scilla > Scilla litardierei. The sequence goes on from CM061141.1 coordinate 170,209,158, forward strand.
TTATTCTTCTCTTATTTTCTAATTGAAGATAACGATCATTTTATTAAACGATATGATTTTTAGGCTAACTTTATCTTCTCTTATATTCCAATTGAAGATGGCGATCACCCGGTTCGAACTGAGATTTTTGCGGATTTTTCTGAGCTTCGGCTTACTTTTCACATTTTTGGAATATATAGATCGTTTTATTAAATAATATGATATTTTGGCCAATTTTGTCTTCTCTTATTTTTTCAGTTGAAGGTTGCCGTCTCTTGGTTCCAACGGACAGTTTTTCGGATTTTTCTGAGCTCGGGATTATTTTCTACATTTTCTGGAAGATATGGATCTTTTTATTACATTAAATGATTTTTGTAGCCTAATTTTGTCTTCGCTTATTTTTTCAGTTGAAGATGGAAATTTCCCGGTTCCAATGTACATTTTGGCCGATATTTCTGAACTCTGTACTATTTTCTACATTTTCCATAAGATTTGGATCTTTTTAATAAATGAAATGATTTTTCTAGCCTAATTTTGTCTTCTCTTATTTTTCAATTGATGATGGCGATCATCTCCTGGTTCCAACGAAAATTTTTGCGGATTTTTTGAACTCGAGACTATTTTCTACAATTTATTATAGATATGGATTTTTTATTAAAGATATGTTTTTATTGCCTACGTTTATCTTCTCTTATTTTTCACATGAAAATGACGGTTTCCCGGTTCCAACGGAAATCTTTGCAGATTTTTCTGACATCGGGGCTATTTTCTGTATTTTCTGGAAGATAACGATCGTTTTACTAAATGCTATGTTTTTTGTCTAAGTTTGTCTTCTCTTAGATTTTTCGTTGATGATGGTGATCTCCCAGTTACCACAGATATTTTTGAGGATTTTTCTGAGCTCTAGGCTATTTTCTGTATTATCTGGAAGATATCGATCGTTAAATTAAATGATATGGTATTATGTCCTAGATTTGTCCTCTTTGTTTTTCGTTAAATTTTGAGCTCTCCCAGTTTTTGACGGATATTTTTGCGGATTTTTCTGAGCTCGGGGATATTTTTCCAATTTTTATGGAAAATAAGAATCTTTATATTAAATGATATGTTTTGTGAATGGAAATACCAAAGTCGGTTAGGATTGCAGGAATCTTAGCGATATGCCCATATCTATGTATTCTATATGTCTACTCTCCTACCATGCCTATAAATAAAGGGCTGGGGATTCCTCCCCAGTAGTTGATTCATAACACGTTATGAGCACGAGCCTCTAGAAAATTTTCCACAAAATTTTTTTTCGTTCGTTGCGAAGGCAAAGTGAGACGAGAGATCCACGTGCACTGTGCAAGGCTTCCTCAATCGAGCGTCGTCATCCACGTAGGGCTTCGTTCAACCATTGCTATATCCGAAGGACGGATATAGAGGTAAAAATTGCTTAAAACGTTGTTTTTAATCAACGTATGATTGTTCTACCCCTAGATCTCGCAAGATCGATATGGGGATTCGTTTGATCGCCCAAATTCCCAAAAATCAAATTTTTAGGGTTTTTCTTGTGTAAACCCTAACCCATACCCGCCGACGGCCTAGCCGGCGGCCATCTTCCCCCCCTGCAGGGGGCGGCGTCCCCCATACCGTCGACCCCCCCTGCAGGGGGGCGGCCGACCCCCTTCCACCGTCGTCCGGCGGCTGTAAAGGGGCGGCGGCGGCTAACCCTAGCCGTCGCCCCCAAAACCCTACTGGGTATCGAGCCCAGATTAAAAAAAATTTTGCGGGCCTAAAGCCCGCATGCAAACTGTGGGTCTCAGGCCTGCAGGCCTTATTTCAAAAAAAAATTTTGACTGCGGGCCTGAAGCCCGCAGGCCAGTTTTTCTTCAAAAGAAAGAAAGAAAGAAAAAACGGGGGGCGAAGGCTAAAAATAAGCCTTAAAAGACTTTTTGGGCTAAAAATTAATTATAAAGGACGTTTGTGGGCCTAAAAATTTGTGAAAAATCACGGTATATTATAGGGCTATATGTGGACATATAAGGGATTATTGGGGACTATTTGGGGTTATTGGGGATGAATTTAAAAAGGAAAAACCTCTTCCTGTTACAAAGAACATGTTAAATTATTGAGCTCTTTTCTAATTCTTTGGACAAACCCAAATTTTAACAACCTTTTGCATTAAATGATTTCTTCTGTAAAATCATCTATACATGCTTTGCATCACTGGCTTATTCTGTGGATAATATATGCGTGGTTATGCATTATATTTAAACTTAATAATTAGGACGATCCTGCGCCCGCTCTGCCTTTAGTCAGCTAACCGAACGGTGTATGACGTTGCCCAGTGGTCCACTAATTATTAAGTAATTAATTTGTTTATCTATCTCTGCGAATATTAAATGCCTGTGATGCTTGTGATGAAAATGTCTGATGACAATGTTTGATAAGCACAAATTTTCCGCTTGGATGGCTAATTGTGGTTTTTGGATCGGCTGTTTTAAGTCCCACGTTTTATTTTCCTGCACTTTTCTTTTACTTTTGAGAGAAATTGTAGTGAGGAAATTTTGTAAATGTCCAAGACCGAAGACCATTTTTCATGGAGATGGATGCCACAATTGAAGCTGAAGATCTTATATGAGACCCACGGAGGTTTTCAAAGTTGTAATTTCTTTTTAAAGCTTTCATTTGTGTAATACAGACTGTAATGGGACTTTGGACTATTATTTATGTGGGACTGGCCGATCCACGCAATTAGCCATTCATATTAAAATTGCCTCCACATGAAAATGTTTGTGTTTAAATTATAATTCATGCATATTTGTGCTCTGCTAGATAAAATGGCTAAAATCGCAAGTGTCGATTTCAAGTGATGGATGCATCAAGAAGAAACTACCTGAGCTGGCAGCTCGTTGTGAAGTTTCATCTGCGGGCAAAGTCCCTCATTTCTGCTGTGACTAATAATGTAAATGTAAGGGATACAGAAAAGGCGCAAGCCATTATCTATATTCACCGCCATGTGGACAAGACCCTAAAGGCTGAATACCTTATGGTCGAAGATCCATTTAAGCTATGGACTGCCCTTGAGGATAGGTATAAACATCAGAAAGATGTTATACTCCCAAAGGCACGATATGAGTGGGAGAACCTGAGACTGCAGGATTTTAAGTCCATTGCTAAGTACAACTCAGCACAGCATCACCTCACGCCTGAAGTTGTGTAGTGAAAAAGTCTCAGAAGATCGCAGCTGGAAATGACATATACGTCCTTCCATGAAAAAGATGCGATACAAATGCAGCAATACCGTGAACGCAAGTTCACCAAATATTCTGAGCTGTTGTCATATTTACTCATGGCTGAACAAAACATAGAGTTTCTTCTCGCCACTCACAACATGCGCCCGCTGGCACTGCCCCCTCCCAGAAGCTCATAATGCCTCTTCTTCTCGAAAGAAGAGGGACAACAAACGAAAAGAAAGACCACATAATGGGGGATATAACAAAAGGGCTAGGGGCCAAGTCCAGCAACGAAGAAATGAAAGTAAGCGGAAGTTCACTTGGCGCAGAAATGACAAAAAATAGAGATGATGCACCCCCTCCCAAGAGGGAATGGGAAGACCAGTGCCGTAGCTTTGGCATGAAAGGCCACTGGTCCAGAGTGCGCAGAACTCCGTAGCATCTCCAGGATTTGTATAAAGAGAACAACAAAAATAAAGCTGAAACAAACCTGATGACCTCTGATGCTCCAGTCAAGTTTACAGCTGACGACTTCGAACATGATGACCTGCTTGATTAGCCTTCTACCTTAGCAAACTATTTAGAACATTTCATGTTATTAGAGCTTTCATATTATGTAATTTGATTTTGAATGAAAATGTTTATCTGAAAATGCATGTGCCTATACGATTCATCTTTTAATAGATGAACTGCTCTCATGACTGATTAGTAGACAATAAACACATACGATCTTTGTATACAAAGCACAACATCAGGGCCATATTGAAGATCCAGGGATTGCAACACTGTTGCCCCCTAAATGACACGGAAACAAAAATAAAGGATGCAGTAATCTCTCCGAATTTCAAAATAAACTTTCTAAAGTTTCAGGACATCCATTTCAACGGATTCCATTTGGAAACAGCAGATGTAAATGAAAAACAAATTACTGTATATAGCATCTCAAGAAAAGGATTAAAATCCATACTTGAACGTTTTAGGAGCCTTACAGGCCTCAACCATATAAAGATTCGGAGAAAGGAAGCGAAATTAAACGAAGCAGCTGAAGTGCCCGACATCAGCCAAGTTTTTACTCTGGCATGATAGACTTGGCCACCCTATATCAGTGATGATGCACCGCATCTTATCCTATGGGTATGACTTGAAGAACCAGAAGATTCTTCAGACGGGAGAATTCCCTCGCATCCCTTGCTACAAGGGAAAACTAATTACAAGGCCATCTCTACGAAAAGTTGAAAAAGAATCTACATGGTTCCTCAAAAAGAATATAAGAAAATAGATGTGGATAAAATCCACTCCCTAGTGGGCTATTTCGGTACTTCATTGTACTGATAAATGCATCCTTAGAATATTCGTATGTGTGTCTACTACAGACCCGCAACTTAGCTTTTCCAAAGCTATTGGCACAAAAATAAAAATGTTGCAGGCACATTTCCCAGACAATCAAATATGGAAAATAAGTCTGGTTAATGTTGGGAAATATATCTCCCGGTCATTTCAAGATTACTACCAAGCAACGGGAATAGAAAATGAACATACAGTGCCACATGTTCATACCCAAAATGGGTCGGCAGAGTCTTTGGTAAGTAGACTCCACTGGATTGAATGTCCATTAAATCCCGATTACCGATGGATGCACGGGGACATGCAAATTCTGCATGCTGCATCGTAATAAAAGACTCACTGGAGGTCAGAGTCTCCAATGCAACTTGCATATGGAATGCCACCGAACATTTCTCACCTGAGAATCTTCGGTCGCGCAATTTAAATCCCCATTGCACCACCACAGAGGACCAAAACGGTCCTTAACGTCGCCTAGGTATCCATCAGGGTTTGACTCACCCTCACTTATAAGATACCTAGAACCCCAAACGGGGGACGCATTTAAGGCACACCTTGAAGACTGTGATCTCGATGAGACGAGTTTGCCCAAAATAGGCCCAGATACTGGAAAATCTGGCGCGAAGCAAATTATAAGGTGGGATACAAAAAGCTTGACCCACTATGATCCGGTAACAATACAATGTGAAGATGAGATTATGAAGATCCTCCACATACAGAACACAGTTCGCAAATTACCGAAATCATTTTCCGACAACCAGAATATTGTCGGATCACACATCCCTGCTGTAAATACTCCAGCTAGGTTGACATCCCCGAGAATGGATGCAATCCACCAGCAGCAGAAGTGGCTACTCCTCAACAGAAAAGAGGCAAACCAACAGGCTCCAAGGACAAAAATAAAAGAACAAAGAAACATACCTGGAGACCTTGAGACAATACTACCACAAGATAATGAGCTCATGTCCACACCCTCACCCCTTCCTGGAATCCACTGCAGGGGAAATGCCTGGAAAAACTGAAATTGAAAGTAAATGTTGTACGTACTGGGGAGGTGTTGGACAGAAAGAACATAAGTCGACAATATATTCACGTATCATATTGACATATACATCGCAAAAGCGATGATTTTTATAAATTATCGTTACATACTCCGTTGCTAGAATGCAAACGTAGAGATTGGCCATATGTGGAAGAGGCAATAAAAGATGAGCTGGACTTACTTCTGAAATGTGAAATGTTCGGACCTGAAGTCCAGACACCAAAAGGTGTCAAACCCGTGGATAAAATAAAGTATTGCACACATAAGAAAAATAAATACAAAATTGTATGCTATAAGGTACAACCTATAGCCCAAGGAAAATTTCGCTGAAAATATGGATCAAACAAATTAAAATGAGAATGTCTCGTAAATGATGCATCAGTCTCCCTTGCTGGATCCTGTGGATGGCAAACAACACTAGAAGGGGGGGTTGAATAGTGTTGTATAAAGATAAAACTTTTTCGTTCTTTAATCAATCAACACAAAACAAAACCTTCTAATGTTGCCTAAGAAACCAAGTAGAGTGATCTACGCTTGGTTCTTAATCAACTTAATTAATCTTCAAAACAAGTCAGAGATAAAACTCTTCTGGTAGTCGACTCCCTAAGAACAGTAGTCGACTCCCAGAGGGAAATTAAGCACAGCTCAGTTAAATAAATACTTAATGAAGATATATAAGATTTCACAGAAGTATAAGAGAGAAGCAGATACAGAAATTGATCTTGCAATATATTATGAATGAGTTACAAATGTAATACTCAATGAATCAAGATAAACAAAGTAGAGATAAACAATCACAGAGAGAATCAAACGCAAACACAAGGATTTTTATCCTGGTTCCCCACAACCCTGGGTACGTCCAGTCCCCGACCAATCCGGTACGAGATTTCCACTATTGCCTTAGCAATACAAATACCTAGCCTCAACTAGGATTTCCGACCACCTAGACTTGTCTAGGATTTTACCCTTGCCTCACAACCCGAGGACTTTACCTTGCCTCACAATCCGAGGACTTTTCACAAACACCTTGCCTACAACAAGGATTTACTCACCACCTAGCCTTCAACTAGGATTTACAAACCTTTTGACGATTTACAAAAAAACTATAGCAACTTGATGAAGCCCTTGTGTATGTGATTGCTATAGGAGTAGATTTGATCTCAAAAATATAGAACTTAAAAGCTTTGGAGATCAAAAATTAAACTCAGTTTAAATCTCGTTAAAATATAACTTTAAAAACAGAGATTAAACAAGTTTAAAAAAAAATTCTTTTAGCCAATATATATGTTATGAATAATGTGGCTAAAAGAAATAGAAAACCTTTTGATCAAATAGAATATAGAATGTAAAATTGATCAAAGGAAATAACTTGAAATTGATTATCTAAAATCTTAGCACTTGGGCTTTATAGAGATCAATATTCAAGACTTGATCTTTGAAAGAATATAGATGAGAAAGCACAAAGATCAAAAAGAAAAACTTGAACTTTGCATCTCTAAAAATAAAAGCTTTAAGCTTTGGAGACAAATTCAAGTTGGTGTTAGGCCAATAAATAAAATCAACAAAACAATTTTCAGCACAGAAAATTAGAACAAGGCCTAAAAGACTTTTAAATAAAATAGGAGAGCTTTGAGAACTTTGAGCAAATAATTTAGATGAGAAATTTTTCTTGTGTCAAATCCAAGCTCAATACCTCTATTTAAAAGGATGAAAAGTCATTTCAAAAAATTTGAAATTTGAAATTTGAAATTCAAATAATTTCCAAATATGTTTGCATTAGTCAAGGAGATTGAAATTTGAATTTTGAAATTTGAATTTCAAATAATTTCCAAATATGTTTGCATTTGAAATTTGAAATTTGAAATTCAAATTATTTCCAAAATATTTTTCCAACATTTATAAGCATTTAAACAAGGAGACTTTTGAAAAATAATTTCAAATTCATTTATATGCAACAATTAAAACGATTTTGAAAATCTAACCGTTTAACCCATATGCTGGAATGTCTTCTGGTAGTCGACTCCCAGTATGATGGTAGTCGACTCCCAGAGCCATTTCCAGTATGGGCTTTTGGGCTCGAAAACTTAGGAAAAAAATATTTAAAAACATTGTTGGCTTCATTTGGATTTGACTTGATTTGCTCCTTGCACATTTGAGCTCGTATCATTCATAGCTCTCATTTGTGCAATGCATCTTTGCTTCATACGCTATTATTAAAAATACATTTCCTGCACACAAACTCGATGAAAATATTAGTAGCATAATATGTTGCTCATCATCAAAATAACCACGGGGTGGAGACTCGATTTCCAACATCCCTAAGTTATCAAAAGCGAATACCTTACGATTTGGGGAAGGAAAATTTTTGATATGCTGTTATTGGATGTTGTGACGGCATACCTTCGTGGATATCTTGGTAAAGATAATTTCCACATTTCCTTAAATGCCTGAATAGACTTCGGGACATCTATTCTATTGAAGAAAAACAATAAGAATAATGTACAACAAAGAGAATCGCTTGACAAAGCAATGATTCCTACTGAGGGTTGTCATTGCACCCGAGCAAAGAGCAGGATTTGAGATCATAGTTATAAACAACTAAAATCTCATCGGATCTCCCGAAGAGAAACCCGAAACACCGGTTCAAGCCTGACTTTTAAACATGAAATAAAAAGACATAGGCAAGTATAAAGTCATGGCTCATAGAATCGTGTTACAAACATCCAGAAGTGCGTTGGAGAAATTAAAAGGACCATTGTCATCCAAAGTACACCTACGGTAGTGTACTTAATGGAAGTACAAAAAGAACCCTTCAGATTGCTAGAAGAGGGGGATGATATAACTGGTCCTAAAGTCCCTTATCTAAGTGCAATCAGGCACTCCTGGCTAACTTCACGCGTCCCGATATAGCTATTGCAGTAAACTCATTAGCTAGAGATAGTTGGAACCTAAAAAGGACCATTAGACTGGAGTTAAGCCTTCTGTACTTCCTCCAAGGGTTAAAAGATTTGGACTTACAATATGAAGTATCATCCTCCAATGTTTATGCAAATGTAAATTGCAGGTCCGGTCCCTATACTGAGAAATCACAAAACGGGTACCCACAGTGGGATGGCCATCTACTGTAGATCTGTAAAGCAATTTATGAAGGCAACATCATCTTATCATTCCGAGATCCTCACCACACCAATGTTGTTTTGAGGGCGCCTGCTGGTACATCACATCCCAGTGACGATTGGGATAGAGACTGGTATTGTGGAGCTGACCACATAGTCTGAAGACCACATTAGAGGCGACGACACTTAACAAACCTCTCTAGAGTTTCTGGATTCAGCAGCTGCTTAATTGAGATAACTTTGTAATCTGCGTATTTTTTCAGAATGTTGTAAATAGGAGAGATGAGATAAGCCTAAGAGATCTGAAAGCCTAAGAGCTTTTACAGATCAGGGGAGTTGAGGGAATTTGTACTCTTTTCCCTTAGCTATGGTTTTTCCTACTGGGTTTTTCCATAGCCAAAGGTTTTAACAAGGTAAATCACATCAACTCTGGATCCTGAAGTATACACCCCTCTGTGACGCTCAGAATCCAGAAGAATTCATGAGCAGAGTCACTTGTACAAATCAGGGGGAGTTAAAGAGCGTTTGTACTCTTTTTCCTTAATATGGTTTCTCCCACAGGGTTTTCCATAGCTAAAGGTTTTAACAAGGCAAACCTCACCAACTCAGGATCCTGAAGTATCCACCCCATGTGAGACTCTTATTACGCTCAGAATCCCAAGTAGACTTGAGCAGAGTCCACACCTATGACTGGATAAGTGGGTGTTGTGAATGGAAATACCAGAGTTAGTTAGGATTGCGGGTATCTTAGAGATAAGCTCATATCTATGTATTTTATATTTCTACTCTCCTACCATGCCTATAAGTAAAGGGCTGGGGTTCCTCCCCAGTAGTTGATTCATAACAATATGTTTATTATTGCTTAATTTTGTCTTCTCTTTTTTTGAAGTTGAACATAGCGATCATCCGGTTCTAACTGACATTTTTACATATTTTCTGAGCACTGTACTATTTTCTTTATTTTATGGAAGATATGGATATTTTTATTGAATGATATTATTTTTATAGCTTAAGTTTGTTTTCTCTTATTTTCCAGTTGAGATCTTTATATTGAATGATGTGATTTTGGCCTTCAGTTGAAGATGGCATTCTCTTAGTCCCAAAGGAAATTTTTGCGTATTTTTCTGAGCTCTGGGCTATTTTCCACATTTTCTGGAAGATATGGAACGTTTTATTGAATGATATGATTTTTTGGCCTTGTCTTCTCTTAATTTCCAGTTGAAGTTGGCAATCTCCCGGTTCCAGCAGACATTTTTGTCGATATTTCTGATATCCGTGATATTTTCCATATTTCTGGAATATATGAATCGTTTTATTAATTGATATTAAAAAGGACAAAATTAGTCCAAAAAATGTTTGTTGGAACCGGGAAATCACCATCTTCAACTGAATGATAAGAGAAGACAAAATTCGAAACATGGGAATCACCATCTTCATCTAT